>JARLTB010000221.1:7067500-7432500 GCA_030141615.1 Unio pictorum
GTTGTACTGTGTGTATAACATGCAGTCGTTGATTGCTAAGTGTGTATCACTTTAACTAGTAACTCTTTGATTAGAAAAGCTAGTCAGCCAGTGGCTGTGAAGACAGTGATATACCTTACAATATAGTTTGTCATTATGGCGGTTGCTGATGATGTTTAAGTTAAGAAAGCAACGGTTGTTTCAAGAAGACCAAGAAGAAGAGCGACATCATAGAATTTGATGAAATTTATAGGTAATGAAAATGTGGGGTATGAAGAGTAACTTAACCTTGAGCACATTCAACCACCAATGGAAACAAAGCGAAAATATAGTGCAAAGAAAAATGAAAGCGATTTGGATATAACAGACAGAAACAGTTGAAATGGGAAGTGGAAAGACAGATATTAAGATTAGAAAGAGTAAAAGGTCAATGCCATTTAAAGTAAAGCTTCATATGAAGAAGGAAAATATATCGTGGCTTTCCTAGCAGAGTTTTAATCAATTGCAAAATATGCTAATATGTCTGAGGAGTTAGAAGTATTACAGAATTACAGGTAATAACTTTTTTGACAGGTGAGGCTAGATATGTTGCAACACAAGCTTGTAGCGATTACCTGAAACTCAGGAAAGGACTGATTAATCACTTTGGAAGGAGATCGTATGAACATTTCGCTGCGTTAGTGAGCATGACGGAGTAAAGCATCATGACGTATCGTGGTCTGATGGTCAGGACTGATCGATAAATAGAAGAAACAAATTGATTAAATTAAAACAAAACGCACTAAAATCACAAAATGTCTTCTTAAAAGAGTCAGACCAATATTCAAATATTTTTTCTGTGTCTGGTTTTTGTGTGTCGGGTAAAATATTTTGTGTCACCCATAAATCTGAAGAACTAGATAAAAAGATCAAACATCCTGTACGAATGTGAATAATTCAGAATCTGATCTCTATCACAAGTGTTATAATAATGTTTTAGTCGCAGATCATTTAAATAATATTCATTCTCTTAATTGCCGTATTCAACAATAATTATGTAAAGATTACATTTTTCTAACCCGACTGGGGGTGGTGTAAATATTTTTCCGATGGCCTTTCAAGTACCACTTTGTCGTGCATAAAAAACCTCATGTGTTGGTCCATTATATAATATATCCCTTTGATTAATCGTAGAATCGATAAGAGTTATTGATAATACCTCATATCCTAGGTCAAGTAGGCATCCGGCCCGGTCGGTAAGCTTAGAATGTATTCTTGATAATAACGGATTACGACATCGTAAATACACAAACTTAATGAGTTCGTGAACAATCACATATCAAGTACCTGAAGAGTAAATGTTTATAGAATATATCCTTGCTGAGCTTGATCTGATTCCTCAAGATGTCCTTGAAAGCTGCCGTCAATTAAATAATAATAATAATAATAATAATAATAATAATAATAATAATAATAATAATAACAATAATAATAATAATAATAATAATAATAATAATGAAATCTTTTGATGGCGCCTAATCTTTAGAAGCTCTAAGCGCTTTCCACCATCTATAATGATATTACTACACTACAGAAAAACAAATGAAAAAAACAATGTAATTGGAAAACATAAAAACATGCTGAAAACATATAAGATGCAAAACTATATTAGGTCTCTAAGCTTGTCCCTGCAGTCGAAAATGGCGAGTTTAAAGAGCACTCATAAAAGGGACCACTGTGTTATTGTGTCTAATTTCAATGGCCAATTCGTCCCACATCGCCCGACCCTTGTATGCAAAATAACGCTGTCCATATGACTTCGTTTTCACAGTGAGATAAATGAGTATACGATTGTCAGAAGAAGAGCGTAAGTATCTTGCTGGTGTATATACATGGGTGAGGCCGGATAGGTATGTTGGACTGGAGTCTGTCAGTGAAACATAACACAGAGAACAAATTTTGTGTTTGATTCTGGATCGAATTGATAGTCAGTATAGGGTACAGAGCAGTGGAGAGGTGTGCTCTGATCGAGGTCCTCAAAAGATGATTCGTGCAGCTGTGTTTTGAACCTTTTGATGTTTCTGGAGTAAATATTGTGACGAACCAGACATAATTGAGTTACAATAGTCCAGTGTTGAAAGTTCTAATGAACACACTAATGTTTTAGTGGCATCAACTGAAAGATATTTACGAATGGAACTCAGTTCAAGATATACAGCCTTGCATATGTTCATGACATGTTGGTGCAATGTGAGAGTACTGTCTAAAGTAACACCTGGGTTTCGTACTGACTGTGAGAATTTAATGTTGGAGTTTATTGTCTGAGGTAACGGAAGTGAATGAGAATGTCTTTGTGTTGTGATCAGAATAGCCACAGATTTATCATTATTCATCTGCAGCTTGTTATGACTTCACATCAGAAATACACCTCTCTACTAGCATCAACTTCAGTTGGGTGGCTAGACTTGTATATTTGGGTGTCGTCAGCGTACAATTGGTGAGACACTGGGTGATGATCTATGACACTTGAGTATATAGAATGAAGAGAACAGGTTCGAGAAAAGAACTGTCCTGTGGAACACCACAACATACGTCAACTGGGCTGGACTGTATTCCATTTGCAGATATAATTTGTGTCCTGTTGACTAAGTAGGACTTGAACCACCGTAAGACTATATTCTGCCAAATACGTGCTGGAGACGGTGAAGTAATATATCATCGTTTATTGTGTCAAATGCTGCAGACAAATCCAGGAGGGTGAGGACTGTAATCTTTAAACTATCCAAAGCAGAATGTCAAAAAATACTTTCAGAATAGTAGTTTACGTACTGTGGCAAGGGCGATATGCCATAAGTGCATTGCTAAATTGACTGTTTGAATTCAAATGAGATACCAGTTGGGTTAGAACAACCTTTTCTAAGACTTTTGATATAAATGGGAGATTATAAACTGGGCGGTAGTTCTTTAAATCGTTATGGTCAAGTGTTGGTTTCTTCAGCAGTGGCTTTACGATGGCAGTTTTGAAAATGATGGGAATTCCCCCAATGAGAGAGAGAGAGAGAGAGAGAGAGAGAGAGAGAGAGAGAGAGAGAGAGATTGATAACATCAGTTAGTGAAGGCAATATTGCGTCTAAGCATTCAAGCAGCAGTGATGTTTGAATTGGATCAAGTTCACAAGACTTTGGTGCACTCTTCATCACGATTGTCCGTACTAATTCCATAGAGACAGGTTCGCATGCTCCTAATGGTTGGCGCTGAAATTCTGTATCATAACTGTATGGTGACAAGTCAACTGAAATTTTGCTGTCAAGCGAATCTCTAATGAATTGTACTTTGTTACGGAAGAAATTTGCAAATTGGTCCGGAAGGTCTACTGGAGAGAAGGTAGGTGGAAGTGGTGTTTTGTATTGATACTCTGCATTTGGTTGCATGGGAATGTTTTTCACGCAATGAACGCAGGCAATTATCAAGTTGTTCCGCTCTTGGATGTATTATTATAGTTGCTGGGTTTTCTTGGATGTCATGCATGAATTTGGTTCTATTTATCATACGGAGGTTTCTCTTAGTATCAAATAGAGGTGGAGGGTTAGGGACTGATACGTCGAGATGGCATATAATACAGAGGAGATCTGATGCAAGTTCGTGGGATACAAGGGTGGATTGCAAAAGATTTTCATCAGGTCTATAAAGAAACCAGTCTAAAATGTGACCATGTTTATGGGTGGGTTGATTAACTGATTGTTTAAGATTGAAAACATGAATGGAATCTAGGAGTTTTGACGTGTATGGATTTCCGGGACAGTCAAAGTGAAAGTTGAAATCTCCAAGAATAATTAGGTTGCCACCTATGAAATTTCCGTACTCCAGAAGATTTGGAAACTGCTCCAAAAAGAGAGATTCTGTCAGTTTGTTTTTTTCTACTAGGAGTAGGGCGGTAGAAACAGAAAAAAATGACCTTTATTCCAGTGTGAATGTTGTTCGGACTCATTCAAACGATGTGTGGCAGAAATTGAAGGTTATGTTGTACTTAAGGGATTTTATCAGGGAATTCTTTGTGATGACAGCAATTCCATCTCCACGAGAGTTGCCGAGGAACGACTTGATAGAGTAATCGCTGGGTGTTAAATCCGCACACTTGGGTTCATCGCCTGATGGTTTTAGCCATTTTTCTGACAGGAATATGACGTCGATATTTTGATCGTTTTAACATTAACTATTTCGGTGCGCATTTCCGGTGATCCTACTGATTGAGAGTTGAATAATGCAATACTAGTGATATCCCTGGGACAGTTGACACAAGAATTTAAGAGGAATTTGAACCAGGTAATCAAAATTAACGGCAGAATTTTTAAATTGTTTATCTGTTACGGAAGAAAGGGAGATAACTGGAATTCTTCTTCCTGTTCTCCGTCGGGCAGCTTTGAAACGACGTTTCTTTTTTCGCTTCTGTTTACATTTAATTAATGATGAATGTAGTCCCAGTTCGTTTAGTCTTGAGCACAATGTACTATCAAGAGCCAAGGTGTGGTCATTTAATCCAATTAATGAGGGTCCATCATATTGTAAGCGGGTTGACTGGCGATCACGTGATGTCGGATTATTAAGAAAGAAATGACGTCTTAAGTGGAACAAACCAGCTGAGATAAATTATAATTGTTCTGGATTCCAAAACAAGGAGATGAATTAAACCATACGAACTGAACATCCAATGCATGATGAAACACAATAATGTACGCAAAGATAGACAGCAAGCACATATTTCGTGTAAAATTGCACAAAATCGGAAGACCATTTCTCAAGTAGCTAAGCGATGGCGGCCATCTTTGCGGACGTCAATCACCTACAACACTGAGTGCAATCGCTAATGTTATATTTACAATTCCTGGCTAAATCCACCATATGGATCTATGTTAAGAATAGTTTTATTTCTTCCTCCACAACTCAAAGATTTTATGGAAAATGTTCATTATTAAGATCGTTGACTGATATTTGTTCGTCGATATTAGATATTGATCGTACACATTTTGGTATGCCTGCTTTGGTTATATTCTAATGTTTGGTAGATAATTGTTTAAATGTTATCGGTTCAAAAACGAGAATACCAAATGAACATCAAGAAATAATAATTCATCACCACTAGTAAGACTGTTTGAACAATAATTGTATTCATAAATTCGAGATCTGATCTCATTTGGTTCTGGAATAACTTTATTTTCTGGCTGAACGTCGGTCCAGCCTAACGCTGATATCTGATCGATGATTCACAAATATCTATAACATAATGTTTATAGGTCATTTATGTGATAGCTGATAATGTTATAGCCATATTAGATCCTTTAGCTGTTATAAATTTACTTCTGAGTTGAAACTCATCGCTGATTTATTCTTTTTGAAAACTAAACGTTGAAATAGAAACAACCAGGCTATCCATCTGGTTTATGTTACTTGCAAATGCCAAGTATTATTCTCCTGTAACCCACCGAATGATTTTGAACTACTATTTGGCCAACTATGATATACGCGTAATTGTACAAGCGCAGTTTGTTTCGCTGGAATCGCAGTTGGAAAGTTGGGACTAAACTCAGGATTCGTCGAACTTGTGAATATCATTGTAGATTTTGACGGAGTTGTTATAACATCGATATAATGCAGTAATTCTTGCGTTAGTATTATTATATTATTCTACATCAGATGTAGTCATTGTCACGCTGAAAACCTAAATCATTTATGTGAACTCAACATCTGATATTATTCTATCACTAAGAAATGATGATATCAATGAAGATAATTTGGAGTATGTTTGAGTCGCTTTATGTAACTTTATGATATACTCATGTAATTTATTTTCGCTACATGTACATATTGTTTGACAATGATATTATGAACAACAGCTATTGTTGTTGCAGCTGAAACACAAGTTGTTACAACTACTGATGTCATCACTAGTGATTGTGTTATTGTTGAGAGCAATGCGCTGATGTAAGCTATAACAGCAGACACCGAATACACAATTATGCCAAAGACAACTAAACGTCTGCGATATGTTGTTACTTTTGCTGTATACTCATCAACTATCTATTTTAGTGTATTTTGCCATTCACGCACCTGATTATGTCTGAATGTTAGCAGCTTAATGTATTAAGTTGCAGCTCATTACATTTAAGTAGGTGACAGCGACTAATTTAAGACACAATGATAAATCAAGCCGAGTAATTTTTCTTCGGGTTCCACTTCAAATGTTACTTCGTCGTTTTGATCATGTATAACGCAAAGGGTTTGTTGTAGATAGTGTAAATAATGCAATACGTAGTACTATCAAGCTGAATATACTGATAACTTCAGCGCGATCGTAATAAATGTATACGGCGGTGACTTAAATACTCGTCCAGACGTTAACTTATCGTCAGAGAGCTTAACATCAACGATATTCTTTTCTCCAAACAAATCAGCATTGTTTCTGGTAATGTTATGTCGACAGTTCATAACAAATTGGACATGATTAGACGATCAGTTCTACATAAAGTCATTCGAGTATTGATTGTTGTCAACGAGTCCGTCATTGGGAAGATTGTATCGTCGCATTTTTTCTTAGTTGCATCGTTACCGTTTGAGTCTGGTTCTCCAAGAACAGTAATTTTCTTCTTAGTCATACTGAGAGAAAGAAGTCATTGTATCATCGGATTTTTGTACTCGACCACGAATAGTATCCGATATCGTCGCCATAAGAACACTGAGTGTAATGTTTCTATCAAATACAGCAATATCATTTGCAGTTATTCCATTAATTGTTAGCGATAATATCTTTCAAGTAAAGGTTACTTAATTTTCGTTGTCCTTGCTTCTCTTGAAATACATCCACTACCTTTGGATCTACAAGTGCAAGATTTGGTTTAAATATTTCATCGCTAATGTTTTTAGTTACATTTTCGTGTGATAATCCGTCTGTTGTCTGTTTTTGTTTAGAGGAAGATCCTCTAAATATCTACCATTGTATGTTTAAGATCTGTTTTCTTTTTTACGATAGCGGTTAATTGTATAATTATTTACGACTTTATGGGGTGGTTCGGTTGATTTCGATAGAGCGTCGAGTACATTAGTTGCTTCACGGCACATATTGTCCTATCACTCACTGATTGTCTGAACTGGAAATGTTGAATGCCAGACTGGAGTTTGATGCGCAGTACTTTGTACTGTGTCGGTCTTTTTGAAATAATAATTTCTAGTGCATGTCCATACCAATAAAAAAAAAAATTCCATGTAGATCAATTGCTTAAGCGACCAGAACTATTATCAAGATTAATGAGACCGGTTTGGTTGTTTGGATCATTGGTCACACATACAACAACTATTAAAGAATTATTTTTAATTATTCAGCAGCATTCATTCAATAAAAATAATATATTGTAAGAACAACAGCAAAGTGTCCTCTGATGTCTCATCCTCTTCTTTTAAAATCACGTTTCCGTTATTTTTCGAACAGCCATTTTACCAAGACTTCAAGGAGCATCACATAATATACAAAGTGCATCTGATTTTGCAATGGTTGCGGCAGCAGGATCTATTAGCGCTGATAAAGCTGCAAAGAGTGTTTAATTGTCTATAACTGAACTCGGAGAAAGCTGTAGATGAACTCCGGTCTAAGCTGAGTTATAGTTGGTGATACTTTGTTTGGACCACCAGTAGCGATTTGATCTTTCTTCAATATTTGTTCCACATCATTTTGCAAGTTTTGATTGTATTTTTGGACCTAACCAGGAGTCATGTTGACCTTAAGGTGATGACGTAATATCATGAGTGATTTAGTATCATGTTTTCTACAGGGACATCAATAACTCTCAATCATACAACGGCGCCTTCAAGTACCATCAATTTATCACTGAGTATTGAAAACGATTGCTCTTTAATTAATACCACCACCTTGGGTTACGCGAGCTCGAAGATGTATATCAAAGATGGATTGTCTAACTCAATCAAGATGTTCTAACAAAAAGTAATAAATTGGAAACAATTTTGTGAAATCTAGTTGTAATATTAGTAAACCAGTATCTATTTTTCATCATGTCCCATAAATGTCATCAAAACAGTATATGCACGCGCAACATAATTTTGATCAAAATTTATTAATATATCTTCAGTTGGTTATTGATTTCCATTTATTCTTAAAGAGTCTTCAGAAACAGCAAATTTAACAAATATCATTTGACTACGTTCTTGTGAGTTTAAATCGTCCAACCTTTTGAAGAGCAATGAAATATGCCTCGGTACAGAAACACCTTCTTCTTGTGATGCTATATGGCATGTAAACCTACCATTGGCACCATATTGAATACGATATGTAGTTACTGTTAACAGTGATAATAATTATTTGACCACCTGAATGCATAAAATAAAGTAGCTGTTGTTATTCAGCTAGCGATGGGTTTATTACCGGCATCCACAAAGAAAGTTTAAATACTGTGACTTTACCAGCTGCAGTGCCACCTTGGCCCCCAGACATCATCGTTATCATCGCCTTGCTTACAAGTACATTTGTATGCTTGGCTCGGAAGAAACCTCTCTGACATTTGTACAAAATCCAAAGATGTGCGATAATGCAATTACACATGAAGATCATTTACTGTTACCTTTTATAGATGATTCACGCATTTCAAACCAATAATTATAATCATCCTTGGCACTCTGTAATATTCTAAATCACGCCACAGGTTTGGTTATCATTCCAGATGGTTGTGGATCAACTGCAGTGTCCGTGCTGTTTATACCTTAAGATACGATTTGCAATCATGGTCGTCAGAAGTATCTTTGGTACACATTATTGACATACCAGTTGATTTAGTATAATCATCTGAATATCATGCTTGACCCAATATCGTTTTGGCAACGTCAACATTATCCTGAATTTTTTCAAATTTTCTATAATCAATCATATATAAAGCACATTTGAATAACGATAACTTGCTGGTATGTCCAAAACCAACACTTGACCTACACGATATAAAAAACTACAGTCCAGTTTATAACCTCCCGTTCATATAACGAATCTTAGAAAACGTTATTCTAACCCAACTTGTATCTCATTTAAATTAGAACAGTCATTTTAGCAATGTAAAGTCTACATATCTCCCATGCCACATAACTGTACAGAAACTACTTTTCTGAAATTATTTAGTGACATTCTCTCTGCTTTGGATAGTGGAAAGATTACAGTCCGCACTCTCCTTGATTTGTCTGTAGCATTTGACACACTAGACCGTATTGGACTACTTCCCCGTCAGCAGCACGTATTTTGCATTCACAATACAGCCTTAATCAACAGGACACACATTGCATCTGCAAATGGAATAGACTCTAACCCAGTTGGTCTATATTGTGGTGTTTCACAGGGATCTGTTCTTGGACCTGTTATCTTCATTATATACACCCAGCCGCTCTCAGGTGTCATATATCATCACCCAGGGTATCACCAATGGTACGCTGATGACACCCAAATATACAAGTATAGCAACGCAACTGAAGTTGATTATTTTGTCTAAGGAGTAGAGATGTGCATATATGATGTGAAATCATGGATGACATGTAACAAGCTGCACGTGAATAATGATTAAACTGAGGTTATTCTGATCGCAACACAAAGACTTGCACATTCATATCTTTTACCTCAAACAATAACTATTAGCAACATCAACATTAAATTCACACAGTAAGTACGAAGCCTAGGTGTTACTCCGGACAGTACTCTCACATTGCACCAACATGTCACTGCTTTGTACCCTACACTGGCTATCCATTCGATCCAGAATCAACACAAACTGTGTTCTCCGTGTTACCGTTCACTGACGGATTCCAGTCCAGCATATCTATCCGTCCTCACCCATGTGTACACACCAGTAAGATACGTACATTTCTCTTCTGATAATCGTATACTCATTATTTCCACTATGAAAACGAAGTCATATGAACAACATTATTCTGCATACCATGGTCATCAACGTGTAAATTATTGCCCATTGAGATTAGACACACGACACAGTGATCCCTTTCAAGTGTACTCTCAACAATTACCGTCTTCGGTGCCTGTTAAAAATCTAAAAATGTATCCTACCTTAAATATTTTCAGCATTTTTTGTTTTCAATTGCATGCTATTTGTTTTTGCTTTTCGTTTTATTATATTCGTATCAATATAGATGTTGTAAAGCGCTTACATCTTCTAAAGATTAGGCACTATACAAATTACTCCTTATTATAATAATAATAACAATAATAATAATAATAATAATAATAATACTTATCATTATTATTATTATTATTATTATTATTTTATTATTATTATTATTATTATTATTATTATTATTATTATTATTATTATTATTATTATTATAATATCAACTCAGCATTCTGTATTAGTGACGACGTCTGTTAAAAATTGGTTCTACTTCTACTTCGGTTCGATCAATCTCTTGGTTTACTTTTGAAACCCAAATGTATACCAGGTGTCACTTTTTTATTGTTCTCAGAGTACTCTAGTTTCAAAAATATATTTTTATTAGTATGCTATCAACGGCAAAACTGTAATCTTACCCCATCAATACTCATTATGTATGAAACCCACACTTAAATTTATCAACTAATTTTGTTTTAATTTTTTTTTAGTTCTGGTTCTAATCTATTAGAACCTTCCATTTCATTTGGTTCAGCACTAAATTGGTTAGTGTCATCGTGTATTCGGGTATGTTTTCCTTGGCTCTACAATGTGGCTGATTAGCGACTATTTCGTTGGAGGTTGTCGTAAAAGTATTTTGTTTTCTTATTATATTTCGCTATTTTGCCACTCGGTGTGGCAGTTTGTTCTAACATAAGAAGAATACTTTAAGAAGCGTCTGCAACTTTTTATGTTGCTTTTTATACTGGTATGACTAAGTGTTGTAAACCAGCTGAAAATTTTGCCTGAGACACATGACGAGATTGTAAATTTTGTCTGACAGAATCGCCTACAGGAAAAGATTTCTTAATTGCTTCTAGTCGCTCTCGAGCTAATCTAGCTTAATAGATTCCATCGCTGGTGCCATATTATTGACATTGACATAAACGTGGTTTAAGTATAGCAGTGTAAAACATTTAAGAAGATTCAAAATACAAAAAAGGAACAAAAATAGCTATCCTAATTAGAGAGGCTTTAACTTTGCATATGTGGCCTTGTAGTTTTCAATTTCGTAGGAAGCTTGTTTTTGTTTAAGCTAATGACGTTTCTGCAAAATGTCGGTTCACCCTCTTTGCTCTTGAGCAACTGGGGAACGGTATTCTTTATTGTACTATTGTATACTGAATTTACCAGGGACAAACCAAAATAAAAAATTACAAAAACACTTTCTTGCTAGTACTGTATCATGGTGTTTGTCATGACGTCATTATTTCCTCGTATTTGTCCTGAATATTTTGTAGATTATATTTATTCTGAACATCTTTGGCATTTTCTTATGAAGCTAGTAAATAATGGCCATTTAATCTGCCCCAAAACCATGGGTTGTTTTACGTAGCTGTATTGACGTCACAATAACTAGATGACGTGTAATCTCTAACATCAACTTTAAAACAGTCTCATCATAATCATCATCATCAGTCTCTTGACTTAGTGTGGTCGTTGAGGCACTGTGATGCTGAACTTCTGACCAGTTTACTCCACTTGTCTCGATCATGTGCCAATGCCAATATCTCCGCAAAACTTGTCCTGGACCATTCTGTGATGTTGTCACTCCACTTTTTTCTCTGTCTATCTCTCCTTCTACCACCTTGGACATTACCTTGCTGTACCATTGTGGATAGACTGTTGGCTTTAGTGACATGGCTAAACCATTTCAGCTTTCTCTTTTTGACAGCTTTGAGGAGGTTTTCATAATGGTCTACTTTGTGCCTGATGGTGTTAGGCACTTCGTCATTTGTGATGTGGTCTATGTAAGAGATGCCAAGGATGGTTATGTAGCATCTCATTTCAAGTGCCTGGATTCGTCATTGTAATTCTGCGGTCAGAGTCCAGGCCGCACATGAATACAGAAGGATTGAGATGATTAGTGCTCTCAATAGTCTGATTTTAGTTTTCAGACAGATAGTCTTGTCTCTCCAGATGGGTCATACCTTTGACATAGCTGCCGTTGTTTGTGCTGCATTCTGCTCTCGATCCCTCTTCCATGATTATGGAACCACGATATTTGATTTGGCCCACTGTTTCCAATTCCTGTCCTCTGACTTTAATCTTGGTTGAGATTTGTTTGACACTATTTATCATCAGCTTTGTCTCCTCGGCACTTTTTTCCATGTCAAATCTGGACGATTTTTCATCCAGCTTCTTCGCTAAGGTGGCAAGCTCATCTTCATTGCCTGCCAGCCCATCAATGTCGTCTGCAAAGCGGAGGTTGGTGATGTTACGTCCTGCAATGCTGACTGTCCATCAGTGGTTTTCCAGCGCTTCGCTCTAAGTAGATGTTGAAATGTGTGGGTGACAGGAGAGAGCCTTGCCGTACTCCAACTGTTGTCTTGAACCAGTCACCCACATAACCTTGAGCAATTACTGCACTGGTAGCCATGGTGTACAGATGCTTGATGGTGTTGATCAACGTTTGATCCATGTTGTACTTCTTCAATGTGGCCCACAATGCCTCATGCCACACTCTGTCAAAAGCTATTTTGAAATCTATGAACACATGATAGATGTCTTGTTGATGTTGTTAGTACTTTTCACGCAGAACCCTAAGATTGAATATTTATTCTGTCGTGCTTCTTCCGCTGTACAACCATGCCTATTCTTCAGCGATTATTTCTTGTGCTTGTGCGTTCCGTCTGTTTTAGATGATCTTCAGCATCACCTTACTAACATGGCTGATCAAACTGATAGTTCTGTAATTGTGTCACAGCTGGAGATTACCATTTCTCGGGAGTGTTATAATCAGTGACTGGGTCTACAGTGTTGGCCATTCGCTTGTCTGCCAGATCTTTCTGCAGATTTTGTCAGTAGCTCTATCACTGATTCCACACCATTCTTGATACATTCAGCTGGGATGTTGTCTACACCAGCTGCCCTCTCATTCTTCAGTGCTCTTATTGCTGAGTCCATATCTTTTTTGAAAATGGGGAAATCATCATAATTTGTGGAGTTTATAACTTCAATCACCTTTGGATCTCCAGTGGATGGATGATTGTAGAGTTCTTTACAATACCCAGTCCATCTTTCTGCAATGTAACTTGCTTCTGTGAGGCATTTTTAATTTTCGAGTTAAATGGTACTGACTCTTCGTTGTTGCTGTCTAGTGAGGTCTTTCACAATTTGAAATGCCTTTTTGATGTTATTCTTTACCAGACAGCTCTCTTTTTATGTGCCCTTTTGTTCAATCCAGTTTCCGTTTGGTTTCTTTAAGATTGTTTCTGATATTCGTGTTTATTTATCAATATTCCACTGCCCCTATTGTGTGTATGGTGCTTCTCAGGTCTCTTCTGGCATCACACAGATTCAGAATCTCTTCTGTAACCAACGTTTTTTACTTTGGGCGATGGAGGCCAATGATGTTCTTTTCAACTGTTGTCATGACTGTGTTGAAAGTGTCAGTCACGACTTTAACATCAAAATCGATCACAAGGAGTGGAGCCAATTTTCCTCCAAATGTGACTTGGAATGATTTGCAGGTGTTAGGGTCCTTCAGTTGTTCAAGGTTGAATGTGATCCTGATGTCCTTTGGCAAGTTAGTTTTCTTCAACCTCACTCGGAAGTTCAGAATGTCGAGGTCGCGATCACTCCTAACATCAGCACCTGGGAACGTTCTTGTTTTTGCTCTTTTGATGCCAGATCGGTACCGATTTCGAACCAGTATGTAGTCGATCTTGTTATGATGGGTTCCATTTGGTGCATGCCATTTCCAGCATCGTGAAGCTTTATGTTGGCCCAGGGTGTTGGCTAGAACCAAGTTGTTGTAGCTTGCGAACTCGTGTAGCCGTCTTCCTCTATCATTGGTAAGCTCATTGCAAGAAAGTCCACAATGATCATCCCAGTCTTTTAGAGCATCTTTGCCAACTTTGACATTCTAGTCATCTTCGATATGGAGGATGTCCTTTTCACTTACCATGTTTATTATACCCTGGAGTTTGTTGTAAAACTCATCTATTTCTTCATCATCATGATCAGTAGTTGTAGCATAGACTTGGATAACGGTGATGTTAAAGGGGATGCTTTCAGACAAATGGAGACGATTCTGCTAGATATGGGCGACATTTAAGCACATATCCCTTGATGGCTTTAATCCTACTCCATTTATGGACTTGTCCAACTCTCCACTATAGTATAATAGATGTCCATCTTCAGTTCGGTATTCTCCTAGGGCTTTCCATCTTACTTCACAGAGTCACAGTATGTTCCATGTGTAGTGTTCCATCTCGTGTTCCAATTCTTGGAGTCTTCAAGTTTGCGCCAGAGTTCTAATGTTGCAGGTAGCGATGACAACATAGTCTCTCGCGTTGATTTCATGCAAAGTAGCAGTAGCACGCTTGTCACCTCCGTCCTGGTGGACAACGGCAGGCGCGGTCGTTGTTGATTTAGGCGACGACCGATCCTATATGATAACTTCAGATTTGTCCAGCATTATCAGTATGTCTTGGGCAAACGTCGTCTGGCGGAGCCCATCCCTATGCAGACCAAGGAGTTGCCAGGAGAGAATGTAACTGCCTTAGGGTCTCCACTCCGGATTTTCTTTTCGGGTTTACTCCCTTAGCCTATGGCTAACCGAAGCCAATCTGCAGGCAGCAGGAGACTCGTGTATGGGCGGGTTCGTCCATTTCCCGAGCAGATAGAGCATCTGCTACTGTCCAATATATAACAGTATCAGGCAATTGAAACCGGCTGATTGCTTCAAGCTCTTAATTTCTAGGTGCATAAATAACATTAAAAACGAAGTTTTTTGAATGAGTGTTAAAAACTCGTTGAGCATTTTCTTTATTATTTGGAGGCGGTGGGTTTTGGTAATGGGGTGGAAGTGGCAACTAGAATTTTACACAAATCTGTTCTTGCTTATGTTGCCGGATGTTCATCTGCTAAACGCTTGGCAGTTCACTTTATGATTATCTTCGTTCCTCTTCATTACGTTTGGTGTGATGAACGGGATTATACCCCAAAATGCTCATTGTCAACGTCGATCAGACTCTCGCTACCCGCCAAACCCGTGAAATAAAATATGAGATGAAACTGTAGAATACATTTTTCATGGATTCAGTGCACCAATATAGGTCAGGCGGATAGAATCGAGGTAGTCACATCTCAACTGGGTCCTTATGGTTTCAGCAACACGTTTGGCTGAGTTTCGACCGAGCAACACATGAATCTATAGTCCTGAATATGCCCCCTAGTTTGTTTGTATAAAAAAAAACGAATCAATGAACGAAAAGCCTAAATGAGAGAACACAAACCAATTTGATAAATGTGTGACGACAGTTTATTATTTTATTTACAATTTTAAACCTGATTGTGACAAGAGGGCCTCTAGCACTTTTCGTCTGCGCTTTTCATATCAAATGAAAGTTTTCAGTGTCAAAGACGACCCCTCATGCCATTCAGTTCCAGTTCCTGGACAAGTCCAATGCGTTGGGATGGAAGCAGAACTATACATATGCACATAGAAGGTAAAACCAACGACGGATGTTTCCGATATTTACAATGTCTAATCAAGCAGGGGGAATGAATGACAATTATAAATTTTCCTTCCACGTCGATTAAACAAGCGATGCAATTTATAGATGCATGTGTGCAAAGGGATATAACTCTCATCTCTCAACCGTATGGTAATTACGTAATTATCAGGCAGTTACCGAATAGAATGAACTACATCTGTTTTCTGACGAACGTAGACTCGCCCATAGGATACCCCATATGGTATCGTGTTAGTATACCAACTCAAACAGGCACAATATGACAATGTTAGGGCAGCCCTTTTCGTAGTCAGTAAAACATTATAAATCAATGAATGAAAGGATTACGTTATGTGAATTTTTATCACATTCAACATTGTTGTTGCTGAAATCGTTGCGGCGGGTTGGTCTAAAAACAAACTCGAATGTATGCAAAACCTTTCAGCTAAACGAGACTGAAGGAAACGATGTTTTTTGTTTTAACTCTGTGGCCAAATTGTGTCACGTGTTCAAAACATTCTTCTCAATATCGTTCTCGACCCCAAGAGTTTTTGGATGAGGGATTGAAAGTGACAAAATTTGGTCACACAAGAAAGTAGCAGCAGCAGCAGAGAGGGTGAACAGACTAATTCGAAACGTCACCCTTATTTTATTACCAAATCGACTAATGGTGACTAACATAGAAGTCTGTTCAATGACTACACCTTAGCTTGACCCAAACCAATGTGGTAGTCGACTCCTCTCTGCTGCTTTCTCCATGTGCTAAATCGTCAGGATAAAAAAATCTTGTACATAGATCAAACAAAATGAATAATTCAGACAAACGATCAATCCGAGATTTATTTTAACTTTGAGTAATATTCTTCCTCGGTGTTGCTACAAATTAGCTAAATATTGTATCGATACACATACACTTAATCAACATGATATATATATATATATATATATATATATATATATATATATATATATATATATATATATATATATATATATATATATATATATATATATATATATATATATATATATATATATATATAAATAAATATCAATAAAAATATGTATAATATCGGAGAAGCATATACTACTAGATTAGCTCGAGAACGCCAGTTTAGCAATCAAAAAATATATTCCTTTGAGAGATTCGCTTCGAAGAAAACTTGAAGAACGCCAGGAATCATATGTTGGTTACGTAGAAGGTACTGAAAGATTATTTGAACCTATTACTGCAACAACTGAGAAACTTGTATGGGGAGATATCACTGATCCAGAAAAAAATAATGGAACAATACAAGAAACCGCTAGGGCAACGCAAGAGATATTACAAGATCGTCCAGCTAGAATAGCTGCTGCACAACCTCCTCAAAATCAAGAATACTTGAGGGTATTGGTGAAATACAGAAAGAACTTAAATCTGTAGGAAAGAGAAATATTAAAATAATCAAAAATTTTAGAGAAGACTTTGTTAGGAGAATCAAGGAAACTGAAGATGAAGATTTGTCCAATTTGATGTTAGAAGCTATCATGCAAAAGGAAGAAGTTTTAATACCTGGTATTTGTGCAAATGATGATAATATTCTTAAGTGGATATATCGTATACACTACGACAAAGAACAAGTTAGATATAACGATAAAAGATATAACATCATTTTTGGAGAAGTAACAGATAAACTTCGTGGATTACGACCCACCCACCCTTTCAGCATCGGCGTTCTCCAACTCCGGAACAACCTCCTCAGGATCAACTTCCTACACCTCTGCAGCAAATCGAACAACAACAATTTTCTCCACATCAATCTGAAAAACCTAGAAAATTAGAGAAAAAATCAAAGAGATCGATGAAAGAAGATATTCAAGAAAAGACTAGACGTTTGGGTAGTATACTTTCTCCAATTAAAATGATAAAAGATTCTGGTAATGACTCTTTTGGCGCTACTACAGGAAGTGGTTTGGAAAATGATCCTATTACCTTCCATGATAACGTCATCGCTGACGTGGATAAACTAGAAATTCTCATAGGAGGAAAACGCGCTGGAAATACTAATCACGAAATTATCAACGAAATCTCTGATATCTGTCGACGATTATTTACCGGTGGTATCATGGACATCAGTACCGATCGGGAATTTATCCATGAAATTACAGATGACTAAATCCCTTGACATACAATTTAGATCATGGTGAATAATTAAATAAAATGATCGTACACAATATGTATTGTAGACAAAAATTGATCAGAGTAGTAAACTAACGATTACCAGTTGGAGTTGGTGATGTTGTTCGGGGTTTATTTACCAGGATAGCACCAAAAGCAATGCCAATTGCAAAACAATTATCAATGAAAGCTATCGATGTTATTCGCGACAAAGCTCCTAGCGCAATTGGTGATCTTGCCGGTAAAGCGTTTTCTGTGGTCAAAGTCAGAATTCTACGATTATTACAACGAAAAAAAACCAACTGAAATTACTATCTACTCAAGTTCTGACTGCAAATGAAAGTAAAATAATTAATCAGGCCGCAACCCAAAGATTAATGGATCTGGCTGATGCATCGTTAAAAGAAAAAGAAGATAACATAACCGTTAGTCTGATAGCAGGAAGTGGTCTTCGTAGATAATTTTAATTTAGATCATAGTAATGACAATAAAATGTTTAAGCGTGAAATTGATGCAGGGTTAGACATGGGTGAACCAGTTCGTAAAAAATGATTCACTGCGCGATTATCACTCTTATTCTTACGATGCAGTACAACCAAATCAACGTGGAAGAATAGAATTACAAGTACAAGACACAAGTCGATAGTTCTTACCCGCTGAGGCATTTATCGAAGTCGAAGGTCGACTTATAAAAGTAGACGATACAAATTATGAAGCTGCTACTAAAATTGCTTTTGTTAATAATGGCATTATTCAGTAGTGCCACATACACCATCGATGGAAAACATCGAATCATGTCTGCACCATGTTGATGTTGCTACGACGATACTTGGTCTAGCAAGATAATCTGAGGACTATTCAAGATCAGCTGGTCCATCGATGATGTTTGCAAAAGATATAACCGATGCAGATCACGCAGATTTAACTACTGGTAATGTAAGAGGCGCAGGTGGACTCGCATACGTAAATGCGGTACTATCAAGAAATAACAATTTCAACCTTGGATTTGCAGCACGTAAGTCAATGTTGAACGCTAATGGAGAATTTTCGTGTGTAATCCCGTTGTTTCATATTTTTGGATTTTGCAGAGATGTTAGAAAGGTTATATTTGGTGATAAACACGCTATAGTACTTGTGAGAAAGGACTCGGACAATGATGCAGTCTGGCTAGCAGATGGGGTTGTTGATGAAGCTAACATAATGATAGCAAAATTATCATTGTGGATGCCGGTAATTGTTCCATCTATCACAGAAGAAAATAAATTGCTTTTATTCATGAATTCGTTCATGAATCAAGGTGGTAAATCACTGCTATCGTGGAAAACAATGACTACAGATAGTTCTCAAGGTAATGGTGCTGGTCAATTTACAAGGCATATATCAGCACAACAGGGGATTTCAGCACCACGAGATATTTTTATCGCATTTCAGGCAAATGCACGAGTAAATAATTAGAAAAAAGTACGATGATATTTGACACACTTGTTGTTGCCGAGGTTAGTTTAAGAATAAATGGACATCAAGAACCTGCCGAGGATATAAAATGAAATTTTGAACAAAATACTGTTTCACGTCCTAATCATCGTTTAGTGTCATTTATCAGGGCGTGATCTAAATGTAGATACCGGTTTGCAAATATCACAAAAAAGATTTTACGACATTATATCCGATCTATTACTTTTCACTGGAAGATTTAGGTTTATTTAGACAATCTGTTCTTTGATATATATTTTCGAGCTCAAGTAGGTTATTTTCCTCCTGGTGCTTTAGGTCCACCTGTTGTTCCTGCTGGTTTCAGAGCGATCGCTGTTATACTTAGCAACAGAGCAGTATTACTCGAGGGTGTTGGTGGACGAATGCTAGTCGTTCATGCACCCGTAGAGAACATGTAATTAAAATCAATCGAGAAAATATAACAACGTCGAATAATCATGTTAACGCAACTCTGACTCAAGATCAGATAAACAAATTACAATCAAAGAACGCAAATCAATGTGGGGCAAAAATAACGTTAAAGAAAAAACAAATTAGTGGTGGTCCAAACAAATTATTGTTAACCGGTAATCAGCTTAAACGTTTCAATAAAGCTCTGGTATCAAAAACTGGAGTTCAACTTGAATTTTCTCCAAGCGCCATCAAAGATATGATTAAATCAGGAGGTATATTTCCACTTCTTGCAGCAATACCAGCATTAATTGCTGCGGCCGCACCTGCTGTTGCAAACGCGGCTGCGTTAGGTGCTGTTGGACCCGCCACTAGAATGGCAATTAAAAAAGCAACAGGAAAAGGGTATAAAAAATGTGACGTGGTCTCAGACTTCATTGAACGTATCTAGGAAAGGGACTGAGACTTCCAGGAATATAACACCGATGTCAAATTTTGATCCGCTAACTGCTGCTAAAAGATTGAAAAGAGAACATTTTAGAGAATTGTTTATGCGCGATCAATTACCGAAAAATCCACATCGCGTTGAAACCGGTATCTTCAATCACGATTCGAATTATGGTCCAGGAACTCACTGGGTTGCATATGCGATTGATCCAAGCAAAATTGGTTTTTTTGTATTCGTACGGACTATCACCATCAGCTGAGTTTTTAAATTATATTAATCAATTGCCTACCAGAATATGGTATTCAACGTTACCGACACAGACAACGACGGACCCACCGATATGTGATCGTGAATCCATCGCTGTATTTGATGCGATATCAAAATCAACTAAACCACCTCACAAGGTTGTACACGAATACACAAGTAATCGTTGGACCGGTATTTAAAATTGTACATGTTTATAATGGTCGATATTTACGGAAGATCTTTGATCAGAAAAACCGACAAAGGAATCGATAAAGCTATCGACGCATCAGAATATGCAACTAAAGATGAGCTTGCTGATAGTATCAACCTAGCTGCGGTTGACCGAGACGAAGTTGTTATTTTTAGAACAAACACGGTGTTTTGAAAACAAGTAATATTAAGTGGAATGGTATAGTTCGTAGGGTTCTTGGCGCTGCTATGGATAATATTCCGGTATTTACCAACAACGGAAAATACGAGATTCAGGTATATCGATAGAATATATCAGGAATGAGATTATAAAACATGTTCAAAAACGATTATCAACGTCAGGTGGTGTATTAACAGGGGAACTTTACATGAACGGAAATAAAATAACTGCCCTAAGCGATACAACATCAGATGAAGATGCGGCAACAAAATGATACGCTGACACTGTTGATGGTAAATTATCTACGCTAAAAACCGAACATGATGTCGTTAGTAGTACATTATCCTCGTTAAAAACCGGTTACGAACTTCACATAAAGGATCACAATACCGTAGACGGAAAATTATATCTACATTGAGAACCGAGTATGACGTTCACGTAGGTGCGTTTACAAATCTCCGTAGAAATTTCAGAAAGATCGATGAAATTGCAGAAGGATTCTTCGGAAAACCATTAATCGTTGATACGAAACTTTCTGATATTAAAACATCAATCGATACTACTAAGAAAACACAAGAAGATATTGTAAGTGATGATAGTGATATTATTAATGAAATTGATCTCCTTGAAAAATATCAGGGTAAAATTCTCCACAGGCGGATGAACAACGTCGTATACACAATATCATCAGGATCAACAACATGGCTTTAACAAAATAATACTATCAAATATACCGCGGAAGTTACTGGCGTATACAGATTGTCTGTGTTTAGTAGTGCAAAATTCGAGATCTTTACCACCTATCCATGGCGTCACTCAACGTATAAGCCTTTGGAACCGTATCTGTTATATTAAACCGTAGAGACGAGGAAACATGTATCCTGGTTGCATCCGACAAGAAATTAACTGCAGCAACGATCTGGTGGTTTCTGGAATTTGTTGCCGAAGCACCTAAATTGATTACAGAGTAAATAATATGGACTATAGATACAATCAAGCGCGAGAGTTTCAAGATAAATTAAAATCTATTGTTGATACTTACACTATAAAAGTAAAAAAAAAATATCACAAATGTGTAAATGTCATTGATATAATTGTATACGCAGTCTCCGCGGTTGTTGCTGGAGCCTGTTTTTTATTATCCGCGGTAACAATGACATCACCTGCGGTCATAACGATCTGTGTTTCAGCGTCAACTGCGATCGTTGAAGTTTTTAATATAATTGCAAAAAAATATCGACGTGCACGAATGAAAAATTATCCGATTACGCGGTGAAGTTACACGCGTCAACGGCGGCGTATTCTAAACTGTCTCAGTTAATATCTCAAAGCCTCAACGATGCTTCAATATCGGATTCTGAGTTTCTATTTCTATGATCACGTGTGACCGAGATCAGATTATAAACTACGCGCATTTCTGCATTAAATTTGATGAACTTAAACGAATAATATATAGTTCTGAATAAAATCAGTAAAACAGAATATTTCTTTACAGACTTGATGCATTTCATCTTTTTTTTAAATCCATTTTAGTCAATTTTATCGTACAAAACCTGACAGATTTCTGATTTTTGTAGGGTAAATCTCCGCACCATTCTTTAAACGATTTATCGATAAATCGGTAATTTAATCTTTTTTGGTCTGTTTTTTGTTGTATATTCTCGTAGAAATATATCCGATTTTAGTTGATTTATGAACAAAACATGGCAAAGTTACCGATTTATCGGTAAATCGTTTAGAGAATGGCTCTGTGTTTACCCTACAAATGTTACAATTTTGATATATTGTCTATGATATTTTGACTAAAATTGGTATAAAAAAAGATCAAATGGTACATATAATCTTAATTAAGGACAACATAACATAAAAAAGCAACATCAATATAATAAGAATTACGTATTACAATGACCTCTCTACAGATTATGTACAAACACACATACACCCCGAATATCAAATCCGGGGTGGGGATTCGAATCATGGTGAGATGTGTGTACATAATTTCGATTTTTGAATTTTGAATTTTGATATTTTTGAATTTCTATTGTGAATTTTTTATTTTTTCAAATTTAAAGGTCATTCCTCGACAACTGGTTAGTGTCAAAGTTGGCCGTAGCAAATATCACTGCTGTTTGTGTGTAGATTTGAGGAAATGGTTATTGTATGTTGTCAACCGAAATTTGGACACACACGCGACTACATTTTCCAAACATATTTTTACAGACAGATCGTGGGTTTTTCCGATAAATTCAGGTCCGAGTACATGTATATGGTACGAATCTAAAAATAACTTTTTGCATCATACGCTACGTGATGTTATTTCTGCTGCGGTTCTGTTTGTAAGCGAGAAACAATAAATTTCTTCTACTAATTTGAAACTGTGATCTAATTATGTTACTTCACTGATATTTATTAGGATGTAGCTTGTTAATTAGTTAAATAGAGCGACCAAATAGGTTACGATCAACGGAATAATAATTAATATGGAGTTATCTCCCATTTTTTAGTGCATTTACAATTCAGTAGTATATGAACTGAGAGAGATGGCACCTTTTTGTAATACTGAAGGTCTCTATGTAATTAATGAAAATCCCCCCCCCCCGAAAAAAAAATTATATTAAATAAATAGTAAAGTAATATAAGCAACATAACTACAGAGAGACAGTCTCTCCCTTCAACAGTATTGAAATGTAATTTTTTGTTTATATTTTTTTTACAGAGATCAGAATTGTATATATTTTCTGCGACAAATTGTACTGATTTTGATTGAATATCAAAGTATTTACCAACTGCATTTATTGATGGACATATGTTTTCTTTGTCTGTTTCTGTATTTACGGATTTTATCATCCGTTTTCCTATTGTTTTACATCTACCAGTATTACTGTATTTAGAATTCTTACTCCAATGAATTATTTTTCGGATCTGAATTGATATGGTCAATGACAAGACCGTCTTTGATAATTCCATTGAAACATTCGAATACGAATCTGTGACAGAGATATGTTCTATTTTTTATTTATTTCATTAATACTGAACATGAGATAACCAGTGTTAATGATATAACCGACTGTTTTTTTTGTATACAGTGTCTGATAACACCATCACGACTTGCTTCGTAGTTTGTTTTGATAGGATGTCCCATGAATTCCTTTTTTCTCCATTATATATAAATATCCTTTGTTCAAATCGTTATTTGCCTTGATCTTAACTTTGAAATCTAATCAGATAATCTTCCGGGGTTTTTATACTCCTGTCGCTATCATTATTTTTTTATCATAATATTAAGTAGAATGATAGGGAATTTCGAGAGATTATCCAAGATCGAGCTTGCTAAAAATAAAAGATTTAATCTTGTCAGAATATTCCCTGTGCCGATGTGAGATCTGGTTGATCTGACAGATAAAATCTTGATCAATAAAATGCATGACGCCAAAAAAGAATTTCAGACAAATGAAGCATCTCATGTGTTGTTGACGTTTAAGATTGTAAGTGACACTAAACATATAGATGCTACGATGAACGACAAACGAACGGCGATGATCATTAACTACCTTGACGATAGAAAATATATTTTAAAGATCAAATTTATCGTACTATCAGATACAAACAATTGGATTAAACGTGATCCTGTCCTTCATAACGAAAAAACTGCCACACTGAGTAAAGGTTCAAAAACAGGGATGTTGACCAGTATTGATAGACTATATTACGAAAGATCTTATCCTGTAACAGCAGTTATTTATGGGATATATCCGCTTGCGAAACCTAGCATTGATAATCTAAAGCCGATGAAATTCTCAAAGATGAATTGTGTGGCCGAATGAATAACAAAACATTTCACTGTTTCGACGTAAAATAATAAATTCGTGGGCAGAAAAGGTCAAATTTACCGGAGCATCTATCAAAGATGTTGCTAAACTAGGAAAGAAATTGAAATTCCCTATAACAGTAAAAACGAAAACAGGAGAGATCTTATACGAATCAAAATTTAAATCAAAGGGACCTTCAATCGCAATTGTTGATCATAATGCGCATGCGTGGATTAATGCAGTAACAGTATTTCCACGAACGAGGACGGTTAAATTCTATAACGGTGATATGTATGACCTTATTAACGAAACAAGTAAAAACGATCTTATATCCCTGTGTTTGTTTAGTTCTGAAGATGAATCCGATAAGTTTGTAAGACCAAATGGTGATATTTATCGAACAGAATCCCTCCACGAGAAAATGAGAGAATATACCCCTGACTAAAATTACTCGGTGAATGTTTTACTGTTCCATCAGTTGCAGCTCATTTTGCTAGAGAGAAAAATGCCTGGAAACCAACTGGGTTTGATCTTGTTGATGATATAATATTAGGTTGTATTGAATATGGTCACGGTGGACTGTGGAACCGAAAATACTCGCGTAAAGATGTTATTTCGGTTGATATGGTTGCATGTTATCCGGGAAGTTTTCTGGGATACGGAGAGTGTTCTGGGTATTTTACAAGATTCGGTCACCCGACACACGAGATGACGCGAGTATCAATAAATGGACCATTACCTGAGTTTGATATTACTGGATTCGCTTGTATTGAATCATTCGAGTTATGCTTGGTTCGGTAGACATTTTTCAGAAAGGAAGTGGGCTATAATAGTGCTGTTACGATTTATGATCGATTTGTTAATGTTCACGTCGTTCATTGTAAGTGAAGCGATTATAGCATACCGAATGCAGACCGAAGTTTGGTTACCACAACAAAAGAAATATTCTGATGAAGAAAATCCTGAGAAAACCGACTTTGAAAACAAAATTGCAAAAGATATTGACAGGAAAATGATAGGTAAATTTACATAAGGAGGATCATACGATCATAAACGACATTGATCATGGACGATGCTGAATTAAATTTTATAATCGCTGATACAACGAGAAAGAGTACATTTAGAAGTCAGGATACAGCTTTTTTATCAAATGGAACTAAGTTAGGTACAAGTGTGAGTTATATTGACGGTGAATCACCGCAGTACACCCATTTAAGATCTTCGATGCTCGCGTACGTTTCGATTATTCTGTTATCCATGATAAATAAAATTTTACTGTCAGAGTAGCTACCGATTCGTTTAATGTCAGTAAAACATATTCAAGATTACTAGGCCAACTAAATATCATCGATCATGCACCATGGGGTTAATGGAGAATAAAAAAGAGAATATAATCGATTATAATGAATCAGCAGATGTTCCAGTCAAGGATATTTACCGTAGAAATAATTGGATATTAAAACCATCGTCTGCATCATCAATATATGATCCTGTAGCTAGACACAAAAAAACGATTCATTTCAATGGACCTGGGGGATCGGCAAAGACGACACGTGCGATTGAACTATTTCATAATTCAGATAAGATCCTTTTGACACCTAAACACAGACTTGCGCGAGAAATGACCCAACGAGGAACACGTTCATGTAATTATCACAGCTTTTTCCGATGGAGCGGAGACGCATGGAATCCCGACCGAATGGGAGATAAATATATTCCGAAGATCATAGTTTGGGATGAAATATGTACTGTATCATTAGATAATCTGAAAATATGTGTTGATTGTGGTTGTTGACGAAACACACTGCTGTAATAATGTGTGGCGATCATGGTCAACCACCACCATTTGTTGGACCGTCTCCACACGATTGACTAAAGAGATCTGTTGACTATTACGAAGAAATAGTTGACGATCATAGAGCACATGATTCAGCATTGAGAGAGTTTAAAATTTAATCCGATTACAACCGAATAAAATTCAATGTGAGGTTATGCGTAATATAATCTCAGAAACCTCTTTTAACGACTTTTGAGATACGTGGAGACCAAATGATCTGATAATTGCAAGTAGAAAGCTAGTTTGTGACACACTTCAACAAAGATTATTTATGCTACATAAAGAAAAATTCGCAGAGTTGCCGGTACCATTATGTTATCGCCCAGCAGATACGCGACGACAGAATACCAGGACAGACGGAGATAAAAAAAATTTCGTGTTGAATGATATTGTTTTAGTTGATGTCAATGTTGTTGATAGCGCTTTATTGCATTGGACTCTAGGATACGCAATGGCAATACATTCATCTCAATGATTAACTATTTCTGATACAGTTGTCTAAATTGTGGGCGATCATATCGAGTGGTGGAATTCAGTTTATCTTGCGGTGTCTCGCGTCAGGAAAATATCTCAGCTACGTAGGATTGTCGTGGATGCGTCAAGAACCACTGGCAATGTTGACAATGATATAGTAAGAAAAAAATTAGATGGCTATAAACAATGTGATAAAAAAATAAACGCGACTTAGATCTGGACGTGCAATTTATCATAACATTGAAACAGCAACACGATAATCACTGTTCAAGATGTAATTGTATAACGCTCTTTGTTTTCCTCCTTCAAGTTCACCGGGTTCGTATAAATACCTGACGATGACATTACCTAATACTAGATGCGGTGAAACATTATACTGTATTGGTATATATTTCCTTGTAATCGCATTAATAGGTTTCATGGCAGTTGTTCGAGTAACCTCATTAATGCATCTATCACACTTGGTAATCTTGCAACCCATTCACGAGATCTTGTATCCTTAATAAATTCCTTCGCGTATTGATATCCAAATAATCTTTCAGCAAGTGTTCTATTAAATCGTTCTACAGTATGTCCTCGTCGTATTTTAACGCTCCATTAATGATGATACTGCACCAAGAAATTCTTTGCCAGGATCAACTTGTAATAGTTGTTGCCATCGCAAGGGTCCTCGTCGATCAATTCGTTCGAAGGCAGATGCAACTTCAGTAACTGTTTTAGTTGATAGTGGTTCTGCTTCTTTACGTCTGGTTGAAACATCAACAACGGCTAATGTGTATTTAAATGTTACTCTACGTATACGATCATGAGGTAAAAACAGAATATCAGCCTGATGAACTTCATTAGGAACATTAACATCAAAATGTGCTTACTCGATTCGTTTAGGCGGTGGTAGATAAATTTGCCATATTGCTTGTCGTGCTAACCACACCCCGGCTATAGAACGCGTGACACTTGCTACATTAGCGAGTTTATCGATTGCTACTCTACCTTTCCAGTATCCTATTGGGCTGTAATAAATTGATTGCATCATATCAATTACTCAGCACCTATTGCTAATTTGGTTTTCATCGCAGATTTTACTAACCAATTAGCTAATCCTTCCTTGAGATTTTTATTTTTTATGGAATTCAATGCGTGAATCAATTTCACATCTGCGATATGTCGCTGTTCTAGATCTTTACTTTTATAAGCTACATCATGAACGTGACACGCTTTATCGATTGCATTTACTGGATATTCACCGGATTTTGATTGATCTTGTTCATCAAGTCTGATATCAAGTTCGAATGCCAGGACAGCAGTAATTATATCATGGAAGATGTTTTTCTCCGGGATATTTAGCCCACAGAGTTCCTGGAAATTTTGACATTAATGTTGCAAAGTCACCACCGGTTTTATTTGGTAAAAAGGAAAATTTATTTCTGTCACATACGGAACATTTTCCACTGTATGCTATTCTTTTATTTTTTGTTGTAGCCGTAGATAAATCAGTAGTTGGAGTTTTAAACTTACAGCGTAAACAATATAAATCCATGATATAATATTACATTATGGATGTAACTGATTTTTCAGCGACACGAAAACGAGAACAGGTAAAACATCATCCAGCGTTACAAAATTCAATCAGAATGATACTAATAGGCCCATTCGGATCCGGTAAAACACAACTATTACTTAATCTGGTAATGAGATTGTTGAAATAGAATAAATTGTATTTAGTTACACCATCTGTAGATGATTAGAGATGCTACGAAGTACTTAAGGAATTTAATGAAAACGCACGATTGCTGAGCGGTGATGATATTATTGATTTTATAACCGATATTGATGAAGCACCATCTCTCGATGATATTGATGGATTCGCTAATAATATAGTTGTGTATGATGACGTAATGCTGGATAAATAATCAAATCAGAACAATCAAATCCAG
Organism: Unio pictorum; assembly: GCA_030141615.1. Lineage (NCBI taxonomy): Eukaryota > Metazoa > Mollusca > Bivalvia > Unionida > Unionidae > Unio > Unio pictorum. The sequence goes on from JARLTB010000221.1 coordinate 7,096,280, forward strand.
CAAAAATATTTTCTCGATTACGGCATTAACATACTGATGTCATTTATGTAAATCAGCGGTATACATAAATTCCGAAAGTAATCAAAGATAATTGTAATATTTTGGCTGTAATTAATGGAACTGATACACACACGCTAGGAAACATTCATAGGACCTGGTGTAGCAGGGATATGGACATAAATAAATTCAGAGATTTATTTTCACCTGCGCAAGCAACACCGTACGGTTTTATAACAATAAATCTGCATGATCCCAGGACAAGATATCGTGTAGGTATCGATCAAATATTTGGCTAATTGACAAAATAAAGATATCCTCTAACTAAATTAAATAGATACTATTTGATATATGAAAAATTGTACATGGCTGCGTCAAGGAAGCATAGATAAATGAAATAAAAAAAATATCGTGGAGAATACTGCAAGAAACATAATTATATCCTATCAAAATTCCACATGCTGGTTCTCGACATTGTGTTGGATGCAATGTTGGCGTTCGAGGACAATATCTGATTTGTAATGAATGTGGTGGAGATAAATACAGAACTTTGATGGCGTATTACCGTCGTAGGATCGAGGAAGGGGTATTGATACCTAAAAAAGAAACCCCTCCAACCGAGGAAGAATATTACTCAAAGTTCAAAAAAGTTTCAGATTGATCGTTTGTCCAATTATTCATTTTGTTTGATCTATGTACAAGATTTTTTTATCCTCAGATTGACAATTTAACACATGGAGAGAGCAGCCGAGAGGGTTCGACTACAACATTGGTTTGGGTCAAGCTAGGCGTAGTCATTGAACAGATTTCTATGTTAATCACCATTAGTCGATTTGGTCAGCAATTCAAAATGTCCTTCCATTAGAATGTTTATTTCGTATGTTGAATTTTTCAATTTCATCTTTTTTATTACATAGAGATGAGTGATCATTCCATTTTGCGATATCCAGTGTCTAAATTGTATCCTTTGAAATTCACAAGGAAGAGTTGTGGTGAAATTGCAAGATTAGTTTATCATTTACGCTGAATCAGTTTGTTTGTACTTAAAGTTTCATTTCGTGTGTCGAACATTTACGATTTTACCGGTTGGATAAAACAGCAATGTTTGAAAATTCTATTTCATATGTAGCATTTTTTTTATTTTAACGACTGAATTACGTTGTGTTATTTCTTATGTCGATATTTGATATTTTATCAACTCGGTTGAACGGCGGTCGTTGAATTTTATATTTCCTATGCCGAGGTTTTAGACGTAATCTGTTGAATATTTACACAGCTAGAAGTTCGGTTTACTATGTTGTGAATTCCGATTTATTTCACATGTTGAGTCATATTATTTGTCATCATATGTTGCTTAAGAACACTTTCTTCTGTTTGCCCATAAATGTTAAGATAAAACAAGAATGGTATCTATTTTAGAACATGTGTTCTTTAAGCTACTGTGTGTTCTTTAAGCTAATGTTAAGATAAACAAGAATGGTATCAATTTTAGAACATGTGTTCTTTAAGCTACTGTGTGTTCTTTAAGCTAATGTTAAGATAAACAAGAATGGTATCAATTTTAGAACATGTGTTCTTTAAGCTACTGTGTGTTCTTTAAGCTAATGTTAAGATAAAACAAGAATGGTATCTATTTTAGAACATGTGTTCTTTAAGCTACTGTGTGTTCTTTAAGCTAATGTTAAGATAAACAAGAATGGTATCTATTTTAGAACATGTGTTCTTTATGATACTGTGTGTTCTTTAAGCTAATGTTAAGATAAAACAAGAATGGTATCTATTTTAGAACATGTGTTCTTTAAGTTACTGTGTGTTCTTTAAGCTAATGTTAAGATAAACAAGAATGGTATCAATTTTAGAACATGTGTTCTTTAAGCTACTGTGTGTTCTTTAAGCTAATGTTAAGATAAAACAAGAATGGTATCTATTTTAGAACATGTGTTCTTTAAGCTACTGTGTGTTCTTTAAGCTAATGTTAAGATAAACAAGAATGGTATCTATTTTAGAACATGTGTTCTTTATGATACTGTGTGTTCTTTAAGCTAATGTTAAGATAAAACAAGAATGGTATCTATTTTAGAACATGTGTTCTTTAAGCTACTGTGTCTTCTTTAAGGTAATGTTAAGATAAACAAGAATGGTATCAATTTTAGAACATGTGTTCTTTAAGCTACTGTGTGTTCTTTAAGCTAATGTTAAGATAAAACAAGAATGGTATCTATTTTAGAACATGTGTTCTTTAAGCTACTGTGTGTTCTTTAAGCTAATGTTAAGATAAACAAGAATGGTATCAATTTTAGAACATGTGTTCTTTAAGCTACTGTGTGTTCTTTAAGCTAATGTTAAGATAAACAAGAATGGTATCAATTTTAGAACATGTGTTCTTTAAGCTACTGTGTGTTCTTTAAGCTAATGTTAAGATAAACAAGAATGGTATCAATTTTAGAACATGTGTTCTTTAAGCTACTGTGTGTTCTTTAAGCTAATGTTTAAGATAAACAAGAATGGTATCAATTTTAGAACATGTGTTCTTTAAGCTACTGTGTGTTCTTTAAGCTAATGTTCAGATAAACAAGAATGGTATCTATTTTAGAACATGTGTTCTTTAAGATACTGCTTTGAAATATTGTACGATTTTATCACACTTAATTAATGATCTCTTTCTCAAGGATTTAATCAAATAAATTTTGATCTATTCGTTTCCATAATGTCTTTAACGTTTTCAAGTTTCATTTTCATGTTTTTATAGAGTTTATTTTCGACACCAAAATTTCAAGAATAATTTAGGAATAAGTTCTCTTTGTAAGCCATCACATGAAAAGGTTTCCATGGCTGTGTATTATTTATAAGATAATGTTGGAAAAGGGTATCGAGGTATTTTCTGGCATGCGCTATGCAAACAGTTTTACTTTTGTCGCATACTTCTTGCAAGAAACGCTTGTGTACCCCTATAGTATATCCTACAGCGTATAATAAGTACATGGTAATTATCCTCCATATAATAAGTACAGGGTAATTATCCTCCATATAATAAGTACATGGTAATTATCCTCCATATAATAAGTACATGGTAATTATCCTCCATATAATAAGTACATGGTAATTATCCTCCATATAATAAGTACATGGTAATTATCCTCCATATAATAAGTACATGGCAATTATCCTCCATATAATAAGTACATGGTAATTATCCTCCATATAATAAGTACATGGTAATTATCCTCCATATAATAAGTACATGGTAATTATCCTCCATATAATAAGTACATGGTAATCATCCTCCATATAATAAGTACATGGTAATTATCCTCCAAATGGTCCTCTAAATATGTAACTCACGACCAAAAGGGCACATATCTTTAGCAGCAATTGCAGGGGCTGATTGAGAAATATAATTATGGGGTGCTTCAACACTTTTTAATGCTTCCATATCATAATCTTAGACATATAATTTTGCTTTAGGATACCTTCCTGTTGTTTCGTTCTAGTTTGGTTTTAGTTTTGTGGGGGTAGGTGGAGCTGTGGGTCTTTTATTATTATTGAAATATCTTCAAAAGGAATATTTGATTTGCAAAATTTGAAAAATCCAACGTTTCATAGTAAGTTAATCAATTGCAAAGAAAACACCCCTTGACGTATAGAGAGAAACGAAAGCGGCATTTTGTAACTGAACAAAGACAAATTGTTGATGAAACGCCTAACACAACGTAGGAAAATAAAATATCTTAATTGGCTTGGCTTTGGCGTATTGGCGTTTCTCAAGTAGGTCGGAGATACGCCATTCGTGGCACAGTCTTGTGCTTTTGTGTTGTGCGCTGTTCCAATGCACTGATTTATTGTCACATTTTTGCTACACCAATGCACTCATGAATGTATCTTAACATCATGTAGAATGTATAAAATCCTTGATAAACTAAACTAAATACACGAAAGCCATGACATGTTTAAACCTTCATTATTATCCGTCCAATGTATAAACAAATTCACCAAGGTATTTATAAAATAAAAACGAATACAAATAAAATTGAACTAAATCATTAATGCATATTTTCTTTATAACTGTGACCCTAAAATTAAATGGGCGAAAGAGCATATCGTCCCATTGCTCCAAAATAAATCGCCGCCAATAGGGCGAAATCTTATTCAGTGGTTCCGAAAATATGAGCTAACTCCCAAACTATCATCTAAAAGAAAATTTCTGAACGCAACGTTTCTCTGATTGTTACCATGATGCTAAGGTCAAAAGGTAAGTATGCATATCAATTAACGAATTATGTTAAGTATGACTGATCTAATATATATTTATTTTAATTTAATTTTGCTAACTTTTGAAAATCGTTTGTTTTAATTTCGTTTTATGTAAACATGTAATGAAATTTTGCTAACTATGAATTTGACAATTTTCAAAATTGTTTTGGACCTGACCGTTTCGTAGTAAACACCTAATGTTGACCTATATCCTGACATTGATTAAACTTAGTAGCAACCACGTCGATAAGTTTTTTAATTTCAAAATGATTGTCTGTTTTCAAGGTCATGATGGTGCTACGTGATTTGAGATTTAAAAACTTTTTGTTCAATTCGTTTTTAATGCAGGTTTTTTATTGAATGAAACCGAGGCTATGCTGCGTGCGTGGTTTTAAACAAGTAAATAATTTCGACGATGTTCTAGAACATGATAACGTGACCTTCATACGGGCATTTGTTTTACGCAGTCGCTATAATTTAATACAGATGCTATGAAAAGAATTTCTCAGTTTTGGGCTTTTACTCTTGATTTTAGGTCATTATCATTTGTTGTACATAATTAAATTTAAATACAAAATGGAATATGAGTTAAGAAGTCTCGAACTTCGGGAAATAGAGAGAAAGAAAAATAATTATAAGAAGAAAAAGAGAAAGAAAGACAAATTCAATTACAAGAAAACACAATTGCATTTATAATTTGAAAAGAGAGAAGAAAAAGAAAGGAAGAGAGAAAGAAAAACAGATACAAATGTAGTTAACTAAAGAAGAAAAAGAGAAAGACAGATGCAGGTACAAAAACCACAACAGACGAAGAAATCCAGTTTTGGAAACAGCAAATTTGTTTGTAACAGGAGAGAGAGGTCGAAGAGAGGAGATTTCATTTTATAATAAAAGAAATGGAGCCGGCAAGTGCAAAGCAGATTCGTATTTTAAATCCAAAGTTAAGTTTCTAACTCACAAAAATTATTAGGTTAATGCACCCTTTTAAAGAAAATGATTTATTTTCTTTATTTTGAAAAAGTTGCTGAAAATATGAAATGGCCAAAGAAGCATTGCACTCAGGAATTACAATGTGTACTCTTTCATAAAGGTAGAGATATTCACCGTTAGCTGCACTATGCGGTTAAATAATGCATATAATGGGTTATGAGATAAGCTATAAAAACGGAACTAGACAAACTCATGTCGAATTTTCTAGAGAGAGGACCAGTTATTTGATAAATGGTGCTTATCCACGAAAGTTGCAAACGATTATGAAAGTCTCAAACAACTTTTATTACCGGTGGCCTAGTGGTTAGAGCGTTCGCCGCGGAAGCGGGAGGTCGTGGTTTCGATCCCCGGCCGAGTCATACCAAAGACTTACAAAAATGGTACTAACAGCTGCCTCGCTTGACGCTCAGCATTAAGAGGTTAGTGTTAGGACTGGTCGGCATGGTGTCAGGATAATGTGACTGGGTGGGACATCATGCCACATGTCTGCGGCATGATGCCTCAGTGCTAGACATCACTATAAACTGCCTCACAGCAGACATCGTACCGATATGACTGAAAAATTGTTAAAGCTACGTTAAAAATCCTAATCAAACAAACAAACAAAAATCTTAAAGAGTTCAAAGTTCATTGTGACATTAAGACTTATCTTGACGAACACATGATTGAAACCTTTGAAACTGTGAAAACTGTTGTTCATGCAATTATACAATGAGTAATAAATCTGTGCATGATTTTATTATATAGAATGAGTGATAAATCTGTGCAGGATTTTATTATATAGAATGAGTAATAAATCTGTGCATGATTTTATTATATAGAATGAGTAATAAATCTGTGCATGATTTTATTATATAGAATGAGTAATAAATCTGTGCATGATTTTATTATATAGAATGAGTAATAAATCTGTGCATGATTTTATTATATAGAATGAGTAATAAATCTGTGCATGATTTTATTATATAGAATGAGTAATAAATCTGTGCATGATTTTATTATATAGAATGAGTGATAAATCTGTGCATGATTTTATTATATAGAATGAGTAATAAATCTGTGCATGATTTTATTATATAGAATGAGTAATAAATCTGTGCATGATTTTATTATATAGAATGAGTAATAAATCTGTGCATGATTTTATTATATAGAATGAGTGATAAATCTGTGCATGATTTTATTATATAGAATGAGTAATAAATCTGTGCATGATTTTATTATATAGAATGAGTAATAAATCTGTGCATGATTTTATTATATAGAATGATTAATAAATCTGTGCATGATTTTATTATATAGAATGAGTAATAAATCTGTGCATGATTTTATTATATAGAATGAGTAATAAATCTGTGCATGATTTTATTATATAGAATGAGTAATAAATCTGTGCATGATTTTATTATATAGAATGAGTAATAAATCTGTGCATGATTTTATTATATAGAATGAGTAATAAATCTGTGCATGATTTTATTATATAGAATGAGTAATAAATCTGTGCATGATTTTATTATATAGAATGAGTAATAAATCTGTGCATGATTTTATTATATAGAATGGTTCTATATCACGCTTTGGCCAATCTTATACCTGTTAAAAGTTTAAGGAACACGGGAGTTTCTCTGAACCTTTTATTTATAATGATATTTTGCCGTTTTATAAAAAGTCTTCATCGAATGAGAGTGTTCTTATTCAGGGTTTATAGTGCGGCTTTGCAAATGTACCCTTTTCATTTTTACTATTCGTTATCCATGGAAATAAATTATTTGTTAAATTTTACAAAGCTTGTTCTTTTTGAGCATTTATTAGGGCCTAAATTTGTAATAATTCCAAGTATGAAAACAATCCATTAAAGAGTTGATGAAATATTTGTAATAATTCCAAGTATGAAAACAATCAATTAAAGAGTTGATGAAATATTTGTAATAATTCCAGGTATGAAAACAATCAATTAAAGAGTTGATGAAATATTTGTAATAATTCCAAGAATGAAAACAATCCATTAAAGAGTTGATGAAATATTTGTAATCATTCCAAGTATAAAAACAATCCATTAAAGAGTTGATGAAATATTTGTAATAATTCCAAGTATGAAAACAATCCATTAAAGAGTTGATGAAATATTTGTAATAATTCCAAGTATGAAAACAATCCATTAAAGAGTTGATGAAATATTTGTAATAATTCCAAGAATGAAAACAATCCAGTAAAGAGTTGATGAAATATTTGTAATAATTCCAAGTATGAAAACAATCCATTAAAGAGATGATGAAATAGTTGTAATAATTCCAAGTATGAAAACAATCCATTAAAGAGATGATGAAATATTTGTAATAATTCCAAGTATGAAAACAATCCATTAAAGAGATGATGAAATATTTGTAATAATTCCAAGTATGAAAACAATCCATTAAAGAGATGATGAAATATTTGTAATAATTCCAAGTATGAAAACAATCCATTAAAGAGTTGATGAAATATTTGTAATAATTCCAAGTATGAAAACAATCCATTAAAGAGTTGATGAAATATTTGTAATAATTCCAAGTATGAAAACAATCCATTAAAGAGATGATGAAATATTTGTAATAATTCCAAGTATGAAAACAATCCATTAAAGAGTTGATGAAATATTTGTAATAATTCCAAGTATGAAAACAATCCATTAAAGAGTTGATGAAATATTTGTAATAATTCCAAGTATGAAAACAATCCATTAAAGAGTTGATGAAATATTTGTAATAATTCCAAGTATGAAAACAATCCATTAAAGAGTTTATGAAATATTTGTAATAATTCCAAGTATGAAAACAATCCATTAAAGAGTTGATGAAATATTTGTAATAATTCCAAGTATGAAAACAATCCATTAAAGAGTTGATGAAATATTTGTAATAATTCCAAGTATGAAAACAATCCATTAAAGAGTTGATGAAATATTTGTAATAATTCCAAGTATGAAAACAATCCATTAAAGAGATGATGAAATATTTGTAATAATTCCAAGTATGAAAACAATCCATTAAAGAGTTGATGAAATATTTGTAATAATTCCAAGTATGAAAACAATCCATTAAAGAGTTGATGAAATATTTGCAAATGGAACCACTTGAACTGAGATCTTAATGTAAGCATTATGAGACCTTTTCTCCAGGGTCATAGATTTGAACAAGCATGTCACATAATATATTTTCTAAAGTTTTTGTGAATGTCAAGTATGAGAATCTATTAATTAGCTTAGGATATATTAGCAAATGAAAACAAAACATTTAAGGCAAAGTGAACTTGATGCAAATATAAAAGAGTCTAGTGAGAAAGTTATAGCATGAATTGTGTTATGGTCTTAAGTATTTACTCCAAGTCTTGTGCGACTTTAGGAAATGTACGCAGATTAATAATTCTTACCGTAAACCTTACCTACTGACAAGCCATGAGTCACCTTCAGAAAAATGGCTGCTATCTCTTGCTTCCCACTAACAGGAACTCGACTAAACCATTTAGTAAATTACTGAAATAAGATTAGTGATCTGCTTGTAGATTATAATTTTGGTACCAACCTAGATGCAAAGTTATTTTTCTCTGGGACTATTCACACGAAAAGAACTGGCAACAAAATAAAAATAACAATAAAGCTCTTATTATATTATCATCTGGACTGGTCAAAACCAGTCTTACAAGGATCCGTGCTGGGGTGCAGAATAGGAGGCAGATATAAAAGGCGGTTGGAAGATAACATTAGGGAGTGGATATGCATGGGGTTCATCGATTTCCAAGGTGCAGTAAAGAAAAGTGAATGCTGGAAAGAATATATAGTAATGTCAATTGTGGTGTCCCAACAACCTCTTGGGCTACGTGATTGATGATGGTGAGGATATATGGACTTTAGGTGTGAAACGTTTAAAAAATATAGAAACGTAATAAAAGTCATTCCACCTTCTTTAGGCGGGAGAGAGGGGCGGGGAGGGGGGTGACACATTACAACATACATGTGTTGAAGTCCACATCGCACAGACTTAAAGGGCGCAAGAATAAATACAGGAGTACACATAACGCAATATATCCCATACTTATGGGAGCTGACATAATAAATGGAACTTTCGACATTGGCTGTGTCCTTTAACAGAGACAATCTAATCACGAGTCCTATGAAACGGAACTTTCAACATAAATAATTGGATTCAACTTTTGAAATTGAAATTTTCATTAAGCAAACATTGAATTCTAACTACTGCTCTATAATTAATAAATTTAAAGCTAGCTGCTGAATATACAGAATGACATATACAAGGAAATATTCAACCATATCTGTGAAATTCAACAAATACAAAACAAGAAAGGCGACTTATGAAAGGACATTTTCAACCACAGCTGTGTAATTCAACAAATACAAAACAAGAATGGTGAATTATGAAAGGAATTTGTCAACAACAGCTGTGTAATTCAACTCATACAATTTTTAAAAATGCGAAGTATGAAAGATTTTCAACGCTAAAACAGTTTAATTAAGCTTGCGAATCTGGAAATCTCCATGTATAAAATTAAGACTTTAACCACTGCTGTGAATTTCAACGGTTAGAATCTAACAATTCGACACAGAAGCTGAAACTTCCTACCACCGCTACGTAACTCAACATATCTCAAACTATGCAATGCAACTTTCTACACCAACAATTTGAGTCAACACGTGAAACTAGAATTCTCGACCTCTTTTAAATTAAAAGTTGCCCTTTCAACTTTTTCATTGGATCAGCATATGTACCTTACGGTGCTTCATAGTTTCGATCTTGTTGGGTATTTTAATGTTTTTAAGTTCGTTAGATTCACAGATTAATAGAAGTGTGCATCATAGATTAGGTAGCATATCGTCTTTCTCCAATGACAGTAAAACATGTTTAACTTATAAACACCTACAGGTAATCGTATGTATATTTTTCGTATGTATATTTTTCGTATGTATATTTTTCGTATGTATATTGTTTTGTAAATCGTTAATATATAAATAAATACATGAATAAATAAATAAACAATGAAAGCAAATTAATCATATCATTGTGGAGAATAATTAAAAGTCTGTCTTCGTTTGATTTTGTAAAGTTTAATTAGGCTGTGTTAAAAAAAGCAAGAATGAGACTATCATAAACAGAAGACATCTAAGATATCACGTTCTTGGCATTTTCGACTATTGACCTGTCATAAATAAATCACAATTCTTAACAAAACACGTGGTTTTCAAAAGAGAACATTATTTATGAATTTAGTTGTATCTTTAACAGTGTTTGCGATAACATCAAGCTGAATATGTATTCCACACTGCAATAACTGCCGTAAGCGAAATGAAGGTATGTCATGCAGTGTGTATTTGATTACAAGGTCCATGACCAAATGAATCTATAATAATTAAATTCAATTTTTATAATTAGAAATATGTATAAATATAACAATTTACACCAGGAAATATTAAACTGAATTTTATCCCGAGTATGCATGTATTGTGTAAGCGTAAGTGTGACGTATGGAAATAGTTCATTTCTGATGTTATGTAATAGGTTCTTGTTTCCTGCGTCAGATCATTCAAATTTTACCTGTTTCAATACATGTTACGAGGGCTTGGTAAATTTGTATAATGATATGTCTTATTGAATTTGATGCTGCTAACGTTACATGGTTTAGTTCATTGCAGCGTCACTTACCTTGTATGATATCAAGATCGATATTACACCAGTCAAGTCAACAATAAATACAACGGGTCAAATCAACATCATATCGATGAAATTGTATGATAGTAATAAGTAAGATACAAGTAAAGAACTTTACACGCGAAAGTGGACATAATGTCATATGTAAAGTACATACAATACCTGAGAATATATTTCTTTCACATGACGTCATTAATATGCCATCACTTTAACTCAGCTCAGATTTATCTTATGACATAGTTGGTACACTTTAACTATAGCGTGTGCAGTAAAATATGTGGATATTACAACATGTTCACATATCATTCACTTCATGTGATTCTGATTGTTCCCTATACTCCATTGAGAGTCTTGAGCAGTATTCTCTTTATTAATTAGATGCGATCCATGGAACAATTTCCTTACCACGTCTTCTGGAACCTTTTATTAATATTATTTCTATCAACATGTGGCGGCCAAATCGATTCCAGAATGGGAACAGTTAGAAAAGAATAAATATGGCAACGTACGTCTGAATATGCCTAATTTATCCCACAGGGGTATATCATATAAAGCTCTGGAAATAGCGTAAAATACCACGACATGAACAACAACAACGAATAAAACAAAGGTACTGATCAGTTGATAGAGGTTGTGGGAGTTGGTACAGTGACTTATTAATGGTAAATGGCGCCCGAGGCGATGATGATGTCGGAATGATATATTGTTACTCCATGACACCTGACGCCTGTGGGTTTGGTGCCCCAAGGACTCTGTCATCCGGGTCAAGTGCCCCGACAACCCTCCCTCCGTCTTTTGTTAATACGCTAATAGGTTGGAAGGAGGTGTACGTATGGAATCTTCCCTATAATCTATACAGGTTTGGTTTAAAAGTTGATTATAGATACAAATAAACTTTTCTCTGCTCACAAAATTATGTGGAGAAAACCCGGTCTCCTAATTGACAAAACTTTAACCAATGCCGTTTTACGCGGGTAAAATAGTTGAGACAACAAAGGTTTCTTGCAATTCTAACTAAAATTTATTTATGTGATCTTTAGTCTAAACCAAATCATGCAAATATTAGGTCATACATACATTACAGTAATGTGCATTTCTGCATCCAGTTCTCCTCCTTGCGCATAATATCCCAGCAATGGAAATGCTTTGTAGTAAAATTGAAATACTTTAGTGTTTACATATATTGTTCACCTTAACTGGTATCAAAACTTTAACATCACACTTATTGGACATTCTATGTTGACAAATAATTTTGTCCATGTAAAATGTTATATTTATTCGGAAGAACACTTGCAGTTTGATGTATAATTGATAAAGAAAAGCGTTGAAACGTTCGTGGTTGTACACTTGCGTCTGGAACTATTTTGTACGCGCAAAAATGGAAGGTTTACCATCTGATTCAGACTGAGAGAAATTATTCGTATTCGCTCTAACCACTTCCCATTAAAAGCAAACTAGATGATTAAGAGAAACTCATGCTGGTTTAGTTTTGAATTTATAAATGTCTTTAAATAATATCCAGCGTTTGTCTACCAATGCTCACAAAAGATACACTTTATTCAACTAGTTTCATAAATTCGATATTAAATAATTACCTATCCTTTGTAGATGTGATGGATGACGTTAATAAACCACAATGTCACTGATGATGCACAAGCATAATAATTATATAAAACATAAATAAATACAGGTTAAAGTTTATCACACTAATAATAAGCGTATATACTTAATCATTTGTTGTTTGTTTCAACAAAAATGACCGTTTTCACCATTTGATAAACTGTAAAGTACATTCTCAGCTAGTTTCAATAGAACTTATTAAGACTAGTTGAATGATTTCAGTCACAACCAGTCATACTCTTTAGAACAATTGCCACTGGATACCTGTGCTTCAAACCAATCAAATCTAATTACACCCACAAGTTGACAATAACGAAGCTCTCCAGATATATTGTACTGATGGAAAAATCCATATTTGCTCTGTTTTGAAGATATGTAATCATGAAGTTTTGACAAACACTGTGTTATTTGATCCATTGAACAGATAATGTTTGACAAGCTATTTGTTCGACTACTTCAAGACACATTTGCACTGTTTTTAACCTTTTCGCTAAGTTTTATATCAACGTTGGTAAAAGTTTAGTAAAGGTTAGTCATTAATATGCTTATTTTGGCAACATGTATTAACATTTTCATCTCAAATTCTAGGTAGAGGAAAAACCCTATTTTCGTACTCTTCGTCTGCCCTATGAATAAATCCTATCCGAATTTCTTCTGATAAATGTTTTTTAGATGGCGTCGTGACATTAAAGGCCTAAAATCAGCTGGTTATCCCGGATTTCAAACGCTTTCAGATGAGACGTTATATCAATTAAAGCACTAACTAGGCATTTTGCGCTAATGGGCTAGCCCGTTCTGTAGTCATCTCTCAAACATCTATGTTTTGTGATGTTGGATTAATTCTCATCTAGCCGGCAGCTAATACACTTGAAGGCACTTAATACGTTTACAAGGACTACCCTACAGCGGAATGATTGGTAATTTAACTAATCACAGCTTGGCGTAGAGAGACAGCAAGTCCCTGCTTGTCGATACACTACTGGGCCAAATTCAGTTTCGAGTGGGTTAGTGATTCTCCAAGAGTAATAAGGCTGCAGTACCTGTGAGGAAAGGTGGTTTTTCAATATTCTCTAAAAAGACTGATACAATTTCATTAGGATTCATTCTCTAAACTTTGAGGTGAGTTGTTAAATTAGTTTTTTAATAATACTTTTTAAGTATGTACTTTGAGTGGTTGTACAACATTAAAATGTTTTGTACTTTTATCAAAATATTGACCAATCTCTCTCTCTCTCTCTCTCTCTCTCTCTCTCTCTCTCTCTCTCTCTCTCTCTGAATGAATAACCTCACGAAACTGTTATCAAATTAATAAATTAAGTGTTTCAGCGAAAACCATTAATAATAATCTACTGTGCGAGACTTAGATTATACGTGGAATGAACGCAACGTTGGAGAAATTATATTTATTAGAAATTCAAGCAGATATCACCAGTTTCGTATATTTCTGTCATTCCAATGAGTTACAACATGTAAATATTATGCTGTTGTTTGCGTACACGTGAATATGTGTGTGTGTGTCATTGTGCAGATTACGTATCTGACACACATACTTGACTCATCCATTCTTCAAAAAGTGTGAACTTCCGCACGCACCGCAGGCCAGTATTGTAACACATGCTTGTCATAAGCGTTCCCCTCCACTTTCTGAGATAGAAGGACTTTTGACGTGAAATGCATGAACAAACTGTACCAAGCCAGAAAACATATATGTTTTTGAGGGTATAATGCCTACATATTGTTCTGACTTTATGTGTTCAAATTTATATACATTTCTAAAGTATTATGGTTATTTCTTCGATGAGTTGGCATAGTTTTTCGTCGTGTTTATAATTTACATTCGATTATTTCAGTTATTCATTTGTTTTGTATATTTGATTTAATATATATTTAATTTTTTTGTACGCTAGTTTTAAATTCTTTTTTTTGCATTACATGTTATTGTAATGTAAACTTATTCACCAGAGATGATGTTTTTTTTCTGAAAAGTGGTTGGCCTGAATTATTATTTTGTAAACAAGTAATGTTGACCTAAATCCTGACCTTGATTCACGGTTATTGGAAACAACATAAACAGGTTTGAGTTTATTTAAAATTACTGGTTGTTGTCAAAGTCAAGATGGTTTAAGTTAATTAGGATGTAAAGGACTTTTTATTTTAATTTTAAAATGATTGGTTTTCGTTAGGGTCTTGTTAGGAGTACGTGATGTAACAATCACGTGACTCCTTCCAACCCACCCACCCTCTTCGTGATTTTGCACTTTGGTGATTTTATTTAAAACAGTGTATTAGAATGCGATATAAGTTTTGTTTTAATGAAATATAGTTAGTTTCGGGATTTTAATCTGACATTAAATAATTTCCTTTTGTTGAAGTCAGTTATAGTTAAGGTTTTGTCAGTTCACTTGGATTTAAAGGATATGACTACACTACAGAACAACAAATGACAAAAACAATGAAATTGGTAAACGTAAAAACATGCTGAAAACATATAAGATACAAAACATGATTAGGTCGCTAAGTTTGTCCCTGCAGTCGAAACAGGTGAGTCTTAAGACCACTCTTAAAAGGGACCATTGTGTCAAAACTGACATCATGCGTTATTATTATTATTAATATTATTATTATTATTATTATTATTATTATTATTATTATGCGTTGAGTCTCATTTTCGATTTATAAATTAGCCAATATCGTGTTCCTTCTTTTATTAGAAATAAAGTTTCCGTATCAAATCTCTGCGCATGAGAATCTTATCAGAATTTCCATGGTACAATATTTTCTGGATTTAAATTTATAATATATAAGGATACAATGGAATTTGAAAGAATTTTATATCTAGGAAGACTACTTGATGGCGATAATAGATGACTCTTTGTTTACCAGGAAGGAATCTTGGAAAGTATATTCATACTTCGCCACACCTTCCCACCTCTCTCTCTCTCTCTCTCTGTCTCTCTCTCTCTCTGTCTCTCTCTCTGTCTGTCTCTGTCTCTCTCTCTCTCTCTCTCTCTCTCTCTCTCTCTCCAAATGGGTAAGAAATCTGTATTAGACCATAATAAAATAAGACAAATGACTCTTAAATAATCTAAGCGCTTAAAATTTTTATACACGTTCAACATTATTGCAATATCTGACTGCTTTTATTGATTTTGCATAATTGATATATCTGAAGTTCAAATAGCATTGCTGTGACATATGACACTTTCATCAGATAACATAGTATATCAATTTTAGTGACTTTCCTTTATGTGTGACATCCTGTACGGAATGAGTTCCAAATCACTGCACAAATCATAATAACTGTAGGTCAAACCTGTCGTTACAAAACATGAACCATATGCGCAGATTCTTCTTCTTCTTCTTCTTCTTCTTCTTCTTCTTCTTCTTCTTCTTAATTTTTATTATTATTATTATTAGTAGTAGTAGTAGTAGTAGTAGTAGTAGTAGTAGTAGTATAACTTAGCACTAAGTGAGCATATACTCGAGAAAACATGAAGATGGCCTTGGAATATATCTGCAAAGTTTGAATAATATGAAGACAGTTAAAATATGATGTGCTATTGTTTCTTTTTTATCCAGGGGGTGGGTGTGGGATGGGGTTGAGTATGAGTAAATTGTGCTCACACAGCTTTCGGTTTCTTCCTTGTTGAACTCGTGTATATGCAAAACAGATACGTCAATACAAAATGAAATCCAGAAGTCATCAGGCATCAGATATTGAGCATACATATCGGATTGTTTAAATATATGGATAAAAACCTTGAAGCTTCGGAAAATGTTTCCTAATTGAAGGTCATTCTGCTTTCATGTTTTTCCTACAGTACATGTTAAAAATGTCATTGACAATTCATTTACATGGACTGTGATATGGGGCTACGACATATTTGGCAGGAATTGGATTTATATTCAGAATGTTTGGTTTAATCCTTTTATTGTGTCAGGAAGATATCAGCTCGTTTATTAGTTACATATCTGCATACATGTTGTAGAATTCTTTTTGTTGGGGTTTTGTTTTCATTTGCATCGTCCTTTCCCCAAAGCTGTAAATTTAAGCTAACATCTGGATATGACACTAAGAATCAGATTGCTGATGAATGTACTTAGGACAGAACATGAAGAAATGCATTGAAGTTTCACCACCATAGCAGGACAAAAGAGGATGTCAACACGTTATCGATCAGCTTTTAATGAGCTTGCAATGTGTGTTAATCTAGTCAGAATTTGGTTGGTGGGGAAGCCATTTATTTCAGACCGAGTCTTCGTTTACTGATCATACTAAACATTTTCTTCAAGGTTTTCTCTGGTACAAATACTCAAATGATCTTTAATTCAGTTTTAGGCAGATATTAATTTGTCTGTACAATTGTTATGTCCAAAAATGCCCGTCCATCCTAAAACGTACATTTATATCGGTCTCCCTTGAAATCCAACATTTTGCAGTTTTTTAAAAAAAGCACATTACATAAATAACATATTTGTGAATCAGATGACATGTATTGTTTAATTGTAAAATGTTTTGTGTTATCTGTTTGGACGTTTTTCACTCCTTCTTAACTAATTAGAAAATTACATCCATTCAGTTCATACTTACAAGCAAATAACATTCGTCAGTTTGGATTTCACTATAATATCTTTTACTTTTTTTTATCTCGTTTGCAAACTGTAACCAAAGTATAAGTTTTGAAAAAAATTCAGGATATTTTTGTTGCAGATCTCCACGTTTGCCTCTCCTGTACGTGATTGCAGTCGCTAAATATTTATTGAAATGAATATTGGATGAAATATTTTCTCCTGTACTATGGGGAATATTCATTCTTCTTAATGCCTCAGGTTTAATTTTCCTACGTTCCCTATTTTTTAAAACCTGTTTCTTGTAGTCAGTGAAAAGTGACAAGCAAGCATTCTGGAATTCTTTGTCATTTTCGCAAATCTGGCAGAACCTCAGTATTTGAAATTTAACAATGCTGCTGAACGTTTTCTTTGGAGAAGGAAGACTACTTTTGTGAAACAGTTGCTGAATGCTACTTTCCGTCTAATGTACCGTCTTATCCCACTTGATAAAGTTATTACCTTGGCATAGTGTTAATTATAGGTAATGTACAGTATCCTAATTAATTATAGTTTTAATTTTAATCGATGAACCTTGGTTATTCCTCCATTCCAGAAATGCGTCCGAATGAAACAATATGTCAGTAATTAACCTACTATAGAAAATCGATATCCTTATGACGGTAGAAAATGTGTATTTCTCCCATCCTTATGACGGTAGAAAATGTGTATTTCTCACATCCTTATGACGGTAGAAAATGTGTATTTCTCCCATTCAGCAAGATGAGAAGGAACATCCCTCTGCTCCATTGCTGTACATTTTTTAAAAAATTGTAATGTTCCGAAATCAACTCATTTTGAATGGAATGGTACATTTAGTGTTTTGTCAATACGACGTTTGGAAGATTTCACAGAACTGCATTGTCCTATAGCTACTACTCATTTGGACGGGTTGAGGAGGGAGGTTCTTACTGGACGGGTTGAGGAGGGAGGTTCTTACAGAGGCTTATCGTCAGTTCGTTGTTTCGTACAACAAAGCAAAAAAAAAGATTATATATATATATATATATATATATATATATATATATATATATATATATAAAGATAGAGAGAGAGAGAGAGAAAGAAAGAAAAAGAGGGAAAAGAGAGAGATTTAAACTATGTCGTTGCTTGTAAATATAATTATTATATTTGATACTATCTTGTTTATATCTAATAACAAATAAAGTTTCCCGAGGACTTTATCAATACATTTTCCAAACGATTAAATATACTCCTTCGATTTAATATTATTTTGTTCATATTTAATGGAAAATAAATCTTGGGGCTTGATCAATACATTTTACCTCCAAAATTAGAACTGTATGAAAATTATTTCGTTGCTTCATTTATAAGAGTGATCGTTTTTCACAGCAGCTTATCAACCAATTCTGACAACATTAATTTTTTATTACATGATTATTGTTCCAGTGAAAAATAATAGGCATCGTAAAATGGTGCAATCACAGATAAAAAGATATAACAAGGAACTTAAGACTGACTTTTTTCTATTGACAAGGCAAATTATCAGAACATTAAATATGTTGCAGATAATTCAAAAGGTAATATTCATGAAGATGGTTCTGCTATAAGATTCCAGAACGATCAGTAACAATTGAAATCGTGTATTTATTGCGTTTCTGAGTATCATTGTATCCTATTCAAAGTAGAAAAGTGAAAATAACACGAAACAGAAATCCTAATTGAATTTTAAGATCATTCATCGCTCACGTTGACCCATAAATAAGGTATTACAATATAAGTAGTAATGCGTGCAAGACATACAATAAGGTATTACAATATAAGTAGTAATGCGTGCAAGACATACAATAAGGTATTACAATATAAGTAGTAATGCGTGCAAGACATACATTACTGGAAAACAAAAACACCAAGCTCTTTCCATCAGGATTGTTACGAGTTTAGGCTATAATAAACGGTAACAATGAAAGAGTGAAAATAACAAGCTTTTTAAATTTAAACAAATATTTATTTCCCTAGAAAAATATTGTAAAACTAGAATAATAATCAAATACAATACTAATATATTAATAATCCACTAATTAAATTACAAATATCATAGTAATGAAATGTTCTAATAGTATCAAGTTCGAGTCCAGTTTGGAAAATCCAAGATGGAAGATGATAATGTAATACGAGTTATCCATCCTGAATATCGAACCTGATCTTTTTCCAGGAAAATTATTTGTTAAATTTTACAAATCTTGTTGTTTTCGCTCTTTCTTTGTTAACGTTTATTGCAGCCTAAAGAACAATTGGGTAGCTCGTCCGAGATATGAATTTTGGCTAAATATTGCAGAAAACTACGCGTTTTTGAAGTTTGAATTCTAAATATTTCTAAATGATTTCTCAAGTGAATACATTTGCGCTAGAATAGCATGCAAGGAAAACTAAAAAAAATTAAAAACTAACAAACAATATTAAATTTACACACAAACATATATATATATATATATATATATATATATATATATATATATATATATATATATATACATATACATACATACATACATACATACATACATACATACATACATACATACATACATACATATGTAACAGGATTGTATTTGTATTTAATTGAATACACAGGAGCTATATGCCTATAGTTTTGGAGAAGATTATATATCAGTATTTTACGAGGTTGGGGTAGAAATCGCGAAGTGTGCGAATAATTGTGATATAATTATGCAAAACATCTAAGAGGAAGATGGACAACTTAATTCATGTAACATTTGCAACAGGTGTGTGAGAGAAAACGAATAGAAAGCAACGTGTACCGGTGACATGCTTTCAACACATACATGCAAAGTGTCAGGTAAATAACTGAAATTATATTTTCTGATGGCAAAGCGGTCACACACAAGGCGCTTGACAACAAAGTTAGCAAACTTTAAGATCGAGACCACGAGTCCTTAACATGTACATGTACAGGGATTTAGCGAATTCAATGTTTAACAGAAATCGTCCAAACGCATACCATTTTAAATTAATATATCGTTCGGTTATGACAACTGTTCAACAAGTGACTATATCAACTATTTTTTCGATACTTTTTCTTTTTCAATTAATATATTAATATGAAACTTCTATTCAAAACCACGGGTCTGGTTTAAAGATGTGAGATGATATGCTGAACTACGAAAGTCTCCAAGATGAATACTATTTGACGTCACTACGTCGCATTTGATCTATCACGAATACGTTGCCTACCGATTCGTTGATGTCATTAATTTTAAATTGAGTTTCGTTTTACAACTTTTTGAAAAAATGAGGGAACAAGTATGTTACAAAGTTTAGTATCGCATGAAGTTTGAAAATGAATTACTTTTATTGTGCTACTGAGGGACCTGTCTGTGCTGCTATTCGAGTTGTGCAACCTTAACAGGTAAACGAACGCTTTTAACTATGCAAAATACTTCATTTTGTTGCGAAATGTATGGTTTTCACATTCAATCAAAATAAGTAAAATGTAAATCCTAAATTGCTTACAATTGTTAAAGCCTTCAGTCAGTTTCAACCTACTTTAGTATATCGCATAACCGGAATAAACTAAACAGTACCACAGTTAACGTTCAGTTATCGTCTTGACCGGTAGTTGTTGTTGTAGGGTTTAACGCCATTTTTCAGCACAAGATAGGCTATGCATGGCGGCCAGTATTCATGGTGGAGGAAGAACACAGGAAAACCCCCGGAAAGGACCACTGACCCACAAGAATCTACTGGCATGGTTTCTCACATAACCACAGTGGCCGAATCGGAGACTCGAACCCACGCAGATAGAGGTCAGACAGCAGTGATCCGTAACGGAGAGTGCTGTAGACACACTCGGCCACTCGGGGCCCTCTTTACCGGTAGTAGAGATAACATACATACTGTGGCAGCATTTGGATTGTGTACGTTGTCGAGAGCAGAAAATACAAGAAAAAGTGACAATATAAGTGGTGCTGGAAAGCATTTAAGTAATTACGAATTATGTAATTGTTTTACTATTATGTTTCATTTATTAAAATCGGTTTGCCACAAGCAATTCTTTTTTAAAGAGATCGTGATGAAGAAACATAGATATTATAATGATCACGGAATATAATTGCTTATTATACAACAAGGGTGTCATAGAGTCACGAATAAGAACAAAAAGAAACAAACGTCAGTATTGATTCACGTGAAAGCCTTGGAACATGTAAATAAAAGTTAAAGTCAAGAAAGAGTTACAAAATTAAAACATGGAATTTAAATGTATGACATCGGCTTCATTTAGAAGATAAGATTATTGGCGATATCGTTGTATAAGGAAAACATGAATATCAACGTAACCAAACAAATTTACGACACATTTCCAGGGTATGATATATAGGAAATGACTTATGCATACATTTTACTACTACACACAAATACTTTCATAGGATAAAGCTGGCAGTTAATTATACGTATTAAGTATGTATTTATGCTGAGACAGAAGAATTTTAGAACTGCGTGGAATATAACATCATTTTCTCTGACACTGGTGATTATCGCACGGTCAATGTATTTTGTTTACATCTAATGAATAGAACAACATCTGGACATTGTACCGAGCAGTAAAGATTTCGGTCTGTTTAGGAAAACATCTGATATACACATGAGAAAAGACATAAACGTTTTGGAAGGAACCTTGCTACGATGCATAATCAAGCATAGTTACCAATATAAATATATAGGTTTTTAATCATGATTGAAAGCCAATACCAGGAGATGAATATATTAAGAATATATATCAACAAGTATTGGATGAATGTCGTCACAATTAAAATGTTATTACAATGTCTATTTTTGCTCTGTTTCAAAGTGCCTACAGTTTCTCTTTGAACATATGTGTGATGAGATTGCATTGGTTTTATGTCTTTATGCACTTCTGCGTGATCACCATTACTGATATGTGTGAATGAATTCCAATAACTCCTGGTTTTCTTTGTTTGGCCACAGACCTAACTCGAAAAGGTATTGGTTCTCATAGACACCAGACAGTAGCGCGAACCATTTAGTCACTTTAGCCTTCAGATATAGCACTATCATCTTTCATGTTGCAGTATTCACCATCAGTTGTAGGTAATGGTGCAACAGAAGGCTGCATAGATTATGAGGCTGTAAACAAAATGTGTGTTGCTTACAATAACTATTAGTTTTTCTACATCATAATCTTCACACATTCACTCCACGTATTATCATCTTGTGAGGTTCATTCATACACATATATGCCTCAAACACTATATCTTAGCTGATTGTTTATTAATGTTTTCAGAACATATGAAAATGTATATAAAATGTTAGCATCTACAATTTAACTTCAATTGCATTTGAGACATTCGCAAGTTTTATATTCAACCTAAACTGCACTTGCAAAGGGGCAGTGCGCAATGGAACCTTGTTTTTGGATTTAATGCTGTATTCTTAACTTTTTTGTACAGCTTTATCACCCATTCACTTACCCTGGTTGTAACTTTACACTTTTCTCAATTATAATGCTACGTTAAATCCCGTTCCTTCGCAATTAAACATATACGTACAGCAATTCAAAGCCAAATAAAAATATTACGATAGTAAAGGATACATTATTATTCGTATGATTTCATAGAAAATGGAAAAAATGATAGTAATAATTAAATCGGTCAAGTGTCGGATAAATGTTTTAAAAATAACACAATTGCCCCTAGATGAGATGCTCTTTCAGATTTAATGCTTTAGATATCATACGAAGAATAAAATACCCTCTACTATCATAATATTTTTGTTTGGCTATGAATCGCTTTGGTTTTTATAGAACAGTAATATTGCTGGTAAATTGTCCATTAGCTATCAGGTACTCAGTTATCCAACATAAACTGGAGTGATTAGTTTCACTTTTTCGGAACATGATATAGTCTACAGATAGAGCAGATTTTATGAAGCATTGTCGTGATGATGAGTATCATGGCTGTCAACATTTATCTGGAAACATATTTATTTTCCACCGAAATAGAACGCATTTAGTAATCCAAGCTCAATCATGACTTATGAATATATCGCTTTAACATGATTTATTTTTGCATCTGCAGTGTTAAGGAATTTGTAAGATATATATCCGGGTTCTAACGGAGTGTCGACTGTTACCTAAGTGAAACGAAAAAAAAAATAATTTTACAATTTCAATATCCCTATATTGAACGGACCTATTACCATTTTAAACAATGCTTTTTCAAATAATTCTAAATGTAGATATTTGTGCTGTGTGGTAAATGGAGTTGTTAATTGACATTATCGGTGCTACAGTAGTAGACTTCTACCGAAGTGAAAAACATTTAAATGAATCTGCAGATGTTCTAAAAGCTGAACTATGTAAAGCTTGTTTGTTCTGGTCAGCCATAAGACATTAGTTACTAACCGTATTATTACCACTGACAACAGATTTCGAAAGCGATACATGCCATAATGGAACGTGATATAATGGCATAATTGGTTTGATCAAATATTCAAGGCAAGTACCTTCATCATGACAGTTTGTAAAAAATTGCTAATTAATTGTTTGTCAGACTTCATTACGTAATAAACTGGAACTCCTATACTAACAAATATTGTATCAAGTTTATCATGCGATCGATATATGGTACTGTCGAACAGTTTGTGTGATTAATATTCTATTTTTTAAACACGTTCACCTAACAGAAGATTAAGTCAATCCATTTACTTTGAATTCAACCTGATGTGCCTTCATCACTGTATCCATTGTTCTCTTTGATAAATAAACAAAGGTCAGACTAATGTGTTCATTATTGTCTTCCATTTAACTCATTTTATTGGCAGACATTTTCCACAAGATTCACAAGACTCGACTCCATAATTATACTTACGTTTGTAATCATGTTGATAAACAGTAGATTGTGTATATCTATGTATATCCATGTATATCTATGTATTCTTCTGACCCATCATAAGTCCAGTATTAGATTTTCTTTCCCACTTAGCTATATCCAGTCTTTTCTTAAAACGTCTGCGATCCCTAGGTTTTATGATTTTGAACTGAATCATATTATAAGCTAGGGTATCACACTTGCTAAATTTGGACTTAAGTATGTTTGTCAACGATATAATGTTTTATTTTCCAATGTCATTACTTAGATCTCAAAATGTAGTACTAAACAAATATAACTAATAAGCAGCCATTGTTTGCTTTCCGACTTTTGAGTCAATTGTTAATTGCGTTATCCCTTCATAATCTTCACTTCCTATACTGTTATACAAAATGTGACGCTACTGCTTTTATATTCCATTTAACTATTACATATTTGTTACATTACATCAGTTGTGGCCTTTAGAAAATCTATTCAACTTTGTATATGTCATGTATTGTTAACTCTTGTTTTTCTAGTATGCAAACAACATGATCACCTAACTTTCGTGCATTATTTTAAATATTCCTCAATGAAGATAGAAGAACGCTCATTTTCAAAGACTGTTTTATATTTCGAAGATTTAACTGTTTCAGCTATGATCAGAGATACAAGTACCTCAATTATTAGGTTTATGAATAAACTGGCCCATATTTTTCAAGCTTGTTTCATCTTTGCTTGTTGTCCTTTTGTCAGGTCTAGTCATTTATGATGAATGTGATTGTATCCATCAATTCGTTTTCGCAAAACGTGAACATGTTTTCTAGTTTCAATTAACTAAACTAATTCCATATTTAGGTCTTTAAGACTGTCTTAATATCTCCGTTCGTTTCATTTCCAGCATATCTTAAACATGCTTATTTGCATAATTGTCTAGCTTCATGAACAGTTTTCATTTTAAGCGTTGCTCTCTTAGCATTTATATTTAAAAGCATCGTATGTGTCATCCTACATTAGTAAAACAAAAGTAAAAAAAAAAACAAGCTTAGTAAAATTTGATAATTTATTTCCCGGTGAAAAAATTTTAAAAATCAAAGAAACAACTTACAGTTCTAAGAATTAAATCACACAGTAATCCAGAAATAATCCACGAATTACATTTTAAAAGTCCTATTAATGAAATGTTCTTTGATTCTCGATGATAATCCAAAATGGAAGGCGATGACGTATGCTGTTGTTTGTACTGTGCTATATCTACATTTCCTTGTAGTGTAGAAATGCAACCAAATCACAAATGTTTAACTCCGAATAAATTATTTAAGAACTGTATTTGGCCAAGAATTCTGTATAATCACGTCAAATATTTAAAGTGAAAAGAATTAAGCTTTTAAAATCTAAATGCTCTAAACAAAATGTAACATTAATTTGAAAACTGGCTACAACATAATTAAAACCTGACGTCGAAGTGTTTAAAGACCAATCTGATATTGTTTATCTAAAAAAATAGTTATATGGTAATCAAAAAAGCAGTTTCGGAAATCTCCAAGTTGCAAAATCGTGGGTGGTCACGTGATCGTGTTAATATTTCAAAGTCAGGTACACATAATATAACCTTTACCAAACCAATCATATTACTCAAAGAATAAAAAAAAAATACGTTTACTTTACCAAAACTGTTTACAAGTCTAGAATCATGTATTCGGATACAGCCTCGATTTCACCCTTCACACTCCCACATTCGAACGCATAATACAAAAAGTTGTTTACTTGATCATAGTCAGGAACTAGGTCATTTTAGATACTACGTTCCTCATGTTAGGTTTTCGAAAATCAAAACTGAATTTCTGGAGTGAATTCTACAGTGATAATAAAAAGTCAAGATTTTATCTTTCTACTTTTTTGTGTGTAAAACAGATATTTATAACCATTATTTTAACAAAAACACCTTGGCTTTGTACAGATAGTGTTGTGTGCCATTTAAACTAATGAAATAGTAAGACCTTTCTGAAAATTCTAGTGTTTATGTCGGTAAAATGATTTCAAATTAGTGGCATGCTTAAACGCAGACTAGCGATCTGCTTTGCCTGTCTTTCGTTTGCTAATTGTCTTTATTATGATTGATCTTGAAATGTTAAGACTTCAAAGTTCACATGTGTAGCGCCGGTTAGTGATTTTAACTTTGATATTATTGTTCTCCTCTTTCTTCAAGAGAACATTTAAACAAAAAATATGTTTGATCTATCAGAAAGCGTTCTACCCTAGCCATTAAATAGAAATATCATGATTTGGCGGCACAGACTGCGGTGAATAATGTCTTGTGACGCAGTTTATGTCTGAGTAAGTGTTAGAAATGCCTCAATACAGTATCCATGTTTGCTACAAGTGGTATATTAATATTGTTACAAATTTAAATAACATGCCATATTTTACACGAAAATGTGTAATACTGTAAAATTCTTAATATATTGTACTGATAAAGTTTGTAAAAACATCAAAATTATCACAGTGCAGAAGACACTAAATAGATCAAAG
The DNA here is from genome assembly GCA_030141615.1 of Unio pictorum. Taxonomy (NCBI): domain Eukaryota; kingdom Metazoa; phylum Mollusca; class Bivalvia; order Unionida; family Unionidae; genus Unio; species Unio pictorum. The sequence goes on from JARLTB010000221.1 coordinate 7,122,828, forward strand.
GCAAATGCATACCACTGCATGCACGTATCAACTAAAAATTTAAAACAACAAAAACATTAAAATTATTAAAACCGGTCACTATTATAATAAGTATAGTATAATGAAAGTGCAAACTGTTATGAGTCTATGCTCATAAAAATAAGTAACACAAAAGAGTCAAGCAACATTCTTTGCAAAATGTAACAAACAATGTATTTTTCTTCGAACGCAAAGTGAAATATGAGAAGAATTAACTAACCGGTTTATGAATTAAATTTTAAAAAATAATCCAAGAATAAAAACACAAGTCCTATCATTGATTTCTAAGTGTATCGCAGATCAAATCACGATTAAATTCAAGATGGAAGTCGATGACGTCAGTAATAGTCAGTGTTGTATGATGTGTCAACGATCTCTTGTTGAATCACATAAAGTATTATTCCAGTTTTTAACTATACCCGAGCACTTTTGTATTTCCCGACAAAAGAATCACTAAAATTCAATAGTTTAAAGATAATGAAATGCAGTCCAAACTGGTCAAAACATAATACAACTTAACATGTTTTAAGTCCGACTGGTAATCTTTGATCATAAAATCAGTTATAAGACAAACTAAACCGCAAATTAGATTCGCGGATGACAGTGAAAATTTCATCTTTCTGGACAATTTGAAGTTTGTTACATGATAGTCATGTTGTCCAGGTATGACCTTGACTAAACTAAATGGTTCTTCCTCTGAGACAGATAAAATGAATGTTTTAAACGTTGGATACAAAAACTGTCACAGATTTTTGAACAAGGTCAGAAACTAGATACAATTTTCCTATTTTGGACAATGTAAAATCCAGTAAAAAAAATGCTACCTTTCAATAACATGTAATGGAATTTTTAAAAAATTAACAAACATACAGTTAAGTTAAATAAGCATGACAAAATTTAGATAGTGTTACAAAGTGCACCTGACGTTTCATATTAATTCTGGATGAAGCTGCGAAATGCAGGATACTCTTTTGACAACTATCCGTTGTAGCATCCTTGTCATAGGCAGTGATTCTCGAAGCATCTCAAAATGGACGGTTAACATTTAATATCATAGCCTGGTGACCTGACAACTCATGATGCTGTAAAGTCATATAATGGTATCCTGGCCTCTCGAGATACTGTAAAATCATAGCCTGATTATCTGGCCTCTCATGATAGTGTAAAAGCATAGCATGGTAACGTGACCTCTCATGATAGTGTAAAAGCATAGCATGGTAACGTGACCTCTCATGATAGTGTAAAAGCATAGCATGGTAACATGGCCTCTCATGATAGTGTTAAAGCATAGCATGGTAACATGGCCTCTCATGATAATGTTAAAGCATAGCATGGTAACGTGACCTCTCATGATAGTGTAAAAGCATAGCATGGTAACGTGACCTCTCATGATAGTGCAAAAGCATAGCATGGTAACATGGCCTCTCATGATAGTGTTAAAGCATAGCATGGTAACATGGCCTCTCATGATAATGTTAAAGCATAGCATGGTAACGTGACCTCTCATTATAGTGTAAAAGCATAGCATGGTAACGTGACCTCTCATTATAGTGTAAAAGCATAGCATGGTAACGTGACCTCTCATGATAGTGTTAAAGCATAGCATGGTAACGTGACCTCTCATTATAGTGTAAAAGCATAGCATGGTAACGTGACCTCTCATTATAGTGTAAAAGCATAGCATGGTAACACGGCCTCTCATGATAGTGTTAAAGCATAGCATGGTAACGTGACCTCTCATGATACTCCTCGACTCGCAGTTGACTGATTCAAAAGTACTAATTCAAGTCAAACAGTAAACATATACAAACACCATTATATTACAATTTCAAGAACATTACATTTATTATATTTAACAGTGCTTAAATTTCAGCATTATTACTAATACTGAATATTATGGTATGAAAAGAATCTAGTGATCTGATTTAAGTATTGATTATTAAATCATACGAATCAAATATATTAAATCTACATTAGCTTTAAGAGTTATGCTCATAAAATACAGGCATGGACCAAATTTTATAAAACAATTCGTACATTTAACATGTCTTGTTTGGGGGTGATTCTTTTGTCAAAAAGTTGAGATGTAATAACTGACATTTAAATAAAGATTTACATGAGTAATTTAAAGAATTAAATGCATTTTTAGCGAATTCAACTACTTTCATCGTATGATCATATGTTGCTACAGGTGTACGAAATAACTGGACGGTAATTGACCTTAGATACAATTATGCTTACCAGAAAATTGTAAGGACCGTTATTGATTTGTTAACTTAGATACAATTATGTTTACCAGAAAATTGTAAGGACCGTTATTGATTTGTTAACTTAGTTTCATACGGCAGATTCAGCACAAATTGGCAAGACTGTTTTTCAAACATAACTATTATCTCAAAATGGAGGTGTTCCATTACTAAAAAGGATCATAAAAATACCAACAAAACAATGTTCAAAAAAGTGCTTGTAAAAATGTTCAAGTAAGTGCTTGTAAAAATGTTCAAGTAAGTGCTTGTAAAAATGTTCAAATAAGTGCTTGTAAAAATGTTCAAGTAAGTGCTTGTAAAAATGTTCAAATAAGTTCTTGTAAAAATGTTCAAATAAGTGTTTGTAAAAATGTTCAAATAAGTGCTTGTAAAAATGTTCAAGTAAGTGCTTGTAAAACTGTTCAAGTACGTGCTTGTAAAAATGTTCAAATAAGTGCTTGTAAAAATGTTCAAGTAAGTGCTTGTAAAAATGTTCAAATAAGTGCTTGTAAAAATGTTCAAGTAAGTGCTTGTAAAAATGTTCAAGCAAGTGCTGGTAAAAATGTTCAAGCAAGTGCTTGTAAAAATGGCCAAAAGCGGTTGCAGATGCATATAATGACTAGACAAAATTAGCAGCTAAATTGAACACGTTTTTCTGTTATAATCCCGGTTTTCAAACTCGGGTTTACTTTCAACTTAATTTAAGTTATTGATTTTATTATAGTTCATTCTGTACATTAATAATACGTAACTAAAATTTTATTTTTGTTTATTAGTTTATCATCCAGATCATTTTATCGGGTTTCGTTAGGTCATTTATTATTCACTTGACAAAGATACCTAGAGTTGTTGGAAGATAGAAATCATTGTGTCAGTGACTCAAGATACATAAGATTCTAGATCAATATAAGACTATACAATATTGTTAGTGGAAACAATATTCATTACTGCTTAAAATCCAGCAGAATCTCAATCAAACACGCACATACACACAACCACAAACAAATACACACAAACACACACACACACACACTCAAACACAACCGCAAACAAGCAAACACACACACACACACACACATGTAAAATACATCGTCACCTGTACAAGAAGTGCATGAAACAATGCGACATCAGACACATTTGGCCATTCTGTGTTGACGAAAGACTTCGTCGGTGTTCTGTTTATTCGGAGGAACGCGTGTTCTTTGTTTCACAGTTTTAGTGAATAGTATATTCTTCTTATAAATATTAATACTTATTCAACTTTGGATGGGATTATTTTTCATGCACAACAAACAAATCGTGTAACGTCAGAATTAACGAAAGTATTCGTTCTTCTTTCAATCTAAATAATTTCCTCATAAATCAATACATGTAATAAAAATGAATCTCGAAATGGGTGTAATAAAAATGAATCTCGAAATGGGTGTAATAAAAATGAATCTCGAAATGGGTGTAATACAAATGAATCTCGAAATGGGTCATTATATAATATTAAACTTATGAAACTACTTGATTAATGTAAAGCATTTCCTCGCCAAGGGTCGCAACAGCTGGACATTTTTCAACTCGTTTCCTTAATTGGAGATCCCAAATAAGCTACATGAGGTACAACAAGGTCTTTTCTTGTGTAACAAAACAATATTGTATCCATTGAAAGTGCTATAAATGAAAGTAATCATTATTGCATTTTCTAGTTGGGTGAATAACAAATATACGTGAAGCTGTAATAACAATTTATAGAGAACTGTCAAGCCTGTATGGAGCAATTGGTATACAGTCATAAAACGGTTTATCTGACCTGTGTATCTTATGTAGAAACCACTATTAATCTTGTCATCAGAGTTGTACTAGATTTAGTTTGCATAGAAGTCCAAACATTTTCTAAAGTTAGATTTTTACATAGGTGAGTAAATATTTTATTTGTAAGTCTCCATCTAGTGTACAGGAGGTATTACACCCGACTTCATTTTCGATTCTAATTTAAACACATATTTCGTCAATTTTCCTATCTTCATGTGTCACATCTGATTGCCACGTTCTCAAAACATAGTGATTATATGTACGGATCGTTATCTAGACAATTCGAGAGATCTTTGACAAGTGAATTATACTTTCATATACCTTGAGCAACGCAGACTTTCTATTGTCTTAATCGCATCCTGCAGCTTTTGCCTAAACCATCTTTACATCTCTGACTGAACAAAGTATAAGATTATGTTTATCGCTTGCTCCTGAGTGCAACAAACATTGCCAATTACGTAATTAGAAGCTCGCAAACGTTCTTTGCTTAGCAATTCACAATTCCCCAACCCTTTAGATTGTGAATTGTAACATTGCAAGGGATATCTGTCTTCTGCAATTTTAGAGAGCAAAGCCAGCATTTCAAAATATGTTTATTTGAATATACTCTGCATGCTGATTCTTCCTAAGTAATTAGGTGCAAATGCATTTGGTGTAGAGTATACAAATAATAATGAGGACTTTGTATAGCGCCTAATCTTTAGAAGCTCTAAGCACTTTGCAGCATCTAGAATGATATGACTACAAAAGTCAAACAAAAAAAGAACTAACACCATAAAATTAAAAAACAAAAACATGTTAAAATAGTTACGGTAGGAAACAGCATTATGTCGTTAAGTTTGTACTTGCAGTCAAACAGGTGAGTTTTAAGAGAACCTTTGAAATGGATTACTGTCTTTGTGTCTAATTTCAATGGGCAATTCGTTCCACGCTGCTGGTCCCTGCAATGCAAAAGAACGACTTCATTTGTATAGTGGCAATAATGAGTTTACGTTAATCAGAAGAAGAGCTTAAGTATCTTGCTGGTGTCCACCCATGGGTAAGGCCAGATAGGTATGTTGGACGGGAGTCGATCAGTGGAACGTATCACAGACAACACATCTTTTTTTTATTCTTGATGGAATGGATAGCCATTGTAGATTATAATGCAACGGGGAGGTGTGTTCTGTTCGTGGTACTCTATGGATGCTCCGAGCAGATGTGGTTTGAACTTTGTGAGGTTTCTGGAGAACATGTAGATACTGAGACACCATTTGGTACCAGCTCAGACGCAGGAGCTTCCAGAATGAAGGTATAGTGGACACCCAGCCGCCTTAGGGGCTCCACTCTGGATTTTCTATCTGGGTTTGCTCTCGTGGTCTTTCCTTATCTATAAGATATTCACAAGTCCGCAGAGCTTTGAAATCAGTTTCTTTTACCGAGATGAAATGCGTGACAAGGCTAACGAGCTCCATCAGCCCGGGTTTGGAGTCAGAGTTTTCAGTTTAGACTGACTTACACACAATTAGCTCTATGAAAACAGCTTGCTCCGCATGAAGGTCCTTCTGTGGACATACTAGTGAAATAGAGGCCATAAGCATGTACTATCCTGCAAAGCAGAGCCAGACAGAAGTCCCGTAACGATCACTATACGTAGAAAGGAGAGGCTATGAGAGACACGTCACCTTCCTTTGGCGAGCGAGACGTCATGCCCAGACGTCGCATACACCCATGGCATCATATATACTTATATGTTTAAATCTTTACCTCAGTATGGCCATAATATCACGTTATGTAACCTCGACGATAGCCAACTCTATGAAATCCAGTCACTCTTGTTTTGTTCCATATTCACTGTTATGTTCCGTTTTTGGCAGTCTACTGTACATATTTTGCAATTGTTGGGAAGTGTAATATATATATATATATATATATATATATATATATATATATATATATATATATATATATATATATCCTCTAAACAACATAATCGCCTCTTTCAACATCATTCAATATTCTTCTTTGCGTTGTAAAATGTTTTTTAAATGTATATTAATTTATAATGAAAATGTTAGTATTTCAACGGCATTCAGTTTGCATTGTCAAATGAACCAAAGAAGCAATTTCAATCAGCTCCGGTATTTAAAACAGATCCGCGTGTCGTCAGACATGACAATGTCAATTATAATCATAGATTCGTACATCTCTGTAAATACGTGAAATGTATTTCTCGCGCGCGCGTGCGCGCAGCTAACGTTAATTTCAGCAGAAATTTACTATATTGATCAAGCCCCAAGACTTTGCTTTCCATTAAATATGAACAACATACTATTAAATCGAAGAAGTATATTTAATCATTCGGAAAATATATTGATAAAGTCCCCAGGAAGCCTTATTTTTATTAAATAGAAACAAGATATTATCAAATACAATAATTATATTTACAAGCAATGACATACTTTGAATTACTCTCTCTCTCTCTCTCTCTCTCTCTCTCTCTCTCTCTCTCTCTCTCTCTCTCTCCAATGTTACGACGTAATGATGTTAAAAGCTTGTTTGCATTATTCGTGACAGAATAGCTAAATTGTTTTATCTCTTTAAAAAAATAATTGTATATCACAAATTTATGGTGAATAATAGAAATATAATTATATGTATGATGATTGCAAAATGGAATTAAAATAATTTGTCTTGTCTAATAAGTATTGTTATGTGTGTTAAATCTGTGTGTTTTATGTTTAATGGATCTCTTTAAGAACTATACTGCCCGGGTTATGGCTTCAATATGAACATTTTCCATTATTATCAATACGATTTACGGCATGATGTATTTCACAACATTAGCTATAGTGTCAAATTTATTCAGCCCACTTTTGATACAACCTTTAGATTGCAACTTAGACAACATTTAACGCAAACATATCAAATTCATCTAGTGTAAGTTATTAACTTGTTAATGTTCGCTGCGGTTGGGATGGGGTGGGGCTGTGATTTCTTTGAGTTGAAATTTTTTTCTTCTAGCGTTTTGTACCGAGTAATTCGGTAATTGTTTAGACTACAATAAACACATTGAAAATTACAATGTTGCAGTTGTAATAGTTATCTAATAGTTATCTAATTTAGTTTTGTTTTGTGATGCTGTTGCACGTTATTTTAATCATCTCATTCCTCTTTGAATTCATTTATTTTTAACATTGAATAAATCCCAATTGATTTTACAAAATGAAAAATCAGAAACGCGTCAAAAGTCTTGAAATAAGCAAGGTTGATAAAGAAAGAAATATGAATGTATTTTTATGTGATCAAATATTGAATCAATTTAAAAACATTAAATAAAGCCAATTTTGTAATGTCAGCTGTTACTTCGAAGTCTACATGCACTATTTCTCGTTGGGAGTCGTCTGGATTAATCCCAAGCCGGGAATCTTAAGATGGCTATGATCAACACTGAAGCCTAAATCTGTTCCTGGATATAATTTGATATAAAGGAAATCTCTGTCAACAAGATTCTAAATAAATACATTAAATACCTTTGCGGAATTAATGATAAAGAGTGATGGAAATATTTCCCTGACAATCGCATAGGTGTCACTGAACTGAACCAGGCTAATGACCAAAAAGGATAATTTAAATCAAGGAAACACGTGTGTTCTGAAACAGGATGAAACTTGTTTTAAAATATTAAAGTAAGTTGTCATTTTTCAGCAGTCACCTTTCATGAACTTTGAGTTTATATTAAACTTAAAATGAAATATCGGGTTACCATCACTTGATCATACTCCATTAGCTGTTCATACGAATTCTAAACATTGCATTTGGAGCTTTAAGCATGTGTGTTTGATTGGGATTTTTAACGTAGCTTTAACAATTTTTCAGTCATATCGTTACGATGTCTGCAGTGTGGCTGTTGATAGTGATGTCTAGCACTGAGACATCATGCCGCACGCATAATGTCCCACCCAATAACATGATCCGGTCCTAACCCTAACCTCTTAATGCTGAGCGCCTAGCGAGGCAGCTGTTAGTAACATTTTTGGTAAGTCTTTGGTATAACTCGGCAGGGGTTCAAACGCACAACCTCCCGCTACGGAGGCGGACGTTCTAACCACTAGACCACTGAAGTGGTGCACCTTTAGGCAAAGATAGCTCCTTCTTAAATCGACTTGCTAGTGTCTTCAACCGTATCATGGCAATTTTAGAGAATAGAGATTTGTACTATTTGTTTTCTAACTCAGATGATGTATACGTTTGTATGGCTGATTTTGTTGTTTTAATTTGTTTACTCGGCAGCTTGAAACTCTTTCTCCCCGACTCTTTCACACACACACACACACACACACACACACACACACACACACACATAAATAAACTTTTTTGTTATCAAAAAGAGAATTTTAGCATGCTTTACATTGCAAACTTTCCCAGTATTCCAATTCAGATTTAAGAAAAATACGTCCTGTGTAACGTTCGCAAAGCACGTTTGATATTATTTATTGACTGATATGCAGCTGGCAGACTATGATATATCATTATATTCATTTAAATTATACATCTAATTACAAACTGTGATGTTCGGCATTTTCTAATGTTAACTTCAGTTTGGTTAAACATGCATTTATTGCAATCAATGCAGTTGGGATCGCCTTGAACCCCTTGACTACTTGATATCCCCTTGGTTATTAATTTACCACATGGCATAAAGCTGGCATATACACAATAACAATTTCTCAAATACATATCACATTCGCATACAGTTGGTCTCGTCGCCTAATTGTTAACACAAACATGCTTTGGAATAATTTATTCAGAAATACAATCAGCTGATCGTGTTTATATAATGACCAACACAATTACCGTTACATGAAATCTTAGTAGTGTCTATTTCCAGAGACACATACATTAAATAGAAAGGAACTAACAGTGTGGGCCTAATTCTTCGATTTCTGAGTACATACTAAACCATTTAGAAACATAACAAAACGTCTGTTCCTTATTCTACGATTTTTAAGAAAACGTTTAATGGCTGGTCAAGTACAAAAATGTAAACACTTAACTGGAAGGCATACACACTGCATGCCTTTTAAAACAAACATAACTCTGGGAATATATTTTATTTAAAAAATGTAATACATTGATTTGACAGAATTAAATGACAAGTCTCTGCGGTGCATCTGAATATAAATAATTCCTTTCTTTGAATATATTTGAAAACAAAGCTCTGACACTCAAAATCTGCCAAGAAGTACATTGTTTTTTTTTTCTTTGAACAGTCAACACTGATCACATATGCTAATTTAGATAAAATGTTAAGACCATGCTTACCATTGGCAGAATTTGTGTGATACTGCCGTAGTTATTACTTTACAGATCGACAATCCCTTACTCTATACATAGTTACTTAACAAACGACTTCAACAAGAATTCATGCGCTTAATAAAGCTCCAAAAATGATAGGAAATATACTAAGAAAACACAATGAAACTAAATTTTAAGAATGTATTGAGTACTGCAATTATAACAGTTAAATATTGTTTAGTTCTGAATTTATCCTGGTACTAAACTGCCAGCTGCCGACTCACACAGCATACATAACGTGTGTGTGTGTGTGTGTGTGTGTGTGTGTGTGTGTGTATGTGAGAGAGAGAGAGAGAGAGAGAGAGAGACAGAGAGAGAGAGAGAGAGAGAGAGAGAGAGAGAGAGAGAGAGAGAGAGAGAGAGAGAGAGAGAGAGAGAGAGAGAGAGAGATTATGATTTGCAACGATTTTTTTTAAACAATTCAGGTGATATTTGCTGTGGGATTCGGCAACTGATGTTTTATTCCAATGACGTCATTTGATTAAATGAAGCCCCTGGTTTATACTATGTTAAACTCAGAAAAAACAAAGTTAAACTGTTACGCGTTTAGTCACCAATTATAATTTCACATCTCAACCTTCTCAGTTAGTCAGAGAAGGCGAATTATTAAATTGTTCAATGTACATAATAAACTGCATGATTTGTGGTTTGATCTTTTCTTTTCTTATTAAAATCTGACACATAGACGCAAGACATGAGCGATAATCACGGTTTTCTCTGTAGAAACGTCATCGTTTCGCATGAATATGCATACACTTGCTGGAGATAACATTTATTGCAATTTTTACCCATCGTGATCTTTCATGGTGTTTGAATGAGCCATTCACACTTTTCTCTTCCAAGTGGAGTCAGTTTTTGATTCATAAAACGGGCACTTTCATTGACGTGAACATGATTGTTAAATCGTGTTGCTATATTTAAATAACGTACACATGTTGAAGCACCAATGCCTCAGTTACCTGTAAAAGGTCGTATATCATGTTAATCATGTGAATAATATTGAATCTTGAAAGATATAGGACATAAACAGTGTTGGGTTCCATTAAAACCAATTATATCGAAATTTTTCATCACATTATGAGCTATACAATTTCTCTCTCGAACTGATATTCCGTGCTATTTTTTTACATATGTACGAATTAATTTATGTTGATCGGCGACATCCGTGGGTCGACAGATTTCAGCTGGATCAAAATATTTGATGACGTCACCATTGTAAACATAAGAAGCCCATCCCACACTATGTCGGATTGTCGTCAGTCCAAATTTCGTCCTTAAAAGTATTCCAGCGCACCAGTTTTATCATCAATAGTCTTAATTTTATATTATGCACGCTAATCTTCTCACAACAGTTTACAAAAAGCGGATGTGCCTCTCTTCATTCCGTCGCGAATACATGTGTGCGCCATGTGCGAATGTTGTTGTTCTTAGAATAGTTACTAAATTTGTTAAATATATATAACTGCTTTTGAAGTCCTCAAAACAAACAACTGAATTACGAGCAACTTCGTTGACTGAATTAAGGATGGCACCTCTTAATTATAAGCTGAACGTCATTAAACCTAACATTTAGATTATTATTTGAAAGTATGGTATGTGTCATATAATAATTTAGACATTGGAAGAACCGCTCTGGTGTACCAATGGATAGAGTGTCCGTCACAGATGCGGGTGGTCGTGGGTTCGATCTCCGGCTGAGTCATAATGGTACGCACAACTTCCTTGTTTGGTGCTCAGCATTAAGAGGTTAGTGTTAGGACTGGTCGGCCTGGTATCAGGACGATGTTACTGGGTTGGACATCATACTTCATGTCTGCGGTATGATGATCCGATACTAGGCATCACTATTAAGTACCACACTGCAGACATCGTAGCGATATGACTGACAACATGTTAAAGCTAGGTTAAAAGTCCAAATCACGTACAGACGCACACACACAGTGACCCCGGAAGGGAAGACATACTAGATGAATTTACTGTACAAATACATGTATGTGAGATAAGTGTTGTATATTTAATAAATACATGTAGTTGATTTTATTACGACACTGGACTGGAGGGGAAAACATAATGAATTAATAAATACTTTACAAATACATGCATAACATATAATTTCGTTTCTGTAGATTTTTACCCAGAACTAGTGAATGTCCAAATGTGTGTTTGGAATCAATTTTCTGTCACAGTTGGCTAACTTTCGATTTTTTGTGATGGAATTAAGATAACTGCATAAAAATATGTAACTTCTGGAAACAATACAGTAGGGTGTAGACGCTATAGATCTTGAACGTTTTCCACTTCAGTCGCGCTTGGCAATGGCTGGTATAACTACACTAAGTATATGATCATCAACATTTCGTTTGCTTGTAACGGGCTCGATTGAATTTACCGAATATAAAATATTCTTTGGTCGATCTATTGCCGTTCCATCTTCTATTCATGTATCTAATATGTCCCGTCAGATGATCATGGGTCTTTCGTTTCTTTGATAGGAACAGCCTTGACACTTTGTTGTTTTATTCACAAAGGACAACATAACTGTGAAAGAAGACGCAGTGACAATTATAATACATTGGCGTTTTTCGTCGCATCGTATGTCGCAAACCCGGACGGACATGTATTGCTTCAGTCACTTCCAGTTTTGATGTGATTGTTTTTCATATCTTTCCATTTCAGTACCACTTAGCACCATCTCAAACTTGTTACCTGAAAAGCCTTCAATATTCACTGACGAAAGGTTGCATATCTCTTTTGTTTTCAATTTTTTTATTTAAACAAAAAGCACAAAATTTTATCTGAGTAAGTAAGGAAGTACTAGTATGATATTCTCATTAATGGAGTTTGTTTCAAATCTACATACACTGATCAAATTTTTGACAAATAACTAATAGTTCTTTTAATTATTCTCTAATTTAAATGATTTGCAAATGCTTTATATTTTAAAATATTTCTTTGACGAAAAGATTGTTTTGACGCTGACTCAATTGGTATTGCTTTTACGTTCTGAGTAACAATATAGTTCTAACTATAATTATAAGGAAATATCTTCAATCAAAATTGGTTTTGTAAATTTGCAGTCACACTGCATTCATACAATCAGTGTGTTAAATGAAGCTTTGAAAAAATAACAGTACACGGTCTTTCTCTACAAAGCAAATGAGATGTTACCTTGACAAATATTGATTGCACGAATATGCTTCGGGATCTTGGTACTGCATGTGCTATGTGAAAATACTCCAGCTTGTAAGGCAAAGTCTCTCTGTCTCTCTCTGTCTCTCTGTCTCTGTCTCTCTCTCTCTGTCTCTCTCTCTCTCTCTCTCTCTCTCTCTCTCACACACACACATACATATATACATACATAAATACATACATACATACATACATACATACATACATACATACATACATACATACATACATACATACATACATACATACATACATACATACATACACGCACACATGCATGCATGCATACATACACACACACACACACACACACACACACACACACACACACACACACACACACACACACACACACACACACACACACACACATACATACATACATACATACATACATACATACATACATACATACATACATACATACATACATACAGAGCTGCACCACGTACAGTAAGTATAGAGTGGCGTACATGAACTTTATACATGTACCATAATATGGGGAAGTGGCCTCACTATTGGGGATTGTAGACTGCACCGGGTGACACAATCAGAGGGGATGCCACCAACATTACTGTGTAATAAAAACTCTATTTTTGTGGAGGAACGAGGTCCATGAGGGTGACACCATGAGTTACCACAAGTGATTGTCTATAAACGATTTGAATTTTTGTGCAGGGAGGAGGAGGTTGATAAAGGTAATACAATGTGTTATTGCACTGGGTGACACAATGAGTTATCGCACTGGGTGCCACTGATAGCTGGGCTCTTTTATCGTGTTGTAGGTCGCTTGTAGAATGTCTAATATAATGTTATGATGAGAATTATTTGGCCTTCCTGCCTCTTATTTAGAGGTGTATCTCCGCATATTTTTACCTGGGCCATAAACATAGTGGAGACTGCGTATTGGGCCTACGCAACTATGTTACTGAAAAGTGTACACACCGAAAGACAGTCATGTCAATGTCAGTCATAGTTTTAAAGAAGTGCCTACAACTACAATGACCTTATTCAGTTGTTGGTGTAGGTCTAGGGTTTAACAACCTTTTTTCAGCACACGATAGGCTATACGTGACGGCCAGTATTAATAGTGGAGGAAGAACCCAGGAAAACCCCTGTAGAGAACCACCACGAGAAGCTACTGGCAAGATTTCTCACATACCCACATTTGCCGAAAGTGATACTCGAACGTACGCAGACAGAGGTGAGATGGTAGTGATCCGTAACGGAGAGCGCCTTAAACCATCTGGCCACACGGTGCTCACGTTAATCAGTATAGCACAGGGTCATGTAGTCAGTCCCGGATTACCCATTAGGCAGAGTAGGCAACTGCCTATGGGCCCCGCGACTTTTATGGGCCACATCAAGGGCCCCCAGGGGCCCCCTTGAGACCGTGACCGTGGGTCTGGGGCCCCAAAAGTTTGACTGCCTATGGGCCTCCACGGTGCTTAATCCGGCGCTGCATGTAGTACAATGCCTCACCCAGTCACATTATCCTGACATTAAACCAACAAATCCCAACCACAAACCTCTGAATGATGCGCGCCAAACGAAGCTTGTGCCATTTGTATTAGTCTTTGGTATGACTCGTTGGCGTTCAAACCTGATACAGCTTGCATCCAGATCGGACGCTCTAACCACTTAGTTCACTGAAATCGTCAATAATGGATAAGAAGTGCATCATTTAATCAAAGAATCCGGTCGTTCGTTTATCATGGAAGATATAAAAACGTCGTGAACGTGAATGTTCAAAACCTGAAATAAAAATATCGAAATCGGAACTGTGTTGTCTGCAAATTGGACATATAAACAAAAAAAGGGAGACAATTGGAATACTAATGCTATAGAATGGAATTATATTATAGAAGAGACCAAAGTAGGCCGTATGATAGGAATCTTGATAATATTTGAAACACTATTGCTATATCACTTCATGTACGAACGCAAAGCTTTAATGATGTCAATGATGTAAACTCCATCGTTAGCGATCTCTCATATTTATCCGCGTATAAAGAGTACCCATATATCGTATACCTTAATATGTCATCATATATTTATTTTTATTTTATTTTATAAATTGTTGTCTTTAAATCATTTTGTACCATCATGTACTGGCTCATTACGCGACTTCTGATTTGGATTTATGATGTGGACAATAATATATAAGATACATGAATATGCAGATGACCGCGTTTATGGTCCCAGACGTATTAAATACATGTGGAAATAAACTAGAAGCCATATACGATTTTGTAGGCATATACCGCTTGCATGAGAGTAGAAATGGAGTCGAAGCCTTGTAAAATTGTGTGATCCCATATATGTTCAATGAGAGTGGAAATGTGTTCGAACCGATTTTGTGGTCCTAGAAGGGTTACACGCGAGTGTAAATGCAGTCAAAGCCATATCAGACAGATTTTCAAGTGCTAAAATTCGAACCAAAAGTTATACCTGCTTTATTGCTATTTTGAAGTTTATTCAGTGGAACATACAGGTCGCTCGAGGTCATGGATGACTGGGTACTTTCAGTGCGATGATCAAATTATCAATTACAATTTATGTGTCATTTGAATGATTTTCTCTTGAACATTGCTTCTGACATTTTTCTGTAAGTGTTCATTTTTTCTCTCCGAGCATTGTTTTTTTTTAAACGTCGAGGTGAAAAGGCAATAATTAGTGTATAATTTTCATTACAATATTCTTTGGAAATATCTGTTTATCATCACCCGCTTGATTCTTACAATATCCCGTGACAATCTGTATCAAATTATTATAAGTAGTAATAGCATGTTATCCGTTTTGCATTTGTGCATGAAAATTGTCAAATTAGTTCCATAAATGTCTATATTTATTAAGCGGGATTGTGTACACTAACTCTGAGAAATCTTCGTTAGAGTTGTGACAACCAACTTCTTAAGTTCTTAACTAATTGCAAAAGGTTGCTTTCACTCAGTTTCAAAATACAAATGTTACACTGGACTTAAATTTCACCAACAAAACAAGTCATATAACCATTAGACCTGACGACCGGACAAGGAGGGTGTCCTACCAATAAAGATATTAATTTATGGCACACCGGAAATGACGTGAAGAACCGGAAGGTCACTAAGCTTGGCTGCATTGAAATTGTATCATCCATGCGTTGTCGCCTTGGTCTCGAAATAAATATAATAATGCAAGACTTAGTCCAAATCACAGTACGTTACACTATCTATAAGACAATCACACTGACATAATGCAGTTTGATGCCGCAGATGTCGTTAGTAAACGAGCACGTTAACTGGTCCCCCGCCCCCGTTCGTCTCTTATTATATATTGAAAACAAATTATAAACAAGAGTTAAAGAACTAAACTGTCTATGACGGTTTAAATGCTGTTCAATTTGATGTCTGTGGTATATTTTAACTTTTAACTTCTGTCACTCGCTACCTTGCAAAAAAAAATTCCTGACTTTTCATAAAACGTGTTTTTTTTGTTTTTTTTAAAGTCTTTCTAATCAAAATAAAGACATTTCAGAGAAAAGATTGTAGCGAACGCAGATTAAATTGTCTGTGGTACAAATTTACAAATGTATGGTATTCTCCAAGTATCATTTTAAGCCTTTTACTTTGGCAGTGGAGTTATTCTAACCAAGGGCGGTAATCCAGATGTTATGGGCACGCTAAAACCAGAACAACTTATATTATGGTAAAATGAGTGAAATGAATATCATAACCTTTTCAATTCTCCACAAGTACTGATTTCAAGTCCGAATAAATCTCCAACGGTTTAACTCTGTAAGAATTACTTAGATTCCTAAGTATTCCTCAAATGGATTATTATGTCTTAAATCGAATAAATTCGTAACTCTCAGATAAGTTAGGTTTGGTCTACATGTAATTTACTATACTCAAAAACGCAAAAGAAATCAGATCATCAAAGCCGGTCAGGTTATGTTTTTGACGGTAAGATGCTTTTTAGGCGATGTTATCTTATCCTAATCATTTGCGTGCGCAAAAGAACGTCTTGATGGGAACATACATATATAGTTTTATTTTGTCGCAGAAATGTTCTAGAAATGACGCTATAAAATCAGATTTGAAGTGTGAAAATCTAATAAGTTTATTTTTAATTACCGTCATTAGGCTCTCTTACTCTATTTAATTAGTAATTTTCTCCCATCTTTTGGTTGATGGAGGAAGTAGAAATCGATAATGGACCATAACAGAATCAATAAAAGATTTGAAGAGAGGAAATCACATAAAGTCGTTTATATGCAAACATGCAACGAAGTTGACGAAATTTAATTATGGTAAATCTGGTCTCTTAACATATTTGCCATGAAAGAAACAGATATACTGTCCGGCAATTACCAGATGAACAGACCAAACACACATCTACATTTTCCTATACTGGTTTTGCTATGTGTAAGTGTGCATTTTTTATACTTTTTTTGGGACACACAAGAAAATGATTGAGAAAGCTAGCTCGACGTATAACAATTGATTAATTATAATCGATGATTCATGAATTAAATGTAGACATGAATAATTGTATAATTTTGAAAACAGCAGAACTCAATCGCAACGCTTAAACTCTAATGTGTTCAAATAGTCGATGTCACAAGTTAAAACAAATTCACTTGATACATTTTAAGCCAGATTTCCATTCCAGCCAATCAGATTGCTACATTCTGAACTTGAATTTGAATCCAGTCTTAAATTTGGTTGGTTTAAATATAGACCTAATCAAGAAAAAATAATTTATAAATCGTGTTTAAGTTCAACTCGTTTTTCATGTTGATGTCGGTCCGCACATATGGTTCAGTCTTAAGCATTAAGGCTGCATGTTTGGAACGCACGTGCAAAAACGACAAAATGTCTCGCTCGATGTCCAAATAAAATTGGCCGAAATACAATATCGACATATTAATCGGCACGTGGAAAGACTTCGAATTTCATGTTATGTACCAAATACTTTGGTCCGTTGTAAAAGTGTCTTGCTATTTGATTTTCTTCGGAAAAGCAAACGTTGTTACGTTTGCTATTCGCAAAACAATTTGTCGAATCAAATTATGTGAAAAAGAGGTGAAAAGCTAGTATATAAAGTACTACCCCACTCTATCACTGACAAAACTAGTTTACAGATTTATAATTGGCTTCGTCAAGCCATGTAAGTGATACAGATGTTCTTTGATCACGGAAGCTGCTTATCAAGAAAATTAGTGTCTTTTTTAAAATAATTTCATTTCTCGACCGTAATTCATACAATTACTTCCGTTGGCACGCTTTAATGTAGCATCGCTGATTTTTAGATAAAGTGTTAGCTAATATCTGACAATTATCATTCATAATAGCTTTTGGCAGATTCTAGAGAGGAAATGGCATTTTAACTATGGTTAGATTCGTAACGTTGCCTTCCTTGTTTTAGTGTGGTACATTATGAAGAACAGAAGCGGAGTCTTTTCATTAGAGTCTATGAAGCAGAGTTGGGTGCCCGCGAACAATTTCTTTACGTTGCTACGAAGCACGGCATACCGCAGTTATATTACAGACCAACAATGCAATATTTTCGGTCAGAGTTTTAAGGAAAGTTTTGTTTAATTTCTCTCTGTCAATAGTTGGACAAATATTTTGCGTTGATTTGTAGCAAATTAACACTATAATATTATCGGGAAATAAATAGTAATTACTCAAGAAAAAGATGAATATTTGATTTCGAAATCAAAATCACGGTCGTACCAGCCATCCCCCAGAAAGCAAATGGCCATAACCTTATCAAAGATGAATTTGATAGGAATATGTTAAATATTAATTGGCAGTCTAAAAACTGTTAGTTAAGTGGAATGATTAAACTTACGCTATAGCTGATCTTATGACATGGTGCTGACTTTTGATAACCTATTGGTAAATATCGAACATATTGATACAGCAGCCAACAATTTACTGGCTACACTACTGGTTATAATAGGGAGAAAACAGTAAATATAATACACTCAGCAAACCAGAAAACATTTT
The DNA here is from genome assembly GCA_030141615.1 of Unio pictorum. Lineage (NCBI taxonomy): Eukaryota > Metazoa > Mollusca > Bivalvia > Unionida > Unionidae > Unio > Unio pictorum. Next base: position 7,141,414 of record JARLTB010000221.1, read on the forward strand.
TGGGACTTCAAAATAGCACGGAAAGTTCAGGCAGGAACAAGTGTACTACTGAAAACTGTAGGCTTATTCTTTATTTTATTGAACTTTCAAACTCTCGAATTGTATGTATTCGTTGCAAGAAATTATTGACGCATTGGACTGAAAGCTGATAATCTAGGCATACATTTTAAAGAATAAGATTCAGGCTTGACAATTAATTAGGATATTTTTGCTAACAAGAAATTCAAAACAATATTGTTTTGTTTTCTTCTCGTATTCCCTATTTGAACAAAATAAAGAATTTAAAATTTAAACACAATTCCCAGCATGTGTTCCAGTGATGGAAAAGTTTCAACAACACTATTGTAACAATGTAATTCTTCTAACTTTGTGTCTTATTAAACAAAGTTGCTGCTCTTTGTGATACGTCTACCTATATGTCGTAAATGTGTCTCAGTGTTATCCTCAGGTTTCATAAACACATTCGCCTCCTCGGTAAAGGACAAATTGTAAATCCCTTCAGTTTAACCTACTAACCCCGAAAAAAAAAATCATATACCAGCTCTCTCTCTCTCTCTCTCTCTCTCTCTCTCTCTCTCTCTCTCTCTCTCTCTCATATATTAGACCTCACATTGGACGCCTGCTTCTTTTGACAACTAATTTAATTGTCAAACATTCCGTCTTAGATATTGATGTCCATCCAGCTCAACTATCTACAGTCACTCAGCTTAGATTTGGTGAAATGCATGTAAACTGCTTGTCGCTACGTATGTTACTCTCCCATTATTATCAGCGGAAAAGGCTGCCATTCTCATTAACTACGACTGCATTTCTTAAAATTACAAATGTGAGTTGGCTTTTATGATAATGTAAAATGTACTGCAAGAATTCAGTCTGAACTATATATTAAAAGTGAACTGATATTTAATATTTAAAGTTACAAATGTAGTTGGGTATTTGATACGGAACTTATAGATGTTTGATACAGAAGAATATCTGTATCGCACACTAAAGCAATCACATAAGATTAAATGTGTATATTTGTTAAATTATATTTGTAATATTCAGATTAATGTGTTACAAACACAATTATTTTGTAAAAATAAGAGTTAATGTGTTGAATGTATTTGAATTAATATTGAAAATACAATGTTCATAACCTTGAAGTCGTAACAACATTTCTCGCGAATTTACTCTGAGGTATTTCGGAAATCAGCTATAACGTAATTACATGCTTGTATAATTGGAATATGGGATTATTGTCCTCAAACACAACTTAACTTGTGTATTCATTGCGGAAATGTTTATACAGGCTTCATAGGTCATATTACTTTTGCATGTCATCATGTGTCGAGTTTCAAAATCTCTGATTCTCTGACTTATAACTTGATCACACCTTATAGTATTTAACGCATGAGATGAAATAATAATAATAATAATAATAATAATAATAATAATAATAATAATAATGAGGATTTTGTATAGTGATTAATCTTTAGAGGGTCACAGCGCTTTACATCATCTATAATGATTTGACTACTATATTACTATATATAATAAAAACACATAACATTAGAAAACATAAAATCATGTTGAAAATATTTAAGGCAGGAAACGTTATTAGGTCTTTAAATTTGTTCTTGCGGTCGAAATAGATGTGTTGTAAGAGCACTCTTGAAAAGGATCACTGTGTCTTTGTGTCTAATTTAAATGTACAATTAGTTCACCGTTGCTGGGCCCTTGTATGCAAAAAAGAACGTTGTCCATATGATTTCGTTGGTATCTACACATGGGTGAGGAGGAAAGATATATTGGACTGGAGTCTGTCAGTGAAACGAGGCATGTAGAACAGATTTTGTGTTTGATTCTGGATCGAATGGATAGCCAGTATAGGCTACCTATCAGTAGTGAGGTGTGCTCTGGTCGTAGTACTTAAAGGATGATCCAATCAGCTCTGTTTTTAACTTTTTGAAGTTTCTGGAGTAGATATTGAGACGAACCAGACATAATTGAAGCACAGTAGTCCAGTCTTTAGAGTACCGATAAAAACACAAGTGCTTTAGTGGCATCAACTGAAAGATTTTTGCGAATGGAGCTGATGCGTCTCAGCTCACGATATGTAACCTTGAATATGTTTATAACATGTTGGTGCAATGTGAGAGTACTGTCGAGAGTAACGCCTATGTTTCGTACTGATATTTACTGTTTGAGGTAAAAGATGTGAATGAGAAAGTCTTTCTGTTTTGATCAAAATGGTCTCTGTTTTATCATAATTAATCTGTAGCTTGTTATATTTCATCCATGATATAACATCAGAAATGCAATTCTCTACACCTTGGATGGCAGCATCAGCTTCAGTTGGATGTCTAGATTTGAATATTTGGGTGTCATCAGCGTACAATTGGTGGGACACTGAATTATGCACAGGTAATTTGATACAAGTTTGTGGGATACAAGGGTGAACCATAAAATATTATTTTCAAGTCGATGAAGAATCCAGTCCAACATGTGACCATACTTATGGATGGGTTGGACTATGGATGAATTTTGATGTGAATGCGTTGCCAGGACAGTCAAATAAAAATTTGAAATCTTCAAGAATAATCAGGTTAACACCTATCGAATTTCCAAATTCTGGAAGATTTGCAAATTGCTCCAAAAGAGATATTATCAGGTTGTGTCTTCTACTAGGAGGAGAGCGGTAGAGACAGACGAAATGGACCGAACTTTGTTCCAATGTGAGTGTTGTTTGGACTAGCTCAAACGCTGTGTGTTAAAACTCAGAGGTTGCGGTGTGGTTACGACATTTCAACATGAATTATTTCTGATTATAGCAATTCCATCTAAGCGAGAGTGGCAGAGGAACGACTTGATGCGTAACCGGCAGGTATTAGATCCGAGCACTTGGGCTCATTGCCTGATGTTTTAGCCATTTTTCTGTCAAGAAGAAGGCGTCGATATTCTGAAAGTTGATACAATTATCTATTTATGTGAGCTTTTCAGGTGGTCCTACTGATTTGGATATTTAATAATGCATTACGATTGATATCCCTTGGATAGTTGACAACAAGATTGACGATTTAATATGGATTTAAACCAGGTTATCAAAATTAACGACCGAAATGTTTAATTAAGCCAGAGAGGGTGAAGGGGAGATAACTGGAATATATATCTGGAAGGCACCGTTGAAAACCCGTTTCTTTTCTCGTTTCCGTTTACATTTAAGTAATGATGAATGTAATCCCAGTTTGTTTATTCTAGAGCACAATATAGAGTGGATAGTCAAGGAATGGTCATTTAAAACAATTAATGGGGGTTAATCATAGCATAAACGGGTTTACAGGCGATCACGTGATAGCGGTTTGTTCAATAAGAAAGGATCTTTTGGCAGTGGAGCAAAGACAGCAGATAAAAAATATAATTGTCCTCGTTTCCAAAACAAAGAGATGAAGAAACACATACGAACTGAACAGCCAATGCATGATGAACACAATAATGTAGACGAAAACAGACAACAAAAACACACGTCATGAAATACATCTCAAAATACGGAACAGCGGTTTTAAGCCGGTTAAGCGATAGCGGCCATCATGTATATATCCAAATGTAGCTGTGATATCTTAGGAGTGAAAGGTTAACAACGGATGTGTCTGACATAGCAAATTCATGCATTTTGTTCGGTATACTTTGACATGCCCTATGCGTCTGCATTCTACAAGCCGAGTCTTTGTAACGTGTAACTTCCACGAATCATGAAAACTTTGTAAACCTCTTGAGGATGCTATTTAACAGCATAGATGAATAGAGTTATGGTAGTTCCATCCTATGCTTCATGCATAACAGTCAGCATAGATGAATAGAGTTATGGTAGTTCCATCCTATGCTTCATGCATAACAGTCAGCATAGATGAATAGAGTTATGGTAGTTCCATCCTATGCTTCATGCATAACAGTCAGCATAGATGAATAGAGTTATGGTAGTTCCATCCTATGCTTCATGCATAACAGTCAGCATAGATGAATAGAGTTATGGTAGTTCCATCCTATGCTTCATGCATAACAGTCAGCATAGATGAATAGAGTTATGGTAGTTCCATCCTATGCTTCATGCATAACAGTCACGTTTTATATATTCGGCATATGCTTGTCTGCCCATTTAGATCTTCCATGAAATGTATAATGTAGTGTCTGTTGGTTGCTGTTTTTATTCAACTTTGAAAGTTACCGTATTGTAATTTAGTGACTAATAATGGTTCACTTATCGCAGCAAAAAGGTCTTCTACGGAAGAAATTGATGACGACTAAGATGACGATGATGATGATCAGACTATACAATATACACTTACTTCCGATTTGAACCCTTTAGACAAACATCGGTGGTTTTTAGGTAGGAGTTTAGTTAATATCTGACAATCATCATTCATTTACGTTTTTGGCAGTTCTTCAGAGGAAATGACACTTTAACTTACCACGGATTATAGTTAGATTAACCAGAAGTAAATGTAACTTTTCCAAACAATTAAGAAGAGAAAGTGTTATAAACCAGTTCTCCATTTATAATCCCTTCATTTAACATTTTATGATATGCTAAGAAAAAATGTACTAGAATAACCTGAGGGGAAAATGCAGCAAACTACGTGAAGCGTTTTCTACCATAGCATAATTCCGAAAATGTATAGGGTCTACTGTGTTCTATCGTCTTGTGATTTATTAAGAATACAGTGAATCCTGATCTATCGGCGACCAATTGGAGCGTCCTCGGTCATCTAAGTCACATTCTAAAATAGATCCTTTTCATAAAATCAAAGTTAGACCTTGAATGGTTCAAACATAACGACGGCAGATGCAGGACTATGCTCCGGACACTTACGTTTATCATTTCAGATGACCAAATGTTTCTCAACAAAGGATCAACTGCTAAGATTTGTTTTGCTTTCAGTTAGAGATTTAAAACTAAGGCAATATTAGTATCAGTTGTTGTTGTAGAGTTTAACACATCAACACAAGATAGGCTATGCATGGTGACCAGTATAAATGGTAGAGGAAGAACCGGGAAAAATTACTGGAAAAAACACACCGACCCTAGAGAAAATATTGGCAAGCTTTATAATATATCCACATTGCAGAGACTCAAACCTACACAGACAGACTAAAAGAGTAGTAATAAATCGTATCATTAATGCCTGTGACAGAAAGCTGTCTGCCGCAAATGCAAAGTTATATAGCACTGATTTATGTTTTGGGCTTTTACATACAATTTTCTCCTAACTAATCAAGTCACAACATTTTACTTGTCTCGTGTCTTTTTGGACAATATCAGCTGCGGTTTCGTTTCATTATCATTATCATGAGCTAGCATATGGCTCCTCTATTAGAATGTACAATCAAACCAATGCTTAGACAGAAGATTTATTGTTGGGTGGGTACATGAAAGGAAGGAAGGAAGGAAGGAAGGAAGGAAGGAAGAAAGGAAGGAGAAATGGAGGATGGATGAATTGAATAGACGTATGCTCGGTTGGTATGAATGTAAAGGAACGATCACACCTTGAGTTACTTTCAACAAATTGAAATCTTGTGTAGGAGTATGAGAAGAAATAGCACACAGTATATAATCCTCATCATCGTCTCCTGTAAAGGTACGAAGATGCTGAAAAGGTACAATTCTTTTTCCGAAGAAAGAGTGGGAAATAGCAGGCTCAAATGGAACTATTTACCAAAATGTATGTTTCCATCTCGTGTAAGGGTACAGTGATGCAACAAGAAAATAACTGTTTAATCGAAAAGGTCAAAACAAGCACGCGATGCACGTTTGAATCTACTACCGTCTTTATGTATCAATGTCCAGAAAGAAACACCACTGTCTCAACGAGATAATGATACTTATAAAACACATCCAAAACACTCCGGTTCCGTGACCACATTCTAATTGATAGAACATTTAAAAAGACCGCAAAATAAATTGAATAACGTTTCAAAGCTGTTTTGGGATAAATTCAACGGTTTTGTATTATAAATATTTCATTATTTTAAAATAAAATTCAAATTTCAGGTTGCAAGAGACAACATCTAAATGTGTACAACCTAGGGTGAAATGAAAGTGTGGTCAAATAATACCCTATCATTCTTTCTTGTATTGGCCCGTAGGTATGCCCGAGTAGAACGTTTGCAAAAGGATAAATTCATACCTTTACAAAGGAAATATTAAAAAGCAGACATCGTCAGGTTTGTTGATGATCTTGTTTGCAAACTGGAGGATTTTAAGATAGAAGATGTTAAGAGTAATCTTTGCTAATATGCATATGATATGCACGCTGTAGTCGCACCCAATTTTAAAATGGTAATAAGAGTTTCGAAAATAGTAAAAAGTGTATTTGTATTCTCACATTTATACCAATCACGTGGTTTGGGTATTATTTATTTCTTTCTTTATATTTCAGATGCTTAATAATACAACTGATGTTATAGCTTCGAATATCTCTTATCCCTCAAAGGTAAAGATTCTGGAAATGGTGGCGCCTACCGCTCTTATTATAGATAGAGTTATATCCCCTTTGTGGTATTGCCTTGGTTTCATCGGAAATAGTACAGCTGTCAAGATCTGGCTCTCGAGAAAGGTGAGGCGAACAAATCCATCGGCGATCTATTTTGGTACTCTTGCTATTGTTCAGTTTATTTACCTCGTTTTTCATGTAATAATGGAACTTCAGATTGCATGGGATGTACAGACCTATGAGAAACCCCATCTGTGTAAGGTGTTCAACTTTCTCTTGATAAGCCCACAATACATGGTTCCACTTCTGGTGCTCGGATTTACTGTGGAAAGATATATAGCTGTATGTCATCCGTTTATGAAGGAAAACTTTTGCACTGTGACTCGCGCGAAAATTGTCATAGTCTGTTTCTCCTTGTGCTCCTTGGTACTCGGTTCCATACAGACCTATACTTGGGAATACAGCTCAGTCATATCTGGATGTACTATCGTCAATGTGGAATTTCACACAATATGGACGTGGTTGACAGAGTCGATTTTATTTTTCCTGGCCCCTGTAATGGTTCTTGTGATAAATATTTTAGTCATTCGGGAAATTCGAAGACTTTCATTGGAAGGGGCTGTGCGGCTGCCCAATCAACAAACATCTGGAACCTCAAATGTTGTATCTACAATTACTCTTCTATGTGTGTCATTTTACTTCATTTGCACACTTCTTCCCGCGACCATCGTATACGCTCTCCAATCCGCGATTCCGCAAGGGGACGTTACTCTACCAATAGCAGAGTGGGTAAACGATCCAATATGGAGGAACTATTTCAAGTACCTAACCATAAGAAAAGTCGTTGAAGAGATTTGCCTGTCAAATTACGCTGCATATTTCTTTATCTACTTCCTGACCGGAGTCTTTTTCAGAAGAGAGTGCATAAAATTGTTTAAACTTCGGCGTCTTTTGACCAAATCCCGTCTGAATCATAACGGCAGTTCTGATTATAGTTTGGTCCAGAGTAAGACCATGGCCACAGACGTTACAACACCTTGTTAGAAAAGATCAATATATTGGCCATCTGTCTTTTTAATGGCAAGTCATAGAGTAGCTTCATCAATAAGATAACTCTATATCGATATGTTACATAACTTTATTTACGTGTATCATTCTTTACCATCATGTGGGATAATAATTGACAGCATGTATATATAAAAATGATATTTATTGTTGATTATTGAAGATTGACATTACATGTTTATCAGTCTTCGATCATAATCCTAAATATGATTTTTTCGTTGTTATAAACCAGCAAGACATTTCAACGCTTAATTTCAAATTAATTTATACCGACTGTTACTATACACGTCCCTTTGAATTGCTACAATCCACTCAGATTATGAAGGAGAAAGAAAAAGTGCAATTCGTTCAGCGGAAGGACGGAATAACTTTTGGTATATGAACCGTTTGACGAAACATGTCACATTCAGATTAATAATTTAAACAAACCCAAGGCGAAGTCTGACCTTTAGTAACTGGTTTGTAAAGTAAATAATTGTTTGCTTGCTTTAAGTGTTTTCCAATATCAGCTACCAGTAAGCCAGAAATATGGTTGACTTTTGTTGTCGACAGTTATATTACAATGCCCAATAAAACGCAACGGCTAGTATTAGTCTAAAATACCATCAAATGTGAACAAATGGTTTAAATACTTCGAACGTTTTATATATTCGCCGGAATTCTGGTATTTCCCTCATGTAACTGCAATTTTAAAAACAAGATCATTTCTCACCCATACACAACCATAATGCAATGCAATTTCAGAATACAAATTTACTACTTTCTAAAAATTCCACGGTTCACGAAATAAAAATTTCATCGGGAAAGTCATCGGCAATGAATACGTTATTGATTGGATAGGAACTACGTACGTGAACCGCTGGAATAGTTTCGTAGAAAGTACGTAATGATTTGTATTCTGAACTTGATTGCATTACTGGTTGTTGTCACTTGGGTGAGAACCATTGATCTTGCTTTCCTTAAAATTGCCAGATACATGTAGGTGACATACAGAATTCAGGCGAATATATGTAGAAAAACTCAATTTTAGGACATATTTCACTTGTTTTAATTGTCACGCTCGTTTATAATCGGAATTCCTCGGCCTATTTTAAACATATGAACACCACATTCATAATCGGAATTCTTCGGCTTATTTTAGCAATTAGCAGCGAGATAAGCGCAGTGACATAATGCATGTTATATATATATATATATATATATATATATATATATATATATATATATATATATATATATATATATATATATATATATATATATATATATACTACTTATCATTATTAACTATACTGTATACAGTTTGCAATCTTTAGTTACATTAACCATACATACATAACTTGGGTTTAGTGTAGACATTTATATATAATTAAGCGTAATTAGGCAAATAGGAAGACCCATAAGCGTTTTGTATTGTCCATCGTCTACTATATGATTAGTGTCCTATCCTTTCGATCTCTGAATTAAAACACTATCTCTGTATAATTTATCCATATATTTATCAATACTATATGTTGCTAATTAAAAGTTTATATCACCTTTACTTCTCTATGTGCGAATTCGAAACAATGACACAATATGAAATGTTTTTAAGACAAAACATAGACACAAATGGATTCTCGTTTGGTTTGTTTGAAATGCTGTCACTTAAATGGAGTCGATAAAATGCTTTCATCCTGACTTCATTCTTGGGATTGCTCGGTCCTTAGCCCTCGTCTTTACACGTCACTTATATCTGGTCACTTTTGTCCTCGTGTTCAATAGCTTCTTATGGGTGCGTGGGTTGTCAAACATGTAGTTGTCAGCTATTACAATTATTACATTTTACGGATATATGCTTAAAGATGTCTGGATGTCAACTCGGAGGGGGGTGGGGGCGGGTGGCGGATGCATACTCCCTGCCCATATGTGTTAGAGTCCACGTTTGTGGGTTCTAACAAATGCCGTTAAAGACTTCAAAACACCAAAATGCATTGGGAGTTCTGGATCTATCTATGTACCTTGCTGATGCCTCCCGGATAAAATCTTGTGCTAAAGCTTTACTCTTCGGGAATTCAGTGGCTAAAAGGAAAACGGCCCCAAAAAGGCCTGACCGTTCGATTATCCATGGTTTCGACATTCTACGTCCAAGTTAGGAAAGAAAATGAAAGACAATCTAATCTAAATTGTAAATTGAAATAAGCATTAAATGTACCTGCAATATATCTAAACAGTAATAAACATAATTTGAAGAGGACCAAAGGTGCATGTATGAACTTGGATGCCTAGATAATCGAATAGACATGTCAAGGGCAAGTAAGACTGTCTATAAAATATTAATTTACCTTTATGTCTGGTTGACAAATCTCCATTTCTTCCAGCCGATTATATCTTGTACGCATTCAATAAATTTCATTTTATTACCATTCGTAATCAATTTTTCCGACACCAATAACCTTCTAAAATTGAAAAGAATCCCATTTATGTTTCCAATCGACTTTTAAAAAGTCTCTAATGAATAGAAAGGGTTTATTAGTTTGCTGTTGGCCATTCGTATCACGACCATCAATACCTTTCTGTAGCACCGCCTAATGTTTTGATGGAAAAACCGAGAGGTATTCAAAATTACAATTGTGATAATATAATGGACATATCTCATTTTCTTTGTCAAGTTTCAAATTTAGACATGTGATTCGACCTGTAATATATACATACATATACACACACATACTCACATACATATACACATACACACATTCGCACATGCAAATACATACATACATACATACATACATACATACATACATACATACATACATACATACATACATACATACATACATACATACATACATACATACATACATACATACATACATACATACATACATACATACATACATACATACATACATACATACATACATACATACATACATACATACATACATACATACATACATACATACATACATACATACATACATACATACATACATACATACATACATACATACATACATACATACATACATACATACATACATACATACATACATACATACATACATACATACATACATACATACATACATACATACATACATACATACATACATACATACATACATACATACATACGGACAAACATACTCACACAAACGCACACACCCATACATACACGCACACACACACGCACACACCCACACAAACACACGCACACGCACACACCCACACACATACACCCATACATACATACATGCACACACCCATACATTCATACACACATAAACCCATACACACATACATACACCCATACATACATACATGCACGCACGCACGCACACACACACACACACACACACACACACACACACACACACACACACACACACACACACACACACACACACACACACACACACACACACACACACACACACACACACACACACACACACACACACACACACACACACACACACACACACACACACACACACACACACACACACACACACACACACACACACACACACACACACACACACACACACACACACACACACACACACACACACACACACACACACACACACACACACACACACACACACATACATACATACATACATACATACATACATACATACATACATACATACATACATACATACATACATACATACATACATACATACGGACAAACATACTCACACAAACGCACACACCCATACATACACGCACACACACACGCACACACCCACACAAACACACGCACACGCACACACCCACACACATACACGCACACACCCATACATACATACATGCACACACCCATACATTCATACACACATAAACCCATACACACATACATACACCCATACATACATACATGCACGCACGCACGCACGCACACACACACACACACACATACACACATACATACATACATACACACACACACATACACACACACACACACACACACACACACACACACACACACACACACACACACACACACACACACACACACATACATACATACATACATACATACATACATACATACATACATACATACATACATACATACATACATACATACATACATACATACATACATACATACATACATACATACATATCCGAACTTAACTGACGTGATAGTGAGAATCGAATAGAACACATTCCCCTCTGGTACAGAATAAACTATTTTGACAATAGATTAAAAGCAAATAATATATGAAGAGCTCTTAAATCTGCATTTTACTGTGATAGAAAAAGAACATTAATATGAATTTATTCCATGGCTTGCCAACGAAAGTGTGCAGTTTTTAGTAATATAACGTACATTTATTGACTCGTCATACCGTACCTCTTTATTCCACGTCACTTAAGTTTTAAGCAACGATCTTTTCACATTTTACCTACTTGTGTTTTAAGTACGTGTATAAAGCTCGGTATTAAACATAATCTTTATAAAATATTCGAATTGTATTTAAAAGCTTTAAACAAAATTGCATTTATGAATGAAATTTCTTCTCATACTATTTGCTTTTAATATATTGTCAAATTTCTTTCTTCTGTATCCAAAGGGCGTGTGTTCCACTATGTGTTCTGTCATGTATATACCGTAACATCATTAATGAAGCAACACAATGAAATAAATATTGAACCATCTGGCGTCTATAATGACGATAAGGTTGCTTAATAATAAACTTGTAATAACTGAAAGTATAAAATAACCAGATTATAATTTAACTTACGAAATTAGAATACGCACGTGTGTGCATAAATGACCTTTTATGATATACTAAAATGCCAACTATGTAGAGTGTATATTCTTTACCTACGTTAAGACCGGATATTTTAATTACGTGGTACCAAAACGGCGACAGTTTTAGCCACGAATTAAAACATATCTTTTAGGGTACTACAATATGAAATATGTCCACTATTTACGTAGGAAAAGGAAAAATATAAATCAGACTTTCTATAGAAAATAAGCTAAGATAAATAAACTCATTATTCAGCTGACAGCGGGTTTATTGTGTATTTCAATGCAATAAGGTAAAAAAGCAATAGCAAAACGCAAATGGCGCCGAATACCATTTTTGCGGCAACAAAAAGTGAATTTTCCATGCCTGAGGTTTCAGTTTAGTTTTATTTCTGCTCGCAAAGTTCTCATTTTGGATACTACATGTATAACGTATGCAGGGACACACAATCAAACGTCACATGAGATGATGGGAAATATTTTATTTTCATGTATGATTTTTGTGTGTGTGTGTGTGTGTGTGTGTGTGTGTGTTTAATAGTTTTTCAAACAGGGTAAACTTTAATAAAAAATCGTTCCTGCCACACGGTGCCAAACGCAATCCTTTTTGCAAAAATTGTTGCATAGTTTTAATTCTATTTACATGTTAGTGAAAATAGCTTCTTTTAAAGTTAAACGATAAAATTGTGCAACACATTCAATTTGCTGATTAGTGTTCGTCCAATTTGGCATTTTCGTGCTCCACCGTGTCTTAATCTAATACATTATTTTCTCAAACGGTTTGAACATAACTTAGCAAAGATGCAACCTTATAGCTGTTAGAGATATTATAACACTTTTATCTGCCATTGTTGATTGGTGAATGGCAGAATTTCCAGTCGGCAGTATTTTGAAGATTTTTGATTAGCATATTTTTTAACAATTTATATCAGCTTCATGACACCATAACGTTCGTTCTGTACACCATCTATTCCAGACGCCCATACGCAATTTAAGTTGCTTTATGTACGCTGCTATTTCAGCAAATGTTAACCTTTCAGTAAATACGAATTCATTAAAACCGGTTCCTGTATTCACTGTAGAGTGTCACAGGATGAAGCCGGGTTGGGACTGGATTAGTAAAGATACCGAAAGCAACTGCGTTAATAAGATGTTTATTTATAAACGCAATTTAAATATAAGCAAATATGATACCAATATAAACAAAAGATACGGAAAATCATAAGGTTCCTAACATGGAACTATCAACAATAAGTAAGTCAACGAACAAAACTCAGAGGATGATTTTAACGAATGGAATTTAAAACTAACGTGAATAACGTCTTATCACCCGATCAACAAATACAAGAATATGTATGAATTTATGAATATATCGCTCGTATAACGAAATTAAGATGTAAATGCCTGTAAGTTTGATTCTATCGTTCATATAACGATTTAACAATGTAAAGGCATCTAATTTATGATTGTATCGTTCATATATCGATTTAACAATGTAAAGGCATCTAAGTTATGATTGTATCGTTCATGTAACGATTTAGCAATGTAGATGTGAACTAAAAAATTTATCATTGAAATAACGATTTTGATATGCAAATGTGAACTTATGAATTTATCGTTAAAATAAAGATTTTAGTATGTAAATAAGAAATTATGAATTTATCGTTCAAATAACGATTTGATATGTAACTGGTGATGATTTTGCTAAGATGGCAATATCAATAACATGGAACACGTACTATATAACTATCGTGGCGCCCATTTGACGTCCAATATGTATCAACGGTTCTACCTGATCTAGATAATGGTCAAGGAGTCGCCACGCATGGTCCACTCCTCCCCGTCTGTTGAAGGATCCCTCGAGAGCCCTCACATTTAACACAGACACGATGGTCGCAAAGCCTTGGTCCCACGCATTGAGAACACCAGTACACTCTTCCGAACCAACGTCACCAGATACAGCGTATACGTGACAAAAAATCTCACAAAGTTCTGTAACTTTACGTCAGCCAACCATATATATAAGGCATATATAAGGCAGCACCCAACCATACACACGGCACCATAGAAACGGCAGCTAAAATTAAAGCAACTAAACCGTATAATACATATGACACTGTTAAGTACTTCTACATTCATATATGTTGCGCATGCGCGCACATGAAATAGTTACCCATTTACAGTATACGTTCAATGCATGCAGCGTATGATTAAATTCAATTTGTTTGTTCGGTTACAACAACTAGCTATCTCGAAGCAGACTATAGTATTACTAATATCATCGCGCTGTATAACCAAGGTATTTACTCTGTAGAATTTGGAAAAAATACTTAAACATCTTATATATAAAACAATGCTGTCATATAAAACGAATAGCGATAAGAATATAATCTTAAATTTAAACTACCTCTACAGCTGAAGATTCTACTCCCGTAAAGTGGTAAGCTTCCTAACAAGACACGTTGTAATGTAAAGTTAGTTGATAATTTTCTCTATAATAACCACTAGCTGTTACCGCTATGCGCAGCTGGGTACTTGGGTTTTGAAACTGCATGCAATTTGCACATGCAGCATGGGTTGAGTCGCGCTCAGTATTTCGAAATAACTAGAGCCGATAAATAATAAACCACCCTCGGGTGATGCTGTACGCGGCAGCGAAACCCGAGTACATTTTTGACCACATATACATATTGATACCAGTCATACACAATTTCGTGTCATAGAGATTAACTTACTGTTTAGGATTGTACATTTGTTTAAAAAACTTGTAAAATAAGTTGCCTGTCACTTATGGCTTGCGTTTTTCTTTCTCTATCAAATTATATTTCCAAACAGCTTTTGGAGGTTCTGACCCTATCCAGTTATTTGTCATAACATTTACACTTTCGGAATCCCTGTTGTGTTTTAGCTATCACATATTGAGACCTTGGGTCCCTCATTTTTATTCCATGTCTTACTAAACCGTCTAGCTGTTTCATGTGAACAGGTGACCAATAAAGCACCGTGTTCATTCGGTTTTTATTTTAGAACGTCAAGTTTGTTAGTTAACTCTTGAATTGGAAATTGAACCTATTATCTTATTCCATCTTTTAGAGGCTGCTATACAATACATGGTAAATTGGCCCCACACATGTATTCTTATCTGTTAAGATCACGCAGCGATTTACATGATATATCAATTTTTACAAAAATAATAAAGTCAATATATAATTTAAAAGGTTCAAACGATATGTAAACCCAATCTCAAATCATATTTGTGACAAAGAGATCTTTTGTCAGATTTTGTCAGGAACTGACTGTTGTACCGCGAACAAAGAGCATGGCAAAATTCATCATATCTGGCATTAAAGTCGTCCATGAAAATTATTTTACGAATATAAGCGTCCTGTGCAAACAGAGATTACAGAATATCAATTGCAGAAAAAAAATTGTCATCAGCAAAAAGATAAATGTCAATTACATCATATGGTATTTTTGTGGTCATGCTTAATTACAATTCCTAATATTCGGTCATTATCACTATCTAGTTGTTCGAAGTAACATGCACATATTGTGTTTGCCTTATTGTCGCATCTTTTGTGCGACCTTCAGTAATCAATTCACAATCAATATTATCTACTTTGGTGTAGTTTGAATAGCTATTTCTTTACGTATTCATGAATTTATCTTAATAGCTTGTTTATTTATTTTCACACGTAACTGCTCTATCAATATTGTATCGATAATTTATGGTGTTACGAATCTATGCTCTTAAAATAAACAAGCGAAAATAGTGAAAAGCAACCAGTTATGTACAGTTTAACACATACGTATTTCACTAGAATACAAATTGATAAAGAATATACTGTAATGCGAAATAAATGGCAACGAAGAATTAGAGACACAAGTCCTAAAAATGTAAAGTCCTGAATACAATTCAGTAGAAGTATGAAGAAATAAAAGAAAGCTGGGGTGATGATGATGTGTATAGGTAGCTTATAGAGTGTTTATATGTCAACAGTCTTTTGTTGAATCACAGTAATATAATTCCATATCTGAATTCAGTAAACAATACAGTGAATGTCATGATTTTCATCAGAGCATTTTTATATTTCCAGAGAAAATTATCGCTTGAATTCAACCATTTGAATAAATAAAACTTCCAGCCCAAACATGAAATACTCGATACAACAAATAATACAACATGAAAGTGCTAGATCTTGACGCACGACTGAAACAACACCTCTCGTTTACAAGATTATATAATTATGTACTTGATCTCTGGTCACAATTATCATTGTCTAAAAACACTATTACCTAATATAAAAAACATTGTAGTATGATCCTGATATTTATAAAATAAACAACATAATATGGATAACCTCAAATACCCTTTGGAAATTTCTAACAATTATACTGGTAACAATTTTATTTTGAAACCATGAACACAGATAATAATTCAACTATGTATTAGTTACGTACACAGAATGAAAAACAAAAGTCAACATACAATGTTACATTACCATAGCATGAAAGTAATATATAATATATATATATAAATATATAAATATATATATATATATATATATATATATATATATATATATATATATATATATATATATATATATATATATATATATATATATATATATATATATATATATATATATGAATAATAACACAAATTAAACAAAGAAATGCACATAATGGAGAAGATGATATGCACCTTACATTCCAAGTAATACAATAACAACATACTAACAAAATAATAGTGTTATATCTTGAACAAGCTGATTACGTAACATGCACTTCTCAAAGGTTACACAGCAATCAGATAACATCACAATTTTCTACATTTTCTGATCCTTAGCAGGAAATGTTATTCTTGATATTGCGACTCAACTGTCTTAAATTTAGTAATAGACAAAAGTGAAGACCATAAAGTTTTGTAAAAGTTGACAAATAATTTATTTCCATAGAATACAAAGCGCAAAGTTGATAAGTCTTGAATACTCTGTAACGTTGAGATGTGCGAACAGGTTTTCGTGGATCACATTAATATAATCCAAAAATGTTTTCATCTCATTTCTATATTTCAAATTAATGCTCCACTCCAACAATGTTTCATAGGCACTTTGAATTTCCTGTTAATAAAAATTTGAATAAACAATTCAATCCAAATCAAACAGTGTTTCTCGCAATACTTGAACGAAATATTCATATTGTTGTTGGATGTTGTGATTTGTTTTCCAGATTAATTATTATCTCTGACTGAGAAGATCGGTTAGCAATGTTTAAATATCTAAAAGTTCAGATCGGTGTTCCACCAATAAATAGTTGATAATTTCCTTCATCGCGATTGTCTGATCCACGTTCTTCCCGTTTCTTTTGAATATTTCACGCCTTTGATTGATTGTTCTTCTCACGCGTTTGTCTTTCCATGCGTAATTAGCTATATATTGTGTTTGAGAAATATGCATTTGTGTATTCTTGTCCGTTCTGTTTTTACTTTTATTTGGGTAAAACTGACTAAAATCATGGGCTTGCTCTTATCAGGTGTTCTTGTATGAATTGCAGGTCGTTCGGTTTCATCTATTCAAATACATATTTGTTTTGAGGGTTCTTTTGTGTGTAACGGAGTTTTCGCCGGACTGAAATCGCCTCCCTTATGAAGTGATTATAAATTAGCATGTTTGTCTTCATTGCTTTGGATAGGCAAGCGGTTAGTAGTTCTCGGCTCTTGGCAGCACATGCCATAGGCTGCGGTGACTGTTTCTTGTTTGATTTAGTTTGCAACTCTATTGGTTGTGTCCTTTAGTGGAGAGTGCTTTGTCTTGGATGATGTGTGAGATTCTTTACCTGACAGTCTATACATAATTTTTTCGAACTTTGTTGTTGGCTTCATCTACTGCACTAAAATTGTGAAGTCTGCTTGTTGCCAATTTCCTGCAAGCATCAAACAATTTGTTTCTGGCGAATGTCACGAATGTCAGCTTTGAATGTTTCAATGTAGGATTCGAGATAGGTGATTTCTGTTTCTAGTTTAGTAATCTTCTCGAATGAATGAATGTAATCTTCTTGAATGGATAAGTTTGAGTGTGCTAATTATGTTTTGTTTTAATTCATTTGCTCTAGAATCAAGCAAGTGTAATTCCACTTTAAACTTTGCTGTCCTTAGTGCATTTGATACTGATTCGCAGTTAATTATGCAAAACTGAGTTGCATGTACACTAGATATTGATGTCCTACAAAATATGTTTCTCTCTGGAATTGCATTATTTAAAAGCAAATCCATAACGTAACAATAAACTAGAATATTCTTATCACGCGTGTCTTGCTTTGTTGCTTTCCTTGAATATAACGTTTTATAAGGAAACGATTGGCCGCCTTGGCTCTACCATGATGTACTGATCTGTGCCAAGAGACGGTATCTTCTTTACCGGTGGATAATGGTAACAATTCGATATAAGATTATTTATGGAGTCGATTGTGTTCCGTGTAAATTTATTTTATTGTGGCCTGATCAAGGATTTGTGAGCATTGAGTCTGGTGCTACACTGACTGTAATTATAGAAGGGCTGGCTTGAATACTAATCGTATCCACTTTTGTTGATGTTTAATGTTGTAGTGCCTTTAACATGAAGGGCAATGCATGGCGGCCTGTATAATTGGTGCAGTAAAAACCTTGTGAAAGCCTAGAAAGAACCACCAACCCAATGGAAGCTGCTTCCAAGCTTTCTCACTTACGCACATTGGACAAGCCCGCAAATTTAATCCACGCGGAAAAAAGGTGAGATGACCATGGCAAGTAAAGGCGAGCACCTAAGTTAACTCATCGACAGGGTCGATGTTTGAGTTGACTATTCTGATTACAAGGAATTAGAGGCCTAAGGTTATGATATTTTTTTTCTCACCCATGCGACAGAGAAATCGACATGTTTTCGCTTATCTTACTTGTCTTATCTAAGTAAAAAATAAATCAAACCTGTAAATTTAGTCATGGTGTCCACGCACTCGGAACTACTTTTGAAAAGAAACCCTTGATATCGTCTGCTGTGCCTGATGGACTTGTTATAAAATCCGACAACATATATATATATATATATATATATATATATATATATATATATATATATATATATATATATATATGCCGTTAAAGGGTTTCTCCAACTTAGATAGCACCACTTAAAATATTTGAAGTACAACACACACACATATAAAGACACAAACATATAAACATACACACAGACACACGTACACACACACACACACCTTGGGCTATTTGATCGAACTTCCAATACAGGCAATGCACATCACTGGCTACAAAAACAAACATAAGTTTCTCAAGTATTACTTCAAGTTCGGCATAAGCAAGGAATGTGTTGTGTGAAACTTGTCTTCTTGTTGAACACACACAATCTCCCAAGCTGAATAAAATATAATAATGCGATTGCAAATTGAAAACTCTCCTCTGCAACCGTATTGGTCCAGTCATCAGTCGAAACGTTGTTCAATAAAAGATTTCCATGTAACACTAGTGATAGCAACACTTCCAGGACAGAAAATATAAATTGCCAAGAAATTCATGAATTAGAAATGTCCCTGTCACGACAGACTTCGTTTACAACTCGTGTTGTACAAAAGTATCATATCGTTGATTACCGTAGAACATTTCCCAAATTAGAACTGACGAAACGTAAAGCTTTACCTTATAAACGATATTATTAATATATAGCCAATTGGACATGCCATTCATTGATTAAATGTGATAATAAGGTAATAATTATAAAATGATTTATGTTTGTATATATATATATATATATATATATATATATATATATATATATATATATATATATATATATATATATATATATATGCGTATACCTCGTGTACTTAGTGTCGACAGGTCACCCTTATCATATTTATTTGTAAGGAGCAGTAGTAGCTAAACAAATACACTTGGATCCAAACGCTGATTTCACATAACTTCCGACACATTGTTTTTTCTTTTCTAAGAGCGGCAAATATTATTAGATTCTAATTTGATAAGTATTCAGATTTCATAACAGAGTACAAAACCTGATAGTCTTTATAGAGAGTATCAGAAATAATAGTACCCGAGGAATAAAGTGTTTTGAATATGTTAACTACATTGCAATGGTTCTGGGATAATTTAATTTAGTTGGAAAAAATTGGGTGAACAAAATAATCTATGCCGGTGTTTGTAAAGGAAATCTCGGTCGCAAGGTTACTAAGTTCGTTTCCCCCAATGTATCGTTGGTAGGCAAATAATATAACCTCTTGATTGCGTGCTACTTGACCCGGTCTGAAACCCAGATAGATTATATTAATCAAGAACTTAGACATACATCACAATTAATTTTGCTATATCTTCTCTACATATATTTCTAAGTACCGACCTTTAAACTGTGTGACAATCAGTACAAATCATATGTTTATCTAAAATACCTCCAACGATGACTTCAAGGTGAATTTCTTAGCTCTTGTCTAGGGTTCACCGGCCTTTTTTTTTTTTTTTTTTTGAATGGTTGCACTGTAAACAGAACAGCATGTAGACAACACAGATTCCACTTCCGGATCATAACCAAAGCCTTATCACTCAATGTGCACTTTCGCCAAAATAGACAAAGACAACCACTCTCTGAGCTCATATTCTCAAGAATAAACAATTACCTTTAAATCCCTACCAAAATGCATGAATATATCTCCGCTGACACCACCAAAATGACAGAGTAAAAATTGTTCTTAAAGTAGACTAGAACTACATTCGTGAGTACTGAACTGTAAATAATAATTGTGATGCGATTCCTGACAGGCCCAACATTTTGGGGCAAATGGCAGTAAGACTTTTATATTTGCATGCCACACCTATTTGAACTTTATACATGAAGTCGTTTTGAATTTCCTAACAACAAGACACGTGACACCTGTCGGAAAGTGTGTTCTGCTGGTGTTCCACAGGGTGCACGTGTTGGTCTAAGTGATCTTGATCTTTTGTTTGTTTGATTAGAAATTTTAACGTATTTTTAACAATTTTTAAGTTATATTGCTAGGATTTCTGCACTGAGGCAGTTTATAATGATTTCTAGCACTGGGGCATCATGCCGCAGACATGTAGCATGATGTCCCACCCAGTCACATTATCCTGACACCAGTCCGACCAGTCCTAACACTTACCTTTTAATGCAGAGCGTCAAGCGAGGCAGTTGTTAGGAACATTTTTGTAAGTCTTTGGTAAGAATCGGCCGGGTATTGAACCCACGACCTCCCGCTTCCGCGGCGGACGCTATAATCACTAGGCCACTGGAGCGGTACAAGTGCTCTTGAGAAACCAAAAATAAATTTGCTATATCTTCCTTTATTATATGACTTTTTAAATACAGTAAAACCTATTCTTACTCCTAGATAAGGCCTGTCTGAAATAATGTTTGAAGTCTAAAGATATTGTTCAATTTAAATTTGAATGGCAATTTAAATAAACATTTAAATTTAAAAACTAAATTTTGTTGAACATTTACATTTTCATAATAGTTTGAAAATACAGTGTGACAAATTGTAGACATAAAAGTTAATCAATCAATGATACTTAAAAGAAATGGTAGTTTGGGTCTGTATAACTGAAAACATTTTCCCAGGGATAGTGAAGTAACATGGCTCATAATGATTTTGGCAACAAATCGCAATATGCCTGTTGTTGTAGGGTTTAACGCCATTTTTCAGCACACAATAGGCTATACGTGGCGGCCAGTATTATTGGTGGAGTGAGAACCCGGGAAAACCCCCGGAAAGAACCACCAACCCACGAAACGTTACTGGCAAGCTTTCTCACATAACTACATTAGCCGAATCTTAGACTCCAACCCACGCAAACAGAGGTGAGATGGCAGTGAACCGTAACGGAGAGCGCTTTAAACCACTCGGTCACTCGGGGCCCATCCGCAATATGCCTGCCCAGGTGCATATAGGTGTACAAAGTAATTAAGGAATGTCAGATACTATGTTTCATATTTATTGTGTCACGTATTTAGGCAGTTATTTTTATAACTAATAGCGCACTCAGATTTAAACTTATGATTGGAACACTACCATGTTTAATAACAAAAGTGCATTACATTTCAGTGTCGATAACTACAAAAGGCGACAATGGAATAGAAAAATACAGTTTCAAGGCAGGCTTTACCTTACTGAACAATGATGGTAATCTCTCTCGTGAAGACCTAAGCCATGTCTTTGAGGTGCTTTATATTAGTGTGGTGATATCATGGTCACTTATGGCAGTACACTGCGTATGTCCTTATGAAACCTTGCTTATCACCACCAGACTACTGGAGATCTTCCAAGCTGACCAAAATCTAACACCTTTTTACAGATAGCATGCTGGACCTGAAAAGATATAACATGTTTCACTTAATTCTGGAAAACAGTAATGTGTATGTAAATGAAGTTAAAATGTGGCATATATAGTGATTTCCAAATAACATTCAGGTTGCAAACATTGGAAAATATGATATTAAACTTGACAGAGTGACACTCATAAATGTGAAGTAATAGCATATTTGGTCATTAACAGATTAAATAACTAATTAGGCAGACTATGCAGCATATAATTTAAGGAAATGTTGGGACGGTGAGGTTTTATCATTGATGCAAACATTAGTACATATCAGTACACAGGAAAGTCAAGTGACAATATAGTAAATAAAATATATTACTATAAGTAATCTTATTCATGAGGGAAATGCTAATTCTGGATATTGCAAGAAAATACAGCCAAATGTGGCCACACATATCAACTACAGGTACCAATACTTCCTTTATCATGAGCTAAATGTTAAATTCTGATCCTCAAAACTTGTAAAGAAGAATGGAAATTTACATATGTGGGATATATACAATGTATTTGTTATGATCAAATGTGCAAACATAATTCAAATGATCTGTTTGAACATTAAAGTGTATTTTTAAGGGTGTTTGATACCAATTATTCAGCTCAATGGTTCAAAAGAATCATATATCAGCTGATAATACAATACCGCACTCTGTTCAAATACTAAATTGAAATATGTTACCTTACATAGGCATATTCATGATGAAAATAACATTTGGGATACTTTTAATGCCGGAAATGTGCCTTACAGATTCATTATAGATACAATGTCAGCCTATATGATATACAGAATGTGAACTTTGGATCCCAAACATTTTAAAATATGTTGATATTTGTTCATATGCAATATGTAACCATATTAAGATCAGTTGTACACAGTTAAACGCAAATTATCTGTTTGAATATATCTTATGCAATCTTTAGAGTGTCAGTCAACAAATATTATTAGTAATTAACGATGCATAAATTAAGATGGATTATTAGAATTCCCATAATGTCATGCATGCCACAATGCCGTACTTCACTAATCAATATCTTAACCAAATTGAACTATGGAAGTCAATGCATGTTGTGTTCAAATTACATCATTTTGATGTTTTCTTACATTCAAGGGTAAGTTTACATGGGAAAAGTATATTTTATCCCTTCAACCTGCATGTCATTCTCAGACAGTTTAAAACGATTTAGTCGATAACTTGAGTAGGTTTTAGTATAAAAGTTTCGTCTCTGTCGTCTCATTCCATACCCTGTAACAATGTTTGTTAACATTTACAAAAGGCTATACATTTTTTAAAAAAGTTTTAAAAATTAAATCAATTTGTTATTTTTAATGTCATTTCCTTGTTGTATATATATATATATATATATATATATATATATATATATATATATATATATATATATATATATATATATATATATATATATATATATATATAACACATTCAACTATTGTGGGTCTATGATTATTAGTAACATTTTTAAAGCAATTTAAAGTTTAATAATAACTACCCTGGCAGGACATACATCACAATTAATTTTACTATATGTTCTCTACATATATTTCTCACTACTGACCTTTCCACAGTGTTGCAATCAATACAAATCATATGTTAATATAAAACACCTCCAAAGATGACTTCACGGTGACATTCTTGTCAAGGGTTGACCGGCACTTTTTTGAGTGGCTGCACTGTAAACAGAACGGCAAGAACACAGATTTCACTGCCGGATCATCACCAAGGCCTTATTACTCAATATGCAAGCTACAAACAGATAACCACTCTCTGAGCTCATATTCTCAAGAATAAAGAATTACCTTTAAATCCCTACCAAAAATGCATCAATATAACTCTTATATCACCACCAAAATGAGAGAGGAGAAAAGGTTCTACAAATGGAGAAGATCTACATTCGTGGGTACTGAACAGGAAATAATAATTGTGATGCGGTTTCACTTAGGAATGAACATGATATCGAGGCTTGTCTCTTGACTAATATTATCTAGACATAATGCGCTATGTAATGTAATCTAGACATAATGCACTATGTAATCTAGACAAAATGCATTATTTAATTTAACCTAGACGCAATGAGCTAAGCAACGTAATCTAGACACAATACGCTATTTAATGTACTCTAGACACAATGCGCTATATTATGCAATCTAAACATAATGTGCTATGTAATGTAGTCTAGACATAATGCGTTATGTAATCTAGATACAATGCACTATGTAATCTAGACACAATGCGCTATGTAATGTAATCTAGACACAATGAGATATGTAATCTACACATAATTCGCTATGTAATCTAGACATAATGTACTATGTAATGTAATCTAGACGTAATGCACTAGTTCAAGTAATATAGACATAATGGGCTATGTAAGGTATTCTAGACATAATGGGCTATGTAAGCTAGACGTAATGCACCATTTAATGTAATCTAGACATAATGCGCAATATACTTTAATCTATACATAACGCACTATTTCAAGTAATATAGACATAATACACTATGTAATGTAATCTAGACTTAATGAGCTATTTAATGTAATCTAGACATAATGCACTATTTAATGTAATCTAGACATAATGCGCTATGTAATGTAATCTAGAAATAATGCACTATTTAATATAATCTGGATATAATGCGCTGTGTAATGTAATCTAGGCATAATGCGCTATGTAAACTAGACATTATGCACTATTTAATATAATCTAGACATAATGCATTATTTTATGTAAACAAGACATTATGCACTATTTACTGCAATCTAGACATAATGCACTATTTAATGTAATCTAGACATAACGCACTGTTAAATGTAATCTAGACATAATGAACTATTTCATGCAATCTAGACATAATGCGCTATGTAATGCGATCTAGACATTATGCGCTATGTAATCTAGATATAATGCACTATGTAATCTAGATATAATGCACTATGTAATGTAATCTAGACATAATGCGCTATGTAATCTAGATATAATGCACTATGTAATGTAATCTAGACATAATGCGCTATGTAATCTAGACATAATGCGCTATGTAATCTAGATATAATGCACTATGTAATGTAATCTAGATATAATGCACTATGTAATGTAACCTAGATATAATGCACTATGTAATCTAGATATAATGCACTGTTAAATGTAATCTAGACATAATGCACTATTTCATGTAATCTAGACATAATGCACTGTTAAATGTAATCTAGACATAATGCACTGTTAAATGTAATCTAGACATAATGCACTATTTCATGTAATCTAGACATAATGCGCTATGTAATGCGATCTAGACATTATGCGCTATGTAATCTAGATATAATGCACTATGTAATGCGATCTAGACATAATGCGCTATGTAATCTAGACATAATGCGCTATGTAATCTAGATATAATGCGCTATGTAATGTAATCTAGACATAATGCGCTATGTAATCTAGACATAATGCGCTATGTAATCTAGATATAATGCGCTATGTAATGTAATCTAGATATAATGCACTATGTAATATAGATATAATGCACTATGTAATGTAATCTAGACATAATGCGCTATGTAATCTAGATATAATGCACTATGTAATGTAATCTAGATATAATGCACTATGTAATGTAATCTAGATATAATTCGCTATGTAATGTAATCTAGATATAATGCACTATGTAATGTAATCTAGATATAATGCATTATGTAATATAGATATAATGCACTATGTAATGTAATCTAGACATAATGCGCTATGTAATCTAGATATAATGCACTATGTAATCTAGATATAATGCACTAGGTAATGCGATCTAGACATAATGCGCTATGTAATCTAGATATAATGCACTATGTAATGTAATCTAGATATAATGCACTATGTAATATAGATATAATGCACTATGTAATGTAATCTAGACATAATGCGCTATGTAATCTAGATATAATGCGCTATGTAATCTAGATATAATGCACTATATAATGCGATCTAGACATAATGCGCTATGTAATCTAGATATAATGCACTATGTAATGTAATCTAGACATAATGCGCTATGTAATCTAGATATAATGCACTATGTAATGTAATCTAGATATAATGCACTATGTAATGTAATCTAGATATAATGCACTATGTAATCTAGATATAATGCACTATGTAATGTAATCTAGACATAATGCACTATGTAATCTAGATATAATGCACTATGTAATGTAATCTAGACATAATGCACTATGTAATCTAGATATAATGCGCTATGTAATGTAATCTAGACATAATGCACTATGTAATCTAGACATAATGCACTATGTAATGTAATCTAGACATAATGCGCTATGTAATCTAGATATAATGCACTATGTAATGTAATCTAGATATAATGCACTATGTAATGTAATCTAGATATAATGCACTATGTAATGTAATCTAGATATAATGCACTATGTAATGTAATCTAGATATAATGCACTATGTAATGTAATCTAGATATAATGCACTATGTAATCTAGATATAATGCACTATGTAATGTAATCTAGATATAATGCACTATGTAATGTAATCTAGACATAATGCACTATGTAATCTAGATATAATGCGCTATGTAATGTAATCTAGATATAATGCACTATGTAATATAGATATAATGCACTATGTAATGTAATCTAGACATAATGCGCTATGTAATCTAGATATAATGCGCTATGTAATCTAGATATAATGCACTATGTAATGCAATCTAGACATAATGCGCTATGTAATCTAGATATAATGCACTATGTAATGTAATCTAGACATAATGCGCTATGTAATCTAGTTATAATGCACTATGTAATGTAATCTAGATATAATGCATTATGTAATGTAATCTAGATATAATGCACTATGTAATCTAGATATAATGCACTATGTAATGTAATCTAGATATAATGCACTATGTAATCTAGATATAATGCACAATGTAATGTAATCTAGACATAATGCACTATGTAATGTAATCTAGATATAATGCACTATGTAATGTAATCTAGATATAATGCGCTATGTAATCTAGATATAATGCACTATGTAATGTAATCTAGATATAATGCACTATGTAATCTAGATATAATGCACTATGTAATGTAATCTAGATATAATGCACTATGTAATCTAGATATAATGCAATATGTAATGTAATCTAGACATAATGCACTATGTAATGTAATCTAGATATAATGTACTATGTAATGTAATCTAGACATAATGCACTATGTAATGTAATCTAGATATAATGCCCTATGTAATCTAGACATAATGCGCAATGTAATCTAGACATAATGCACTATGTAATCTAGATATAATGCACTATGTAATCTAGATATAATGCACTATGTAATGTAATCTAGACATAATGCACTATCTAATGTAATCTAGATATAATGCGTTATGTAATCTAGATATAATGCACTATGTAATGTAATCTAGATATAATGCACTATGTAATCTAGATATAATGCACTATGTAATCTAGATATAATGCACTATGTAATGTAATCTAGATATATTGCACTATGTAATGTAATCTAGATATAATGCACTATGTAATCTAGATATAATGCACTATGTAATGTAACCTAGACATAATGCACTATGTAATGTAATCTAGATATAATGCACTATGTAATGTAATCTAGATATAATGCACTATGTAATCTAGATATAATGCACTATGTAATCTAGACATAATGCACTATGTAATCTAGATATAATGCACTATGTAATGTAATCTAGATATAATGCACTATGTAATCTAGACATAATGCGCTATGTAATCTAGATATAATGCGCTATGTAATGTAATCTAGATATAATGCACTATGTAATGTAATCTAGAAATAATGCACTATGTAATGTAATCTAGATAAAATGCGCTATGTAATCTAGACATAATGCGCTATGTAATCTAGACATAATGCACTATGTAATCTAGATATAATGCACTATGTAATGTAATCTAGATATAATGCACTATGTAATCTAGACATAATGCACTATGTAATCTAGACATAATGCACTATGTAATCTAGATATAATGCACTATGTAATGTAATCTAGATATAATGTGCTATGTAATCTAGACATAATGCACTATGTAATGTAATCTAGATATAATGCACTATGTAATGTAATCTAGATATAATGCACTATGTAATCTAGATATAATGCACTATGTAATGTAATCTAGACATAATGCACTATGTAATGAAATCTAGATATAATGCGCTATGTAATGTAATCTAGATATAATGCACTATGTAATGTAATCTAGATATAATGCACTATGTAATCTAGATATAATGCACTATGTAATGTAATCTAGACATAATGCACTATGTAATGTAATCTAGATATAATGCGCTATGTAATGTAATCTAGATATAATGCACTATGTAATCTAGATATAATGCACTATGTAATGTAATCTAGATATAATGCACTATGTAATCTAGATATAATGCACAATGTAATCTAGACATAAGGCACTATGTAATGTAATCTAGATATAATGCACTATGTAATGTAATCTAGATATAATGCACTATGTAATGTAATCTAGACATAATGCACTATGTAATGTACTCTAGACATAATGCGCTATGTAATCTAGATATAATGCACTATGTAATGTAATCTAGATATAATGCACTATGTAATCTAGACATAATGCACTATGTAATCTAGATATAATGCACTATGTAATCTAGACATAATGCACTATGTAATCTAGATATAATGCGCTATGTAATCTAGACATAATGCGCTATGTAATCTAGATATAATGCACTATCTAGACATAATGCACTATGTAATCTAGATATAATGCACCATGTAATCTAGATATAATGCACTATGTAATCTAGACATAATGCGCTATGTAATCTAGATATAATGCGCTATGTAATGTAATCTAGACATAATGCACTATGTAATGTAATCTAGATATAATGCACTATGTAATGTAATCTAGATATAATGCACTATGTAATCTAGATATAATGCACTATGTAATGTAATCTAGACATAATGCGCTATGTAATCTAGATATAATGCGCTATGTAATGTAATCTAGACATAATGCACTATGTAATCTAGATATAATGCACTATGTAATCTAGATATAATGCACTATGTAATCTAGATATAATGCACTATGTAATGTAATCTAGACATAATGCACTATGTAATGTAATCTAGATATAATGCACTATGTAATGTAATCTAGATATAATGCACTATGTAATCTAAATATAATGCACTATGTAATGTAATCTAGATATAATGCACTATGTAATCTAGACATAATGCGCTATGTAATCTAGATATAATGCGCTATGTAATGTAATCTAGATATAATGCACTATGTAATGTAATCTAGATATAATGCACTATGTAATCTAGACATAATGCGCTATGTAATCTAGACATAATGCACTATGTAATCTAGATATAATGCACTATGTAATGTAATCTAGATATAATGCACTATGTAATCTAGACATAATGCATTATGTAATCTAGACATAATGCACTATGTAATCTAGATATAATGCACTATGTAATGTAATCTAGATATAATGCGCTATGTAATCTAGACATAATGCACTATGTAATGTAATCTAGATATAATGCACTATGTAATGTAATCTAGATATAATGCACTATGTAATCTAGATATAATGCACTATGTAATGTAATCTAGACATACTGCACTATGTAATGTAATCTAGATATAATGCGCTATGTAATGTAATCTAGATATAATGCACTACGTAATGTAATCTAGATATAATGCACTATGTAATCTAGATATAATGCACTATGTAATGTAATCTAGACATAATGCACTATGTAATGTAATCTAGATATAATGCGCTATGTAATGTAATCTAGATATAATGCACTATGTAATGTAATCTGGATATAATGCACTATGTAATCTAGATATAATGCATTATGTAATGTAATCTAGACATAATGCACTATGTAATGTAATCTAGACATAATGCACTATGTAATCTAGATATAATGCACTATGTAATGTAATCTAGATATAATGCACTATGTAATCTAGACATAATGCACTATGTAATCTAGATATAATGCACTATGTGATCTAGACATAATGCACTATGTAATCTAGATATAATGCGCTATGTAATCTAGACATAATGCGCTATGTAATCTAGATATAATGCACTATGTAATCTAGACATAATGCACTATGTAATCTAGATATAATGCACTATGTAATCTAGATATAATGCACTATGTAATCTAGACATAATGCGCTATGTAATCTAGATATAATGCGCTATGTAATGTAATCTAGATATAATGCACTATGTAATGTAATCTAGACATAATGCGCTATGTAATCTAGATATAATGCGCTATGTAATCTAGACATAATGCGCTATGTAAATTAAACATAATGCACTATTTAATGTAATATAGACATAATGCGCTATGTAATTTAGATATAATGCACTATGTAATGTAATCTAGACATAATGCACTATGTAATCTAGACATAATGCACTATGTAATCTAGATATAATGCACTATGTAATGTAATCTAGACTTAATGCGCTATGTAATCTAGACATAATGCGCTATGTAATATAGATATAATGCACTATGTAATGTAATCTAGATATAATGCGCTATGTAATCTAGACATAATGCGCTATGTAATCTAGATATAATGCACTATGTAATGCGATCTAGACATAATGCGCTTTGTAATCTAGACATAATGCGCTATGTAATCTAGACATAATGCGCTATGTAAATTAGACATAATGCACTATTTAATGTAATATAGACATAATGCGCTATGTAATCTAGACATAATACGCTTTGTAATGTAATCTAGACATAATGCACTATTTCATGTTAACTAGAGATTATGCACTATTTAATATAATATGGACATAATGCGCTATATAATCTAGATATAATGCGCTATGTAATCTAGACATAATGCGCTATGTAATCTAGACATAATGCTCTATGTAATGTAGATATAATGCACTATGTAATGTAATCTAGACATAATGCGCTATGTAATCTAGACATAATGCGCTATGTAATCTAGACATAATGCGCTATGTAATCTAGACATAATGCGCTATGTAAATTAGACATAATGCACTATTTAATGTAATATAGACATAATGCGCTATGTAAATTAGACATAATGCGCTATGCAATGTAATCTAGACATAATGCGCTATGTAATCTAGATATAATGCACTTTGTAATGTAATGTGCTAATTATTGTAATCTAGACATACTGTGCTAAGTATTGTAATCTAGATATAATTCACTTTTTCAAGTAATCTATACATAATGCGCTATGTAATGTAATCTAGACACAATGCGCTATGTAATGTAATGTAGACATAAGGCGCTATGTAATGTAATCTAGACGGTATGCGTTATGTAATGTAATCTAGACATAATGCACTATTTCATGTAATCTAGACATATGCACTTTGTAATATAATCTTACACAATGCACTATGTAACGTAATTTATACAAAGTGCAGTATGTAATGTAATTTAGACATAATGCACTATTTGATGTAATCTTGACATAATGCTCTATTTGATTTGATATAGACATAATGCACAATTTCAAGACATTATAGACTTGAATTTATAATTATATGAATAGAGATTAGTCCAGAAATAAAACCCGAGCTTTTTGTAACTTTGTTTAAGATAAGTCATACTAAATGTATATTAATTTGGCTGTTTATCCTTGAATGTTCCAATTCACTAAACATTTTAATGACCACGTAATCTAGACATAATGCGCTATGTAATATAATCTGACACAATACATTAATCATTAAAATGACCACGGTTCTACTGATCAACTATGTCCATCGTTTATTTGAATGTATGTTTGTAAACGGATGAATAATCTGGTCAAGAATTCAACTTTCAATTTAACTTTGCAATTAGCTAGACACTGTCGAAACATGTGAATTTTAGTTTGCAAACTACTTGTAGTTATATGATATTTCTGATAATGCAGTGTGGGATGGGATAAATTGTAAAATTTTGTTTTCTGTTTCTCTACGCGATTTCGAATTAACCTTTTTTACTTAGTAGTTGCTGCTGTTTGTGTTTAGGATTAACGCCATTTTTCAACACGAGAAATCTTTTAAATGGTGGTCAATGTAACATGTGGATGAAAGAACGGGATGAAACCCCGGTAAAATCCACCGATCTACGGAAAGCTACTGGCAGCTTTCTTACATACACACTTTGGGGGACCCCGAGAATCGAACCCATGTGGACAGAAGTAAGATGACAGAGATCTATAAAGGTGTGTTATTTAGATCCCTATATCACCCAGTGCCCCTACTTGCTTTGTAAATATGCCACATTCAGATTATAGTATGAAAATGTAAGGTTGTCTTAGACTGTGAACTAAATGTTTGTAACATGATATTCATGAAAGGATGTTTCGATCAAATTACGACACAACACAATGTAGAGATACCTGGAATTTTATTTTTTGAAACTGTACGTTGGACTTATCGTGGAATTTGAACTATAATGTTGTACCATGATCGACCTGAATGAATGCTTGGATCAAATGACGACACAACACAATGGAGAGAGAGAGAGAGAGAGAGAGAGAGAGAGAGAGAGAGAGAGAGAGAGAGAGAGAGAGAGAGAGAGAGAGAGAGAGAAAGAGAGAGAGAGAGAAACGGACTTTCATTTTTTGAAAATGTACGATTGACAGGTAGATGCAGCTCTATAGGATGATACAAAAATGAAGAACGTTCATTCCTTGACTAGATCCAAAGACCCTTGCGTCAGTAATACAAAAGACTTGCCTTAAATTCATAAAAGAGTATTTGTCATGGTAAAATACTCGTGTATACCGTGCTTTTAGTGCATCTTTTAGTGCATTTCGCCGCAGGCGATCGACCACGAGATACATGTTACTTATGTTGCTTCACTAGAAAAATAATTATACACCCTAGGCAACGTTGTACGTATATTCAACGATATATGGTCGAATTGTTCAAAGACGTAACCAAGTTATTTCTTGCCTTATTCTGTGACAATACCTAGCCCGTAAGAAAAAAATGTACACCGTAGCAGAAAACAAGTACCTAACTACCGACGTTGCTTTTATTGGTTGTACACTAATCCGGATTTTCTATTTACATCTTACTCAAATAATCTGCACCTATGTTTTCGACACCTATGTTTTCGACACCTTTAATTACATCAACTCGATAACGATAAGGTTGAAGTGTTAGCGCCAAATGCATCACCCGAACGTTAGCGACTTGACCTTTGCTAAAGTAAAACAATGGTTCATGGTCTGTTTCGAGAACAAAATCTCACGG
This sequence comes from Unio pictorum, assembly GCA_030141615.1. Classification (NCBI taxonomy): domain Eukaryota; kingdom Metazoa; phylum Mollusca; class Bivalvia; order Unionida; family Unionidae; genus Unio; species Unio pictorum. The sequence goes on from JARLTB010000221.1 coordinate 7,175,538, forward strand.
AAAATGATGTATGAAACTTACCAATCCCCAATAATGCAGGCAAGCATTCTTTCTCAATCACTATGTACTTTTATTCCATAGACAGTAACTTCCTACTGACAGAGGCTACAAGCATTTTAATCCCGTCTTGTTCCTGCGAAAAACTCCTCTCAACCCAGTTTCGGAACAATCAGTTCTGATAATAAAAGGTTTACTGATATCAGGTAAACTTAAAAGAGGTGCACTAGCCAATCTATCCTTCAATACATTAAATGCTCTCTCCTGATATTGTCCCTATAAAATTGTATTGGGTTAGATCTGATAATGGGCTAGTAACGGCAGCGAAATTTGGAATATATTTCCACTAAAAACCTAGCAAGACTAGAAAAGATAGAATCTGCAATTTGTTATTAGGTTGAAGTGAGTTTATAACCTCTTCTACTTGCTTCGGGTGATGTTTTAGATGCCTGGCAGAACAGACCTGTAACGGGGGTTTTCGGTATCAAGCGCTATTGGTACAATATTGCACAAGCCACTGGTTAGAGGTATTGCGCAACTTGGAAAACAACACTCGAAACCACCTCCCGCTAATACTCGTTATCTAAAGGATGACCTATACGGTGTGATTTGCCCGGTTAGAATGGATATGGTAATCTGAGTTGGTATCTTGAACAAAAACAACACACGAGCCCCCGTAAAGATAAATAAAGGATTTAATCAAAATAAAAATCAAGAGAAGAAAGACACAGTAAATTACAATTTTCTTTCCTTCTGAATACCCTTAGTTCAGAAGCACTTTAAAACCGAAGTTTTAAAATAATGGATACATTAATTAAAATTCAAACACTAATAAAATAGACAAATTTAGCCGTTAATAGCTGATAGCAAATTTCATCACGAAATCGAGTGTTCATTAACATTTGACCGCTTGGTAAATTCACATGACCTGCTCGACGACTGTTTTTTACTTCTGCGTGCGTCTCTACTTTAACTTGCCCTTTGGTTGAACGTGGGATTCCATAACTCTGACTTCTAACTTCTTTTCCCTCCTTTGAATCTCGACCTCCTCGCTATTTCTCTCTCTCTCCAAACAAACTATTTTCCTTTGAAAAGAAAAGGGTAAAACGCCCTCAGTATCTCGTTAGGTTTTGAGAGTTGAGATTGTCCGTCCATCATTCTGGTTCGAACAATCAGATCTTACTATCAGTACCTTTATACGGCTAGCAAATACTACACAAGTCTTCAGATCAATACAGCTATACCGCTAATTATCGACATCAGAATTTGGGGAAGTCACATATATTCCCGTAAATCATTACGTAAAGTGAGGCAATATATCATAGTCCACAATCAATATTCACTAATATGATAAATTCAAATTAATGTAACACTTTCCAATCATAAATGTACACGGCGGGTTTTCTACACCACCCATTAACCTACCTAAGTATATAAGGTGAAAATGCTAAATCAGAATTCAAAAGTACATTACTAAATCACTGTAAAAACCGAACTATTCATTCAAAATCAACACATTATGCATCTGTAACGACGAAACATCGTATAAATTACCTTAGGATAAATGTGAACGATTCCTAAAAAATCAACAGATCATGCATCTGTAACGAAGAAAACATCATATAAATTACATCATGATAAATGTGAATTTGAGTTAAATACCTTGTGTTTTTGGCGTCTTACAATCGTTCCAAATTCAGTTTTTCCTGGAACCCGACTTTTACGGACGTCTTTCCTAAAGTACGCCCGGAGTCTTCTCCTATGTCGGAAGGTCTTGCAAAGGTCTTCCCAGACTGCCTAAAATTCATTAGCTCAGAGAATATATTTGCCCCAGTTTCAGGGATCGACCCACCCCTGATTCCACATTTGACCAATCGGAATAAATGCTATTCCTACAGACATTTGAAAAACTGCCTATCAAGGTGCCAAAAATGCCACCTGGGGATGCCTCAACACCCTGGCATTTCTCTCAATCACTTTTTGACAGTTCTACGTGCGAATTTCACTTTCTCTAACCTGTCATACACCTAGTTCGTTTTTACTATAAACATTCTAACAGTGTGACCCAGGTTAGGAAAACATTCCTTCGCACAAACTCTACCACCAGATAACAGTTAATTGTTGGCTAGACTAAGAATTAATTAATGGATTTCACTGCCGAAAAATTTGGCACTTGACAAGACCGCATGACCTAAGAACTGTAAATCATTATAATCAATACTGCATTTAGTAGGTCGCACAGTGAGGTTGGCTTGACAGAGTCTTCCGAAAAGTTGAGTCCGAACGGACAGATGTTCCTCCGAATTATTCGTGTAAACAAAAATGTCGTCCACAAAGATATCAGCGCAAGCTAACATCTTTAATAACCTGCGCAACAAGCGACAACACGGAGCGCTGGATCCTACCAATCGGGATAGCATCACATTGAATTGGTACAGCCCTTTCTTTGTAGCAAATGTCGTCAATTGGCGGGACTCGTTGACAATCTGTACCCGCCAAAACCCATTTGACAAATAAAACTTCGAAATATATAGGTGACCTAATAATTTCTCAAGATTCTCCATGTCCGGCATCGGTTCTGCATCAAACATCAAACATCGTCTCTTTGTTTAATTGACGAAAATCAATATAGAAGGAATTAGTACCGTATCTCTTCATGACAAGAACAACAGGGGATAAATATGGCGAAATAGATGGTTCATTCACCTCTAAGTCCAACATTCTCCTGATCTCTTTATCCAGTCTCTCGCGCATTAAATGGAACTGGGTAACCCTTTTTTTGAATTGGATCATATGTACATAACTTTTTTTTAGCACTACTAGGGTTGTGTATTCTGGTCTATCAGTGAAAACATCAGAATACTTTCATGGGAGCACTCTGATTCGTCTAACTTGATCTTGGGGTAACTCAGCGCTTACTTTTACGTTATAAAGCCCTTCTCTTTTGCTATGCAATCGATATTCCAATGGAGCATCTCTCTCAAGTTCTCCCATTATCACGTCATCTTCGCAAATTGTTGAGCAAGTTACGTTCAATACTCATTTTTCTACCACATTTTCGCACCCTTCTACGTACAATAATAACATATTAGCATGAAATATGCTCAACCTACCATTCCGGTCGATTTTATAGTCCATATCACCTTTGACTTCCTTAAGCTCGTATGGACCTTTCCACTGAACGATTAGCATATTAGAACTTGTGGGAAGAAGTATTTAAACTCGAACACCAACAACCAATTTCATATCGCGCGTCTTACGAGTATAGTATTTAAGATACTTGCGACTCTTTAACTCTTCGTGTGCCATTTTACGCGTGGTCTCCTGTTTATCGCGCAAATCGAGCACATACTGGTAGGTCTTTTTCATTTCATTAGGAACATCACCTGTCCAAAATTTGCGTAGGATTCACATAGAACCCCGTACTGTTCCTACGTATAACAATTCAAAGGGCGAAAACCCTAAACTTTATTTCGGTACTTCGCGGTACGCGAATAGAACATCTCAAGTAACGATATCAGCCTTGCGAATGTTCCGCGCACATTAGACATAACATGTTTCATTATTCCATCGAAAGCTTCTACCAGACCGTTACACATGGGATGGTACGGTGTCGTGTTTAGATATTTTATGGATGACAGCCTACTCAGGTCGGAAGTGAATTTGGTTCTTCAGTCTGTTAAAATGTATTACGAGACCCCTACCCTAGTGAATATATCTACTAGCGCTTCGGCTACCTTTTCTCATTCGATACTAGGAAATGTTAAGGCTTCTTGATATCTGGTAGAATAATCTATGAGTGTAATGCTATATCGGTTTTTCTTTAGGGTTACAGGTGATATGGGCCCGACAATATCCACAGCCGTTCTTTTGAAAGGCGTGTCGATCAAGGGCATTTGGCCAAGGGGAACACGTGTAACACCCCCTTTAGACACAGTTTTCTGTCATACGTCATAAGACCGACAAAACCTAGTAACGTTGCTATTTACAACAGGCCAATATAACTCAACATGTACTCTCCTGGTAGTCTTACCCGTATCCAGATGAACTGTCATGCTATATTCATGCGTTACCCTCCATACAAGAGACCAGTAATTTTGTGGTACCACTAATTGCCAATATTTCTTTCCCCCTTGTGTGGTAAACTAAATATGAACTAACCAGTTTCCTTTGACAAACTGTGAATTATACGTTTAACATAGTTAGCCGCGATTGTCTCATTAATCGAACTCGTGGATGTGTCGCATTCCTGCTCCCGGAGGATTTCGCCACGCGAGATTCCTTCGATTGATTCTGGGTCCGTTAGCTTCCGTATCGCGCGTTTCTCCCGCTATGTCTGCGCTCGCCTTTTAACGGCTAAAGCTTGTATTGTTTTGCAATATTCCATTGTCAACACCCAAGACCCTACGACGTTGCCGATTATCAACTCGTAAACTGGATTACCCAAACAGAGCTTATCAACTGTTCCGGTCACGAAATGAGTTTCAATCTTAACTCTTGCAACAGATACGCGATCGATTGTCTGATATAGTAGTGTCCATGGAGCCTCTATCCCCAGCATTAGGTTATCCTTCACGAGCCTTCGTTTGATAACCACACCTGTGCAACCGGCATCACGTTAAGCTATGATCCCTTGACCGTTAACAGTACCGTTTGCTGTTGACACACGCGCTTCCAGGAACATACATGTACTGTATATTTGAGAACCTTCATGAAATCAATGGCGACAATTCGTGATCACTCCCATATTCAGCACGAGAAAACGTCCTTATGTGTGCTATATTGATGCCATATTGGTAACGGTTCTGAACCAGTATGTAGTCGATCTGGTTATGATGGGTTCCATTTGGTGTTAGCCATGTTCAGCATCGTGAAGCTTTATGTTGACCCAGTGTGTTGGCTAGTAACAAGTTGTTGCAGCTTGCAAACTCGAGCAGCCGTCTCCCTCTTTAATCGGTAAGCCCATTGCACGAAGGTCCACAATGATCATCCCAGTCTTTTAGAGCATCTTTGCCAAATGTTTTCATTCCAGTCTCCTTGGACGTCTTTTTTACTTACCATGTTCAGAATACCCTGACATTTGTGGTAAATCTCCTCTATTTCTGTATTATTATGAACGGTAGTTAGAGCATATACATGGATGATTGTGATGTTTAAGGGTGATGCTTTCATACGAATGCAGATGATTCTGCTAGATATGGGGCGACATTCAAGCACATAGCCCTTGAAGGCCTTGGTTACATGGAAGTTACTCCATTTAAGGTCTTGTCAAACTATACGCTATAGTATAATATATGCCCATCTTCAGTTTGATGTTCTCCTAGAACTTCCATCTGACTCCACTGTGTCACAGAATGTGCCATGGGTAATGTTCGACCTCATGTGCCAACTCTTGGAGTCTTCCAATTTACGCCGGAGTGCTAGTGTTCCAGGTGGCAAATACAATGTTGTCTTTCGCGTCGATTTTATGCAAAGTGCCAGTAGCACACTTGTCACGTCCGTCCTGATGAACAACGGCAGGCACGGTCTTAGTTGACAGCTCTTTGGTGGAGCAGCAGCTATTTCATCCTAGAGGTGTTTGTAAAAGACATTTTGTTTTTTAGTTTGTGTTTTCTTCTGCTATTTGTTCCAGTTGATATTGCGCTTTGTTCAGCAACTGTCTTTCAGTTGATGCCAGTAACACGCTTGTGTATTTATTAGTACTTTCAAGACTAGACAATTGTAACTCAATTCTGTCTGGTTTGTTACAACATCTACTCCAGAAACTCCAAAACGTTCAAAACACAGCTGCTCGGATCATCATTAGAGTACCACGATCAGAGCCCACCTCCCCACGGCTCTGTACCCGACACTGGCAATGTAAGTGATCAAGAATCAAACTCAAAATATGTTCTCTGTGCCACGTTTCACTGAAGGACTCCAGTCCAATATACCTTTCTGGCCTCGCCCATCTGTACACACCACCAGGATACTTACGCCCCTCTTCTGACAATCGCATACTCATTATTGTCCACTTTGAAAAAGAAGTCATATGGACAACGTTCGTTTGCATACCAGGCACAGTAACGTGGAAACGAAATGCCCATTGAAATTAGACTATGAGACTCAGAGATCCCTTTTAAAAGTGTTCCTAAAACTCACCTTTATCGACATAAAGGACAAACTTAGCAACTTAATTATGTTGCATACCTCGAATAGTTTTAGAAAGTTTTTATGTGTTCTTATATCATGCTGTTTTGTTTAACCTTTTGTAATTATATCATTATATTCGTTTAAAGGGCTTAGAGCTTCTGAAGATTAGGCGCTGTACAAAGGCCTCATCATTATTAGTATTATTATTAACACTCCCATCAACCTTTGATACTGGTTTACATAATTGCTCTTTTGCCAATTTTACCCGAGACCTTTGTCATTTTTGTTTACAGTAGCAAGATATTTCTCTCCAGCTAATCTAGATGTGTAAGAATTCATAGCAGGTGTCATTATTTATATATAAAATTATTGAATTACTCACACATTACATCAGCAAAGATTGCGCGACCTAAATGAAACGTCTGGGTAAGTAAACGAACACACATACAAATTTTGAACAATGATATCGACAACAATATAGCAGCACAATAAAGTAACCCAATTAGGGAAACTCTCGGTATGTTAATGTTTTCGGTTTGGAGTTATTGACCTTTTATTTATCGATTTCGTAGGAACTTTTAATTTCGTTCAAAGCGACGTTCCAGTAAGACAGTCTATCGATTTCTCAGCTGGTGGCTAAAAACGGTGTAACAATGCTGCTTGACATGTAATGTAAAGCTACGTTAAAGTTACTTGCGTGAAACTATATAATACGTTCAATGACGATTCAGGTCAATTTCAATTCTATTTAACAAACCAAAACTGTATTACTGCGGTTTCAGATCAGATTCTTTTGATATATGCAGTGTATTTTTCTCTGCTAAAACTCGCAAAATGAAAATGTATACAGCATGATGACAAATATATACTGAGAACGAAGCCTCCAAATTGGACAAACTTAATGTTCTTTCCAGCAGATTATCAACATAGACATATACACCGATGTTTGTACCACATCTGTACAATTATGATTACATAATCAAAGGGGGATTTTACAGAGCACATGTCTACAATTATAAATGAAGGAGAATAGTTGGGAAAGCAAGATGATTCGTTTGTGCATTATAAGAGATGCATGGGAAAACGAGGCCAGCCAAATAAATTTACATAATACACTGGTGACTCTATTGACAACCATTTCTTGCTGTGTCTGTGAGAGAGTCTTAATGCCGAAATTGATTTGCGTTAATTTCATAATATATACAGATTACACAATTAAGTGTGAACATTTGCACCTTACTTACGTCTTCTCTTTCTCTTTCTCCTCTAGATCTATGCAACTAAATGTAAGTTTTACCTAAAACGAGATAAGATGTTCTAACACACTAATTCTTCCTGTGGTTATACTATATGTATAGGTATTAACTAACTCGCTAATTCGAAAAGCCCTAAGTACACTAAGTACAAAAAACGTCCCATTTGTGTTTGTGCTGCAATTGTATTGATAAGGGATTATTTTATCTCACATACAGCAAAACGCATTATGTGTCAACATTCCTTGATAACTCTAACACAGCTGATAAAAAAATTGCACCATTCCTCCTTATCTTGAAGGTATGAATTGTACAGATGTTTTATTCTTGCTGAATATATTTCCGTTTTTCTATCCATTAATCAAGAATGTTAATTAATAATTATACAGCAGGATAAAACCGACCACCTCCATCTTAACGTCTTTCATTTTGAAAATGTTGATTATTTAATGCTGATATTTCGAATAGCATATCTTTGATGGCTGGCCTGTAACATATCACAAACGTTTTTCTGTCTTTTCTAATGCTGCCTAATTTTAAACCATAAAGTGCCATTTTAATAGTCGCTACAGACAATTATAAAACGGTCATAACCTGAAACGCATGACCCAGAGTATTTACTTTCAGTGTTAAAACCCAATTGCAAAAGTTCAATCAACAACATTTTTAGAAACCCCAGTGTAGCCTCCTCGTGCGGACGTCAGGGGTAGACCGCCCAATACATTACCTAAATACAAAACCACTTACTTTTTAAAAGGTTCACCAGTTTTGTTTATGATCCACTCAGCCGATTACGTTGTTACCTAATTATGGATAGACGGACGGACGGATAGAATATATCATTGTAAACCAGCGGTAAGAGCAAAAGACGTTTACCGCTTTACACAATTTAAGAAAACACTGATATACGGTTAAAATCTCGAAAACCATGTGATGAACCTAGAGACAACCACTTCAATACACTGAATGTCACTGAATCTGCTGATCATCGAAACATGGTCAATTTAGATAATATCACACACTATTTAATACGATAACGGGACTAGTCAATTACGATTACGAATTTGTAGACTGCATAACAACAACGAAGATTAAATGAGCAAGGCGACATACGTTTGCTTTTCTTCAATTTGTTTACCAAACCTAAAGACAAAGCACGTTTGTGCAGTCTCTAATGGATGTCAATTATGATGAACTTTCCAATATGACATTATAAGAACGTAAGTACGCAAATTGGTATGCAGATGTTGTGTTTTGTGTTGCTTTTAATTTGTTTTTTATATTTTGTTGTTCTTGATTTATTTACCACTCATCTTTACATTTCTTGTATCTGCACATATTCAATTACGTATTCATCCAGGTAAAGTTATAAAATCATTATTGTCGACCTTTATATCATAACACCTTTACAAATTCGACTGTGTTTCTACATCGGATTGTTTCCAGTGAGAAAGAACCCTGACCCGCTTCATAAAGCTGCTCATGTAAGGTACAAAATCATCTTAAAACTTTTTCCAGTCCTATAACATTTGTAAAAATTTAAAAAAACACACAATTGTTTAATGTTATTACCTTAATTAGGTTCCCGAAATAGGGACTTTGTTTCAAGGTAACAGGTTAATTGAATTATTCCACACCAGTTTAGAATTAAGTACAATGCATTCGTTGAGCAGCGTCTTTCTCAGAGTTGAGGGTTTGTCTGAAAGCTGGTTTCTTGTCCTAACTGAAATTTAGTAGATAGCTTTGGCAATCAGTACTAGATAGTCAACTATCTTAGGGATTTTTATTAGTGTCCGGATGATTTGGGGTAACGTTTATGATAGATTGTATACGATGACTAAGCGAGATGTACATTTAATGTGAAGAGGATGCTTTGATACATGTGTCCAATTTAGAGGTCATACATTAGGTGTAGAATTTTATATTTTGAAAATCATAACAGCCTTTATATTGTCAAATAATATCTTGAATATGAGAAGAGAAATAATTATTACATCCACAAACTTTTAATGTAAAAACCTCTTTAGATATGTACTGTGTTAATTAGTGAATGGATATATATATATATATATATATATATATATATATATATATATATATATATATATATATATATATATATATATATATATATACCAAAACAGTATTAAATTTCAATAATTTTCGCTGATACTAATTATATTTGAAATAATCTTCACTCTGGATATGTACAAATATCAGACAGAACATTGCTGTTAAACTATATTGTATAGATAGATAGATAGATAGATAGATAGATAGATAGATAGATAGATAGATAGATAGATAGATAGATAGATACATAGATACATAGATAGATAGATAGGTAGGTAGGTAGGTAGGTAGGTAGGTACGGTTTAATAGTAGTTATTTATTTAAAGTATTCATTGGAATAATAAAGTGCTCATATAATTTTAAACTTACACACTACTTTGGGATTATTGAGATATTTTAGGTTGTATACAATTGTTGTACAGTTGGATATTCATCACTCTTTGTACATCCGGGCATTCGTGATGTTAGATACATACTGACATTCAAGACTATTTGTTTTCAATGCAACATTCCATATCTTTGGACGCATATTTTGGATTATTTGGGTTTGATTCACAATAACGAGAGGGTCTCTTAAAGTTTTACTCTGCAGCTTTCGAGTAATAAATTGTTTGTTGGATTGCTTAGCCTGTTTGTTTCGCTTAGCTATTTAGTTTAATCGTGGTAACACTACAAAGTTAACCGTAAAGAGAACTTCGCATTATCATTACCGTATGTGAGTATAAGTATCTGAATGCAAAAATAATCGAAGCAAGCTATCCTATATTTCTCCCTTTTCTCAGGATCGCCCATAACAACTGGCTCTGTATTGTGTTTTGAAGTGAAATCCAGCAATCTTGTTAGACATCAGTGAAATCCAGCAATCTTGTTAGACATCATTTGGTTTGTTTTTCATCAGACATGACATATAGTACATAGAAAGATTCGTTAAGGTGGCTATTTCTCCACAGATCTTAGAAGTTGACGCACACACATCAACTACATCCATTGTATATCAGCCTTCGAAAAGAGATTAGATAGGGCCAACTTACTTGACTAGTGCCTTCACTAACGAAATGTTATGTACATGAGAAATGTGTGGTTTATTTTTATGCAAGAATGTAAACATAATTGTGCTGGTATTTTTGTTTCTTTTATTTTGGACTCCACTACTCCTTTTGGTATACCCGACCACCTCAAACAAAAATAGAACAAAACAAATCAACCCTCCCCCCCCCCAAGACAAATATGTCATCCTTATGTTGAATAAATATCGTCAGTCACATGACCAACCAAGATAGATAGATAGATAGATAGATAGATAGATAGATAGATAGATAGATAGATAGATAGATAGATAGATAGATAGATAGATAGATAGATAGATAGATAGATAGATTGATAGATAGATAGACATACAGACAGACAGACAGACAGACATAGAGATAGATAGATAGATAGATAGATAGATAGATAGATAGATAGATAGATAGATAGATAGATCATACTGACCCTTGATTAATGTTCTGCCAAATGTGTTATTATCGACTCCGGTGTGCGACGTTTAGTGATAGAAAAATACGCAGCTAAAAATGATTTTCATTTATTAAATTTGAGGGTTTTTATATGGAGCAGGCAGAGAGAAATATAAAACCAATTTTATCCATGATGGAATATTGAACACGTCGTTGATTTCTCCTCATTCTAAAACGCTCGCACAGAAACTGTAAAATGTTCCTGTCTAGAGCTATTATTGGTGATATCTATTTATGGTGCATTTCGTACTAGTTTAGTATACATTATGGGGCTTTTAAAGTGAGCCTTAATGTATTGATATAAATGTACGTCGTTTTGTGTAAATATGGTAATGTAGTCGGCTAAGAATTGGCGACATGTCAATAGCCAATTCTACCGTGTTTCTATCGCTCGTTGGTAAACAACTAGATATGCAAATTGGGGTCCTAGGTTCGAGAGTTGGATCTATACGTTGAACGCATTTTATTACCTTATTACTGTATATTACGTTTTGAAACGGATATAAGCAATATTATAATATATTTCCACAACCATATCGTTGCATTATCGTACGAGATGTTACGATTTTACCAAGGCCATGTAGGAAGGTTACTATCTCGCTGATGTCTAATTAGCACCCGTTTGTGGGAGTATATAAAAACAAAATATAATATAAATTTCAATTATTATATTTCGTCATAAAATTTTCCTTGTTTCATTAAGTAGTTGTCCTTTATTTACATATATCCACAAACAAATTAAGCGTTTTGGAATATTTTTCAGTGCAGATGTACCTTTCCCCTCAGAGAACTCTACATCGTTATAATAGCGTTTTGTGATAAAGTTCCAAAGTTCCAAAGTAAAAATCTCCAAAGAGAGAGGTTTACGGTTTAGCAATGATGATTACTGAATCAACAAAGAAGAAATATGTGAAATTCTCACTGCAGTCACGTAATCAATGCTAAAAGGCTTGCATCGTGCTATTTTTAGACATATGATAACATTTCATCAAACAATTTACAATTAAATGTAATTATCTTTTAGAGTGAAAAGGTCAGTGTCATTTTCTATTTCAGTGCGAAATAATGTTTCGTTAACTGCAAGACAACATTTAACAGTAGTGAAATTGGTAAACTTTCGTGCGACTTGTTTATTTCGGCAGTGTAAACTGCTAGAATAAGAGTTACTCGGGTAAGTCGTGGAATGTAATTTGAATGCACGATGACGTCTCTCCCATTTAGTAGAGTGAAAGAATATACATATTTCATGGGAGCGAATAGCAACATTGATGTTACTTCAGTTACATTTTTTTGTTTTGTTGTTTCTTTCCCCATTCCCGCTTATGTCTTTAATTTACACAGAACAACACCACTCATTCTTATCCTAAAATATTTTACAGAATATATAGAAACACCGCTACGAAAAGCATTTCCTTTCCATGACCTCTGATTTCAAATATATAGAATAATAATGTTAGACAGATTCATAATATGCAGGATATTTTCTTCCTTGATTGGACTAATATCATAAATCTTTAACTGAGCACAAATCTTCATAACGACAGGTTTTCCCATCAAACAAGTTGTAGCGTCTTAGACCATGCTGTGTCCACATTTATGTAGCATTTCAGACTCCAGAAGCTCATAATAATTGTCAAGACATGTTGATAAATCATTTTAGAAAACTTACTGAATTTATTCTGCTATCTATCAGCTTTCCAAATTATTTAATTTATGGACGAACTATTGCAGTTTGTTTGAAATTGCTGCTTCGAGACTTTAGCAACACAAGCTGTATGTAAAATGCACTTATTCCATCGGTCTAAAAATGTTTCTAAATTCTTCCTTCCTTCCTACACCTCCAATCGAAAATTCGAAGGACAAAAGGAAAAAGAAACTCAAATCAATAAATATTTTTACACGTAAAACAACGATGTTACAAATTAATTTGTACATGAGTATTAAAGTCATATTATTTCGTTTTTAAGATTCCAAGGCCAGTAAATGTGTATAGACATACACTCCATACCTATAAATATTGTAATCTCATTCCCTGTCCATCGTTTCAGCTTGTATAGCATTTTTCAGTAATATATAGTCAATAACGCCTCTAACACACTTCTGTATACAGCCTTTAACTCCATTAACACTATTACGATAGCTGGTTAATGTGGATCCAAAAGGCAGCACTTTTCCTAATTTGAAAAGAGCATTATAGTTTGCGGGGTTTCATTCACTCCCTTATCCTTTAGTCTTTCCTCATTTTTCCCCATTTTGAATGTCTCTGTACCATTACTTTAATGGCACGTTCGTTATGAAGGTTAATTGGTAAATGTGGTATACTCGCTTTCCTCTTTCTTCCCCATTTTCAGTCTCTCTCTCTCTCTAGCCTTACTTGAGCGACAATGATATTTATGTCAACAATTTCTTTTCTGAAATCACAATTTATTTGATTAATGTAATTTGCAATTTTCCCTCATCTAAAACGTGTTACTTCATTCAATATTTAATTCAGGGAAAATATTTAAAAAATAATGTGTTACCCTTGGCGAGACATTAGTCATTTCCCTTTCTCAATTCCCATCCTTCTCTTAAACATAAAAGTGACCAAGTGTCACCCACGAAGCAATATTGCCTTTAACCAAAGATGTCGCATTCAACATAGATTTTCAACCGCATCTGACGTAATCTGCAATGCTTGTAATGAGTTTCAAAATAAATTTAAAATTAATTTAAGATATGTTTTATCCTTGGATCAGGGAGGTCTATGTAGTCAGAATAAAATGAAGAGCTTACGATTTGAGAGAATCCAAACTAAACGCATAGTTAAAGGATTTCCGTTTTCATTGTTTTAGGTTACTCGCACAGGTGATATCACACGTATGTGAATAGTAGTTAAGTGATAAATATTGTAGGTCATATGTGATTTCTCATTACATCATATTTTATCATGCATGAAACGGTATGTGGTCATACTAGAATTGTTATGTTAAAATGTTAGGTTTAACATGAAGATGGAATTATGTTTGAGAAAGGATCAAAGGTGTGTATGGGTCATACGTATTTGGTCTGAAACAGCTAAAATTTCTATCGACAAACCCATAAACCATAGACACAGTCTAGCACCTACGTTTTGATTAGCCTACCGTCCGAACACACCAGATATCACACGCAGAACCCTGTCAAGGAATTGTATAAACACTTGTATTTATTAAATACACGTACTCGGGTTTCTTCTTTGCGGACAACGATACCCGATTGTAATTATATATATGTAGAGTTGACCAGAGTGATCAGAGTGATCGGAGTCGACGTGGTATCAGCTGCAGAGCTAATTATGAAGACGACGAGCTGTAAAGCAGAATCATAGCAGCCGTAAAGCTGAATAGTGTTGCTGGTCGAGTAGCCAAGTGATCAGGCGTTGCTGACTGAGATTAGTGGGCCCTGATTGCTTGATTGACCAACCTGGAATACGGAGAGCTTGACTGGCCAGTGTGACTGGTAGCCGAGTGCATTTTGGTAAAACCCAGTGTGTTTTTCTGACTGTAGAGATAACATTTATATCTTTTCCTTTTCTGTTTACATACTTTCACTATTTGAGGAAAATTGTTTTACAATTTTACAATATGAGTAAAATACTACATATTTCAATTTGGAGTAAAACGCGTCATTCTTTTGAAGTGAAATCACTGTGAATAATTTACCTCTTGTCATTGTACCGTGTAATGTCATTTATTCGTATTTTCATTATTTAAGTCCGTGTGTTTTATGTTAATTGATCCAATGTTTGGATCATATATACACACATAATGATCATAATTAATTTCACATTCAAATCATTTGTCATTAAACATTGTAATCTGTATGAACATAATTTGTGTTGTGTTGTAAATCCGAACTCCCACCGTGTTTTCTTATTATAAATGGTGTCAGAAGTGGGATCATATCGGATTTAACTAAGCACCGCAATTATTGTTTCATCATTCTTGCATGATCATTTTTGTGTGTTTCAGAGCCTCTTAGCAAGACAGTGAGGTTAATTAGATACATAGCACCACTTTTTTCTAATTATTTTTATTATTATTTTTTTTCTTTGATATGTATGTTGCCTTCTGCGGAGATTACTATTTGGTTTGTTGAAATTATAGTAACTACGCATTTATGCAGAATACTGCACTTTAAATTGGTCATATCAGATTTCAGAATGTCATCAATGAAGTTGCTTGTGGAATTTGGGAAACATTTTGGCTGTGAGAGGAAGTCCATTCCAAATTTCGTTCCAGAAGAACAAGATAGGGAAAGGCATCAGTAATAAATATGAAAGGGAAGACAAGAAAAAGTTGATTGAATCACAAGAAAAGGCCGAAAGAAAGAAACTTGAGATAGAATGGGAAGCCAAACACGAAAAACTGGTTTTAACAAGGAGGTGGTAGAGTTAAAAAAGCAGACCGAGAATGAGAACGTATTCTTCGAAAAGGAAATAATATAATGGGAAAGGGAGCAGAAAGTGAAAAGGTAGGACTACTAATAGACGTAGAGGATAGAACGTTAGAACGTGAAACGTGAGGCCATAAACTTTAGAGTTAGAAGATAGAAATAGAGAATATCAAAGAAATACTGAATTATTGCAAATTAAAAGGGAGGGAGGACATGATTTTAAACTGAGAGGTCCAAAGTTGCCCCATTTGAAGACGACAAAAATAACATGGACAGTATTTTAAACGAGTTCGAACGACGGCACGCCGCTGTATAAAAATGAAAAAAGACGCTTGATCTAAGCACCTCATTGAAGGGCAAAGCTTTACTAGACATGTATTTGAATTTACCCGTAGCCGATTTAATGAAGTACCTCGCGTTGAAAGACGTGCTTCTGAAGAAATACGAGCTAAGCGAGCAAGGATTTCGCAAAAAGTTTAAGTGTAGCAAACCCGAGAGAAATTCACACAGTTCGTCAGTAGGACGTGCAATTACTTGCAGCAATGTGTGGAATCTGGTAAGGTCGCTAAGACATTTGAGGGTCTAATCGATTTCTTGCTTCGGGAACCACTATTATCAACTTGTGGCAAGGAGTTAAGTTGTTCTTGAGGGCAAAGACCTTCAAGAATATGTATATGACCTAGCCACACAGGCGGATTTATTCGCTGAAGCTCGCTGAGGTTTTCCGAATATCATCACGCACGATAGCAAAGGTGGAAATCAGGTCAAGGGCAAAACATTCAGGGAACTCTCTCCCCAACTTGTCCTATGCAGAAGGTACCAGTCCAAAGAGTCGATGTGGCCATTGAAGGCAGATGGCTGCTTGATATAAAACTCGATGTTTCTCAGCAGGCTAACCGGGATGCAGTGTACGAGCCTGTGGTGCGTGCAGAGATCGGTCGCCGTGCAATTCAATAGACCGGCACGTGTATTTTCCCCGAGGCAACGGTACCAACAACAAATGGAATAGTCAACGGACATGAAGTGACTTTAACAAAACACAGGGTTTACTACTGCAGTCGTAAAACGAAGCTACATTTGCGGTGACCAATTGCTTAGGTTTAAATCCAGTTGTGGAAGCATTGTGCATAGCCAGCCCGATCTTTAAACTTACGATTGGGAAGGTATAGAGATCTAAGACTCTCAGCAATGTCCAATTTCCAATTCCCATTCATCCACGCAGTGCAACACTGAACTCAGGTAAAAGAGGATAACAAAGATCTACGCAAGATAAAAGTACTGGAATCCATTACTGATATCTCGCGCGAAGAATTTTTGAATAAGTAGAAACGTGACGCGTACGTACAACCGTGGCGAAATCATTGTCGGGTACAGTGAGAAAGTGTAAGAGCGGAGGTTCCTATTTCTTCTTCAGAAAGGTTGAATGTACAGAAAATACTTCGCATTTGATATAAAGTTCTACTAGTGGTTTCGTCGCTCTTGCGATCTTTGCCAGAAGTAGGTCTCAAAGGGAAGAGTGCCGTTAGGTCAGATGTCCCATATACATACTTAAAAGAGTGGCCGTTGAAGTTTTAGGACCTATGTTTCTACATAAAGATCGGAAACAACCGATACATCTTCACGCTGGTACATTACACCATAACTTTGCGATCAAATCGAAACCGAACGTATAGCCGAAGCGCTCGTCATGTACAGCAGGGTCATCGTGCCCGAAGAGTTTCTTATGAATTATGGAACGCAGCTGACATCAGATCTCTTGGCAGAAATCAGCAGGTTGATGTCCCTTAAACAGCTGAAAACAACACGCTACCACCCCATGGTCAATAGGATGGTAGAGAAATTAAACGGTACCTTGAAACAAATGTTTCGGCGGACGTGTAAGGAGAAACTTAATGATTGGAATAGGGACATGAACGATGTTTCTTTCGCGTATTGTGAGGTTCCTCGCTACAGCTTAGGCTTTTTCCCGTTCAAACCATTGTATGGTAGGACAGTTCGCGGTCATATGCGTACCTACGCGAACTGCGACCAGACGCAGTCGCGAACAAAGAGGTCAAGACCACTTACCAATACGTAGTAGATTTACGTGATCGGTTTGAGAGTATAGAAAGTACATATCGAACGGCGCAAAACGAACGCGCTAAATCTAGTAGTAAATATTCAACGTCCTAATACCGAAGCACGCAAAATAAAAACTTTAACGTAGGCGATCCAGTGTTGGTGCTTCTCCCAAAAAACAAAACAAGCTGCTAGTCCAATGTAAAGGGCCAAACGAAGTCAAACAGATGAAAGGCGAGATGGACTACATCATGTACGTAGAAGGTAAGTCCAAGATATTTCACGCCAATATCCTGAAACGTTAAGTAGAAAGACGTAATAAGGCGATTTTGAAAGTAGTTTTGAACGTAATATGCGTGGCGATGATAGAGGATAGGTCGTCTGACGAATCGGTATTCGTCTCCAGTACCAAAATGTTGGTTGAATACCCCATTGACGGAGGAAAACGGTATAGACCAGATCAATACATGCCCGAATTTATCAAAGGCGTTCGCAGATCTTGGAAGTTTTGTCCCAATACATAGACGTGTTTATGGACAAAACAGTCGTACTGAATGGATTCAACACGAGATAAAGTTGAACACCCAAGAGCCAATCAAGAGTAAAAGTTATCTGGTACCATTTGATACGCGGGAGTCGATCAACCAAGAAGTGGGGAAAATGTTAGACCAAGAATTGATTGAACCTTCCACTTCACCGTACTCGTTCCCCGTTGTGTTAGAAAGAAAGTCAGGACAAACCGCTTTTGCATTGACATTTGGAAACTTAACAAATATATGCAGAAACATCGCCAAATATGGACAGTGTATTTTCAAAGTTGGCAGGTCATAAATATATTTCCAAATTAGAATATACCAGGCAATATTCGCAGGTACCAATCGCTGATAATGTCCGGAAGTTAACGGCATTTGCGACTCCAAAATGTCTTTATCAACTTAAAATCATGCCTTTTGGTTTAGTCAACGCCGGTGTGTCGTACGTTCGTCTCATGCGCAGACGATATGGAAAACGTAGACAGTTTTGTAGATAATATATTCTTGTATACGTATACCTGGGATGAACATGTTAAGGTACTAAGGGATCTGTTCAATATACTTCACACTGCAAATCTTACAGCTAGGCCTACCAAAATGTGGTATAAGACATAGTAACCATGAATGTTTGGGACATCTTGTATGTGGACTAGGTCAGTTGACCCTCACACAGACAAAACAAGAAAATTCAGAGATGCACCTACTCCAGAAACTCAGAAATAAGTAATATCTTTCTTACGATTGAATGGGTTTGACATAAACTTTGTCCCTCATTTTTCGGCTATTACCAGCCCATTAACGGACTTGACTAGGAAAGGGCAACCGAACAGTATGTGAAAACACACTATTCATATATCTCATTTATAGAGATCTGAGTCACTATGTAAAAGATCGTTAGTTGAAAAGTAAAGTTAGTTAACATATACCACACCGCCTGATTATTTTACCTCAAACTGCTTCGCAGTGCTAGCCCGTACATCTAAACCCTCTTTATATACAACCAGCATTTACAAACATTATTTGCTTCCAGTTATCCGTGTCCTTAATTACCATCACGCCTTCATATAGACTGGGTAGGATTGGTCTAACAACCTGTTTGAAAGAAGCGTGGGAGATTATATGATCGTACACCGTATACACGTTGACGTTATCTTGAGTATACTTGTGTACTTAACTTTCGTCTATGATTGTACTGTATGATAATGGTCATTTGTTTACATAGTTAACATTTCTCCATGAGTTGTAAGCAACATGCTTGCATATTGGATATTCAAAGAACAGGCTTATTATTTACATACAGACAAGGTTTTTCTCAGTTGGAGAGTCATCAGTTCTTTTATGCTATGCCGTCATTCCTTGTCTCCGCAACCGGTGCACCCCAATTCATTGTATTCGTAGTTTCCGTCATGTTCTAACAATGTCACATCAATTCGGTGCACACAGACGATCACGCACCTGTATAGGGAATGTAACCTCAGGCGTAGTTTTCTCTGATTGGAAGACAGACTCCACTCTGTGACTGAATTTTGTAATGTGTATTGGGATTAATGAAAGAAGTCAATACGTTTCGATCAGCTCTTCCACTCTAGAAAACTGCGGTTTACCTCATTCCATTCGCTTGTTCTCGTCATAAGAAGTGGACTAACGTAGAATCGTCTACCGTGCTATCGTCGATGTTGTGCAACCAGGACTATCCCATATATGTTTAATCATCATAGGCTATTACCAAGATTTTAAGACGGCAATTTGGAAATGACTAATTTATGTAAAGAAGCAAGGCTGTCTGACGAGAGTCTCAATCTACGTTCCAGATGTCAGAAGAAGTTTCTGGAAGACAAAAAAATACGTGCGATGTTTCCTATGTTATCTAAGTGATGCAAATAACACAACTAAAGCTCTTTTCCAAGCCCCTCAACTAACTCGAAAACATACCTAATCTCTCTTGCTTAAATTTGTTTTAGTTGGGTTTATAGTTGTTTGTTTGATAGATTTGTGTAGAGAAATTTATGTAAGTTTTTGTATAGGCCTCTATTTGTCCCTATAGTGTAGCACATTCAGGTCAGCCCTTTGCCATACTGTTGCCATTGTTTACCTAGTGGCCAATACCGTGACGTCACACACCTCAGATTTCCCCTTGTCGCCAGCGTGTCGCGGCACTTTTAAACATGGAAGTCCCACTGGCTCTAGGGTGCTTCGATTCACTACTTTCATATTAGAGTCGACTTACAAGTTTTCTTTTTCAACTGTTTTGTGAGAACACTTAAACATAGTAGGTGTCTTTAAGTTTCATTTGCTTGCCAAGGTTCTAAGCAAACGATACGAATGGTTTATGATCACGCAAATGATAAATGTTTCCATTGATTCTATTTTAAGTTGCCGCATATTGCAGTTCGCATGCTAGTTAACGGTACTGTATATTCAATCAAATTCTGAAAGAACAGCATGACATTTTCAATAAAATATGAGATACGCTTAGTAACAAAATCTCGCCTTGAGTTGCTATTTGTCATTTTAGGTTTATTCTTCACACAGTCTCGTATTCTCTTGTCTCACCCACATTTTAAGATAAGTCAACTTCAATTTTTATCCTAGTCCGAAATTACTCTGAAATGTCCCATCCAGTGTTAAATGCTAACATATTATCTAGGATGGGAATTGTTACGATAGGGTGGTTTAATCAAGAAAACAGTGCAGCTACTGTATCTAACATACGGCTAAACAAGCCAGAGAAACGATAAACTAAATATGTCTTAGTCAATTACAGTATAACCCTATTGCTTATCATGTTACATACAATATATTGAAGGGTTTCACTGTTATTTCAATGGCTATCTGTTAGCAGATATGGAAAATATTAATGAGAGGAAACGTGTGGTCTCAACACATGTTCAGCAAATTGTACATGATTACCTGCTTCCAACATTATAGAGTGAACAAACAATTATTTCTAAGCACCTCAAGACCCCTGACAAGATTAAACAAGTGGCTTTGAGTGTTTGTGCAATATAGTCTATTAAAACTTGGATGGTGACGTCAGTGGTTTATCTTTATCTGAAGTAATGTTAAAACAGCCACCACAAAATGTAATGATGAATTTATCTCAAGTTAAAATTACATTGAACAGAGAAAAGAGAATACGCTTTGTTTTATTTCCATATCATAATGGGAAACTTCTTATAATCTGGAAGCTCAGTTTTCTTAATGACAAATACAAATTGGATCTAAACATTTCACACAAATTTGTCACGTGTTACGGACCTTTAAACTGCTTACTAATAGCATGTAACATAGCTTGAAGTTATTCGAGTAGCTAGCAGTCGTACACTGCAGCAGCTACACAGTGTACGATCCGTTCGATCCTGTATAGTGTCACGTGATTAGTGTGTCACGTGCTTAGTGTGCTCAATGAGTAATCCGGCACTAGTGCCGGATTACACATTGAGCACACTAAGCACGTGCTTAGCGCACCAGCCCAACAGTGGCATCAGAAGAACTCCAATTAGTTGTTCATTAAAAAATGGAATGAATTATATATTTGGACCAATTCGATCTGCATGTACGAGTATTTTTATCGGTCACTGCTTACACTAGAATTATAGCTTTCGCTCTTGCGATTCATAACTATCTACATTTAAAAACATCGAAGACGTTGTCTTCAACGCTTATGTAACCAGTCTGGTTAAAAAAAAGTACATTTTGTTTCATCGATACATTTTATCAGGACCAAGAACATACATTCAAAAAGAGGTAACCATGGTCTGATCAGCATATGAATGTTGTGATATAGCGGTAAAGTGATATAAAGCCAGTCGAAACATTATGTATTCTTTTTTGAAAAATTACGTCCCTTGCTGAAATATCTCTAAAAGTACGTCTCTTGCCTACATAACTCCTCTTGAAAATGCAAAATATTATCAATTTATAAAACAAAAGACATTCGATTCGCCAGAATGCTTACTGGAGTCAATAACAGACTTAAACTTAACTCACCGTCTTATGGACTAGTGGAAACTTGTCGATGTCAAAATGCTGATATGGTAATGTTTTAAGTTAATGAAGGGGACACAAGATAGTTGAACCTATCAAAACGCACCTGCCTCACTGGTATTTTCAATAGACCATTTCATACCGAATTTAACCGAGTTTCTCCGTAATTATCTGAATAACCTCCCGAATCACTTTATACTCAAGCCAATCAAGCGCTGGTAGGTACATGTACATACCAAATTATCGTCCATTGTTGTTTAGAAATATTTCATAGATAAAACAGCAAGAAAAACCCGCTTCTTGTATCGTCAGAGGTTGCAAAAGTCGCTCCAATCAAGGAGCGGCATGTGGCATTAAATTCCATTATCTGCCATGGATAGATGATTTTACTTGTATTAGTATTGCGACTTGATAAATAGTTGTGTACTTGTCTGTGAACGTTATAGAGATCGAATACCGGTGACGCCGATATTTTCAGCTTTTTCCAAATCCAAGCAAGATGAGCTAATTAAATGATTGAAATTTACATGTAAATTATTCACAGACTTTCAAAAACAAAATTATAAATTCACTTATTACAGTGACGTTACAAATGAATATAAATAGTTTGAATAACCTGCTCTTTGATTGTCAGGATGTAATTTGTTTACTTCGACACCGTTTTCTTACTTACATAAAAACTACTCTCTCGTATGGCTTTGAAATCCGCCCTGGTTCCAGAAAATAAGACAGGATGGATCCAATATTAAATTTCGTCAATATCCGCGGCAGCATCTTACAACTCGATAAACGAGGTTGACGTAGTTTGAAAATAGATGCTGATTCTGAAGCGTCTGCCATATTTTGCCTACAACCTATCGAGTGGCTATTTCGGTCAGCTGACCACCCGCCACGTGATAAAAATTCCGAGCAAATTACGAAGTTCGCCAAAGTTTCCATGAAATGGTCTATTGGGACCAGTGCACCAGTTTAAACTCTCTCTCTCTCTCTCTCTCTCTCTCTCTCTCTCTCTCTCTCTCTCTCTCTCTCATGTGCGGTCGAGCATACTCTAAGACCTCTATACATGCATGCATACATACATAAATGCATCCATCCATCCATACATCCATCCATCCATCCATACATACATACATACATACATACATACATACATACATACATACATACATACATACATACATACATACATACATACATACATACATGTACATAGTTGCATTAACATAAACGTTATGATAAACATAAATATATCGTATGCTCTTTGTATCCCACGCTTGCGTGCAACCGTTGCGGAAGAATAATTTGATCACATTAACTGGTGTAATGTGGCCCGATTGTACACTTGTGTGATTACACTCTTGGCGAATGAAATAACAAGAAATTATTGTGCTTCGTTTCCAACTTTAAAGCAGCCATCGTAAAATATGTATTTCACCATTTAACTAAGACTCTTCTATGCACGCGTGATCATAAATTACATCGACCGTCTGTTGTTTTGGTATACTGCGCCGGCAGATCTTTAGAAAAATACACATTCTGGTTTTCAGCTTACTTTGCGTGCATGTCATTAGCATACTCCGACAGGATATCCTTTCCGTACTATACTATCAAGCTTTCAGCAAGCTAGACATGCATGTCTTTTCCGTACTGCATGCACGCGCCTGGTATAATACACATGCTTGTCTTTAGCATTATATGAATGCATATGTCTGGTATAATACACATGCTTGTCTTTAGATTATATGAATGCATGTCCCTGGTATAATACATATGATTGTCTTTAGCATTATATGAATGCATGTCCCTGGTATAATACACATGCTTGTCTTTAGCTTTATATGAATACATGTCCCTGGTATAATACACAAGCTTGTCTTTAGCATTATATGAATGCATGCCATTGGTATAATACACATGCTTGTCTTTAGCTTTATAGGAAGGCACGCCCTTTGTATAATGCACATGCATGTATTTAGCATTATTTGCATACATGTCCCTAATATAATACACATGCTTGTCTTTAGCAATATATGAATGCATGTCCCTGGTATAATACACATGCTTGTCTTTAGCATTATATGAATGCATGTCCCTGGTATAACACACATGCTTGTCTTTAGCATCATATGAATGCATAACCCTAGTATAATACACATGCCTATCTTTAGCGTTATATGAATGCATGTCCCTGGTATAATACACAAGCTTGTCTTTAGCATTATATGAATGCATGTCCCTGGTATAATACACATGCTTGTCTTTAGCATTATATGCATGCATATGTCTGGTATAATTCACATGCTTGTCTTTAGCATTATATGCAAGCATGTCCTTGGTACATGCTTGTCTTTAGCGTTATATGAATGCATGTCCCTGGTATAATACACATGCTTGTCTTTAGCATTATATGCATGCATATGTCTAGTATAATACACATGCTTTTCTTTAGCATTATATGAATGCATGTCCCTGGTATAATACACATGCTTATCTTTAGCATTATATGAAAGAATGTCCCTAATATAATACAAATGCCAGTTTTTAGCATTATATGCATGCATAACCCTAGTATAATACACATGCCTATCTTTAGAGGTATATGAATGCATGTCCCTGGTATAATACACAAGCTTGTCTTTAGCATTATATGAATGCATGTCCCTGGTATAATACACATGCTTGTCTTTAGCATTATATGCATGCATATGTCTGGTATAATTCACATGCTTCTCTTTAGCATTATATGCAAGCATGTCCTTGGTAATGCTTGTCTTTAGCGTTATATGAAAGAATGTCCCTAATATAATACAAATGCCAGTCTTTAGCATTATATGCATGCATGTCCCTGGTATAATACACATGCCTTTCTTTAACATTATATGAATGCATGTCCCTAGTACAATACACATGCTTGTCTTTAGCATTATATGAATGCATGTCCCTGGTATAACACACATGCCTGTCTTTAGCATTCTATGAATATATGTACCTGGTATAACACACATGCCTGTCTTTAGCATTCTATGAATATATGTCCCTGGTATAATACACATGCTTGTCTTTAGCATTATATGAATGCATGTCCCTGGTATAACACACATGCTTTTCTTTAACATTATATGAATGCATGTCCTTGGTATAATACACATGCTTGTCCTTAGCATTATATGAATGCATGTCCCTGGTATAACACACATGCTTGTCTTTAGCATTCTATGAATATATGTAACTGGTATAACACACATGCTTGTCTTTAGCATTATATGAATGCATGTGCCTGGTATAATACACATGCTTGTCTTTAACATTATATGAATGCATGTCTCTAGTATAATACACATGCTTGTCTTTAGCATTATATGCATGCATATGTCAGATATAATACACATGCTTGTCTTTAACATTATATGAATGCATGTCCCTGGCATAATACACATGCTTGTCTTTAGCATTTTATGAAGACATGTCGCTGGTATCATACACATGCCTATACATAGCATTATATGCATGCATGTCCCTGGTATAATACACATGCTTGTCTTTAGCATTATATGAATACATATCCCTGGTATAACACACATGCTTGTCTTTAGCATTAGATGCATTTATATGCCTGGTATAATACACATGCTTGTCTTTAGCATTATATGAATGCATGTCCCTGGTATAATACACATCTTGTCTTTAGCATTATATGAAGGCATGTCCCTGGTATAATACACATGCTTGTTTTTAGCATTATTTGCATGCATGTCCCTAATATAATGCACATGCTTGTCTTTAGCATTATATGAATGCATGTCCCTGGTATAATACACATCTTGTCTTTAGCATTATATGAAGGCATGTCCCTGGTATAATACACATGCTTCTCTTTAGCATTATTTGCATGCATGTCCCTAATATAATACACATGCTTGTCTTTAGCATTATATGAATATATGTCCCTGGTATAATACACATGCTTGTCTTTAGCATTATATGAAGACATGTCGCTGGTAAAATACACATGCTTGTCTTTAGCATTATATGCATGCATGTCCCTGGTATAATACACATGCTTGTCTTTAGCATTATATGAATGCATGTCCTTGGTATAACACACATGCTTGTCTTTAGCATTAGATGCATGCATATGCCTGGTATAATACACATGATTGTCTTTAGCATTATATGAATGCATGTGCCTGGTATAATACACATGCTTGTGTTTAGCATTATATGCATACATGTCCCTAGAATAATACACAAGCCTGTCGTTAGCATTATATGAATGCATGTCCCTGGTATAATACACATGCTTGTCTTTAGCATTATATGACGGCATGTCCCTGGTATAATACACATGCTTCTCTTTAGCATTATTTGCACGCATTTCCCTAATATAATACACATGCTTGTCTTTAGCATTATATGAATGCATAACCCTGGTATAATACACATGCTTGTCTTTAGCATTATATGAATGCATGTGCCTGGTATAATACACATGCTTGTCTTTAGCATTATATGCATGCATATCCCTAGTATAAAACACAAGCCTGTCGTTAGCATTATATGAATGCATGTCCCTAGTATAATACACATGCTTGTCTTTAGCATTATATGCATGCATATGTCTGGTATAATACACATGCTTGTCTTTAGAATTATATGAATGCTTGTCCCTAGTATAATACACATGCTTGTCTTTAGCATTATATGCATGCATATGTCTGGTATAATGCACATGCTTGTCTTTAGAATTATATGAATGCATGTCCCTGGTATAATACACATGCTTGTCTTTAGCATTATATGAATGCAGGTCAATGGTATAATACACATGCTTGTCTTTAGCATTATATGAATGCATGTCCCTGGTATAACACACATGTTTGTCTTTAGCATTAGATGCATGCATATGCCTGGTATAATACACATGCTTGTCTTTAGCATTATATGAATGCCTGTGCCTGGTATAATAATAATGTGTATTATACCAGGCACAGGCATTCATATTATGATAAATACAAGCATGTGCATTATACCAGGCATATGCATGCATCTAATGCTAAAGACAAGCATGTGTGTTATACCATGGTCATGCATTCATATAATGCTCAAAACAATCATGTGTATTATATCAGGAACATGCATGCATATAATGCTAACAACAGGCATGTGTATTATACCAGGGAGATGCATTCATATAATGCTAAGGACAAGCATGTGTATTATCCTAGGGACATGCATTCATATAATGTTAAAGACAAGCATGTGTATTATACCAGGGTTATGCATTCATATAATGCTAAAGACAAGCATGTGTAATATATTAGGGACATGCATGCAAATAATGCTAGAGACAAGCATGTGTATTATACCAGGGACATGCATTCATATAATGCTAACGACAGGCTTGTGTATCATCCTAGGGACGTGAATTCATATAATGCTAAAGACAAGGATGTGTTATATACCAGGGACATATATTCATATAATGCTAAATACAGGCATGTGTATTATACCAGGGACATGTATGCAAATAATGCAAAAGACAAGCATGTGTATTATACCAGGGACATGCATGCATATAATGCTAAAGACAGGCATGTGTATTATACCAGCGACATGTCTTCATATAATGCTAAAGACAAGCATGTGTATTATACAAGGGACATACATTCATATAATGTTAAAGACAAGCATGTGTATGATACCAGGAACATGCATTCATATAATGCTAAAGACAAGCATGTGTATTATACCAGACATATGCATGCATATAATGCTAAAGAGAAACATGTGTATTCTACCAGGGACATACACATGAATGCATGTGCCTGGTATAATACACATGCTTGTCTTTAGCATTATATGCAAACATGTCCCTAGAATAATACACAAGCCTGTCGTTAGCATTATATGAATGCATGCCCCTGGTATAGTACACATGCTTGTCTTAAGCATTATATGAAGGCATGTCCCTGGTATAATATACATGCTTGTCTTTAGCATTATTTGCATGCATGTCCCTAATATAATACACATGCTTGTCTTTAGCATTATATGAATGCATAACCCTGGTATAATACACATGCTTGTCTTTTGCATTATATGAATGCATGTCCCTAGGATAATACAAATGCTTGTCTATAGCATTATATGCATACATGTCCATAGTATAATACACAAGCCTGTCGTTAGCATTATATGAATGCATGTCCCTAGTATAATACACATTCTTATCTTTAGAATTATATGCATACATGTCCCTGGTATAATACACATGATTGTCTTTAGCATTCTATGAATATATGTCCCTGGTATAAAACACATGGTTATCTTTAGCATTATATGAATGCATGTCCCTGGTATAATACACAAGCTTGTCTTTAGCATTATATGAATGCATGTCCCCGGTATAACACACATGCATGTCTTTAGCATTATATGCATACATGTCCCTGGTATAATACACATGATTTTCTTTAGCATTCTATGAATATATGTCCCTGGTATAATACACATGCTTGTCTTTAGCATTATTTGCATACATGTCCCTGGTGTAATACACATGCCTGTATTTAGCATTCTATGAATATATGTCCCTCGTATAATACAGATGCTTGTCTTTAGCATTATATGAATGCACTTCCCTAGGATAATACACAAGCCTGTTATTAGCATTATATGAATGCATGTCCCTGTTATAATACACATGCTTGTCTCTAGCATTATTTGCATGCATGTCCCTAATATAATACACATGCTTGTCTTTAGCATTATATGAATGCATAACCCTGGTATAATACACCTGCCTGTCGTTAGCATTATATGCATGCATGTACCTGGTATAATACACATGATTGTCTTTAGCATTATTTGAATGCATGTCCTTGGTATAACACACATGCTTGTCTTTAGCATTAGATGCATGCATATTTCTGGTATAAAACTCATGCTTGTCTTTATCATTATATGCATACATGTCCCTGGTATAATACACAAGCCTGTCGTTAGCATTATATGAATGCATGTTCCTGGTATAATACACATGCTGGTCTTTATCATTATATGAAGGCATGTCCCTGGTATAATACACATGCTTGTCTTTAGCATTATTTGCATGCATGTCCCTAATATAATACACATGCTTGTCTTTAGCATTATATGAATGCATAACCCTGGTATAATACACATGCTTGTCTTTACCATTATATGAATGCATGTCCCTGGTAGAATACACATGTTTCTCTTTAGCATTATATGCATGCATATGTCTGGTATAATACACATGTTTGTCTTTAGCATTATATGAATGCATGTTCTTGGTATAATACACATGCCTGTCGTTAGCATTATATGCATGCATGTACCTGGTATAATACACATGATTATCTTTAGCATTATATGAATGCATGTGCCTGGTATAATACATATGCTTGTCTTTAGCATTAGATGCATGCCTGTGCCTGGTATAATACACATGCTTGTCTTTAGCATTATATGCATACATGTCCCTGGTATAATACACAAGCCTGTCGTTAGCATTATATGAATGCATGTTCCTGGTATAATACACATGCTTGCCTTTATCATTATATGAAGACATGTCCCTGGTATAATACACATGCTTGTCTTTAGAATTATATGAATGCATGTCCCTGTTAAAACACACATACTTGTCTTTAGCATTAGATGCTTGCATATGTCCCTGGTATAATGCACATGCTTGTCTTTAACATTATATGAAGACATGTCGCTGGTATAATTCACATGCCTGTCGTTAGCATTATATGCATGCATGTCCCTGGTATAATACACATGCTTGTCTTTAGCATTATATGAATGCATGTCCCTGGTATATGCATATGTCTGGTATAATACACATCCTTGTCTTTAGCATTATATGAATTCATGTCCCTAGTATAATACACATGCTTGTCTTTAACATTATATGAATGCATGTCCCTAGTATAAAACACATGCTTGTCTTTAGCATTATATGAATGCATGTCTCTAGTATAATACACATGCTTGTCTTTAGCATTATATGAATGTGTGTGCCTGTTATAATGCACATGCTTGTCGCTGGTATAATACACATGCTTGTCTTTAGCATTATTTGCATGCATGTCCCTGATTTAATACACAAGCCTGTTGTTAGCATTATATGAAAGCATGTCCCTGGTATAATATACATGCTTGTCTTTAGCATTATATGAATGCATGTCCCTAATATAATACACACGCTTGTCTTTAGCATTATATGAATGCATGTCCCTGGTATAATACACACGCTTGGTTTTAGCATTATATGAATGCATGTCCCTGGTATAATACACATGCTTGTCTTTAACATTATATGAATGCATGTCCCTAGTATAATTCACAAGCCTGTCTTTAGCATTATATGAATGCATGTTCCTAATATAATACACATGCTTTTCTTTAGCATTATATGAATGCATGTCCCTGGTATAACACACATGCTTGTTTTTAGCATTAGATGCATGCATATGCCTGGTATCATACACATGCTTGTCTTTAGCATTATATGAATGCATGTCCCTGGTATAATACACATGCCTGTCTTTAGCATTCTATGAATATATGTCTCTGGTATAACACACATGCTTGTCTTTAGCATTATATGAATGCATGTCCCTGGTATAATACACATGCCTGTCTTTAGCATGTTCCTAGCATATTACGAGTTCAAGTCTTTAGCATGCTACTCTTGTGTTTTCTTAGCGTACTACGGCCGCATGTTCTTTGGATAATACGCTTGTATTTTCGTAGCATATTAAGACTTCATGTCCTTTGCATACTGCGCCTTTATGTCATCATGATATTGCACCTGCATATCATTAGCATACAAAGCCTACATGTCTTTAGCATGATATGTCTGCATGTCTTTACCATATGAATCTACGTGACCTCTGCAGCCTGTGCTTGCATATTCTTAGCATTGTACACCTGTATATCCTACGCACACTACGCCTGTACGTCTTTATCATGCAATGCATGCATGTAATTCGGGATGTCGGGAAACATTTCTGAGAAGACTTTTAAATTGAAAAACACTGGCATTAGATTTGGAAAGAAAACGTTCAGAAACTGTATGGAATTTCTTTGGTGAAGGTATGCAGCAGCTTGAAAATTGTAGAAAATGAAATTAAAACTTGCTTTGGTGAAGGTATGCAGCATCTTGAAAATTGTAGAAAATGAAATGAAAGCTGATTCTTCTCTTCAGACAAGCCCTTCTATGAAACGGTGAATCATCGTTGTTGTGATCTACGAATGATGTCATGACAATACCAACGATGACATGGCGTTACCCACGCTTTCTTGACTTTACAAACGCAAACCTGTGCCTAAACTCTAAGTTTTAAATTCCAGAAGAATGATACATGCTAGCAGTTGAAACCACCTTTTTACACATAAAACTTTGGTTACATAAAATTATTGTTATGATCAGTCTGTGTTATATTTGATATAAACGTCTACATTCATGGTTACAAATATGCAATGACTTTATCAGACATACGAGATATTTCCTGCGGGCCATATTATGTGGCATTGATTCGGTCTATACACCGAAGGTACATATGCACAAGAAAAAGATCCATAGACGGCTTCTGCCTCGGAGGCGATCACTTTACATTTTATAAGATACCTTAATATTGAAACTCTTATACTTTTGTTCATTTGTTTTGTATAATAATCTGGTAATATCCTAATACGTATATGCTTTCATCCACAGCTATATTAACATGTTATTAACAGCAAAGCATAAAATGACTAGAATATGCTCTCTCTATAGAGTATTTTGAACATAACGTTCGTAACGTGCTCTTTGTAGGAATCGGCTATATTTACCTTTTACCTATTCTGTTTGTAACTAAACCCATGATATGTAAGTGTAGGAGTTACGTGGTCAATAGTGTTGTATCCACCAGGGTTTTCACACACCCATTAGAAGGTGAATCAATTGAAACATACCACACTTGGAGGATGTAAAGATTTTTTTTTGAACATGTTCAATTACGTGATCGCCACTTATATTTTTGATTATCATCTCTGTGGACTTTGATTTTCTCTACCCGAAATACCGAAACGTTTTGCTTCGTCTGTAATCAACAAAATAATGGTACATGACCCAAATTAAAGTATCAAATTAGAAACCACATATACATCACAGCATAGCTTTAGCCTACAATAGCATCAAAGCAGAACATTAACAACGCACAGTATAATGTCACACACATGCAAACACACAGACACACACAGCGGAGCATAAACATATTATTTTCGGTCTGGACACGAATTGGTATTTGTCTGCAGATTATATTATATTTACCATGGAAATGTATATCAACTAATGTTCGTATTTTATAAACGATAGCAGAATATAATATTCCAGTTCATGTTCCAGTTTCGTTAAATTTGGAATTCAATGCACAGCTGAAATAATGTCATTAAATTTGGAATTCAATGCACAGCTGAAATAATGTCATTAAATTTGGAATTCAATGCACAGCTGAAATAATGTCATTAAATTTGGAATTCAATGCACAGCTGAAAAAATGTCATTAAATTTGGAATTCAATACACAGCTGAAATAATGTCAGTTTCATAGAACGTTCGGTATATCCTGTACGTTGACTCGGACTTTGGCATTGTAAATTCGGTGGCCATAATCTGTCTTTGAGATTATTAATTCAGTGACCACGACAACACATATATGGTTGGGGATTATATAGCTTAGAGCAGTCAAGATTATGTTGAGAGAGATAGAATTGCTATTTATATTCAATTTAATTTATGTTTCGTTTGATTTAATTGGTTCATTATTTGTTGTATTTCTTTTATTTTGTTTTCTTATTGCATGTTATTGTAATGTGATTTTTATTTACTGGATTTGATATTTTCCAGCAATTCAGTTCATTGTTTTGAAAACCCAATAGTGGAACTTTGTATCTAAAGCTGACTTAGCTTCATGTCCTTAATTTACGATACGAAGTGTAAAATATCGATTTTTTAAAAAAAATATTATTAATGTGGGTTTCATAGACTGAAATTGTATTGGGAGTATGTGACTTTAGATGTAAATAGCTTTTCATTGTTTTGAGATATGTAGCTATTATTTCGAAAGTCTGCAGTGTTATTTCCAAATTCTGGTTTTACCGGAACTTTGTTACGCAGTAACCAGTCTTAGTACTGTTTAGAAACGAATTTTAGTTGGACTTTTAAAACAACAAGAGGTCAAGGTGTTTTCTTCTATTGTGACTAGTTTAAGTCATATTGTATATTTTCTTCAAATTATCTGGAGTCTAAGAGATTATTTTTCCCTGGAACTACATGTTCTCGGACTTAAGTTTTTGGCAAAGATAATTATTGAAATTAACAGAATTCAAATACCGTAATATTATTTGTGGTTCTACAAAGAACTATATACACGTCAATAATGCACTGACCACAGCATACGTCATCGCTTTCCACTTTGGAGTTTAGTCTGGACTCGAACTCAAATGCATTAGCAATTTTTATAAACCAGGACTTCTGTTTTTTAATTCTTAGATTATTTTTGGATATTTTGGCAATTTGACTCTTTAAACCGTAAGTTTATTTCCCTCAATTCGACCTTGACTTTCTAGAAAAATAAATTAATTTTTAAATTTTACAAAGTTTATTGTCATCAAGTTTTCCTTGTTAATGTTTATGAGAGCCTAAACACGTAACATACTGCATAAGCGAACACATTTTTATTTGTGACGTCATAATGATTAAGAATATGGCATCAGCCGGGGTTTAAAACAAAAGGAAGAATCATAGGAACAAGGTAAAAATGAATGGTGTCTCACGCTACGTTCTCGTTAAATTTATGTAGGTTCTCACCAGAAATACAGACTCGTAGTATAACGGATGCTGTATGCAGACAACTAACTCTAGAGCATGCCCAGGTAAATGTATAAAAAGGTAGACAAATTCTAGGTCAGGTATATTCCTCGGTGAAACTTGGATTAAACTTCTCGGTCATCTTATAAATGGGAGAATACTGTATCTAACCCACGTGATGTTTATCGGGGGGGGGGGGAGGTAATTAAAATTGAACGACAGTCGAAACGAATTTTTGTTAACCATCTGGAAGTAATCATATGATATGTTTAGGTTAATCTGAATAGTTTTTCATTCAACATTTATAACAAAACCTCTCTACATCAGTTTTCAATCGTTCTATTCGCGGTGATGTTCATTTTCGTATATTTCCCGTTCTATTTCCAACACCTACGGGTACTGTTAAAATGAACAAGTTTATTTATGTATAACATGCTATCACGAGAAAATGGAGAGGTGATTAATTTCGTCAGCTTCAATCGATTTAATCACATATACGTAAATAAAGAACGTGTTTAAATATATAATATAATAGCTTGATTGAACTTGTAACTGAAAATTTTCGCAAGAAAGAGTGCAAACGCATTTGAAAATGAATATTGTTTTCAGAACCATCTCGTGAAATAAATAAATTCATTTCCTACTGAGCTTAAGCGTATTACGAAATTCACGTATCATCAAACAGCAGGGGTATGCACTCTTCACGGATAAAACCCCGCTGGCCCTTAATTACATTGGTTCTTATCAACTGTCTTAAGGAAAGCTGTCTACTAAATAATTTACAACTAGTACATGGTTTTATATTACTAAATTCAACTGATTAGATGAGTTTTATTACCGACTTCATCATCCGCTGGTACGTTATTGAGTATTCCTTATGTTAACGTTCCTCTAAACATTCATGATATAATCTTTATTTCTGAAAACAAGCTCCATTTTTGAGATTTTCTGGTGAAAAGGATTATGACCGTTTATTTGCATGCATAATACCCAGCCCTTACATATTATAGAGGCAATGTTTTTATGAATTATGGGTAATCATCTAAATAATAAGATATCTAAGAATGTATTTCAATAGTATATAATTAGTAATGTGGGATACACTGGCTTCAAGCAGAATTAACATTAAGACGTTACATTGAGGGACCCCTTGGTTTAAACCAAGAATTTAACATTACGACGTTATTTTACATTTGGGGTAACCCCTAGCTTCATACAGAAATTTAACAGTGAGCCTATAAAGCTGACATCTATGCCGCCGATAGCATATTATGTATGTATTTTGAATTTGTTGACCTCATATTCAACCGTATGGCCCCTAACTAAAACTTAACATTGTGTGTTTTATGGCGTAAATTGGTAAATGTAGATACAATCCAATACCCAACCTGACATGTCCAAGTGTCTTTGTTTATCTGAGTTACATTCTTCCTTGTCTTCTTTCTGAGATATTTAGCAACCGGAGTTGGGTGTGGCATGCATTATTTTATCCTGAAAAGCTGCTTTCTCTATGGGTTTCACGTTCCATTAGCATTGCCTGTCGCTCACTCGTTCTGGTGCGTGTGGAGGTTGAGGTTCTAATTGATTTGAAGAGTTTGTCGCTGGATTCAGGTTTCAAAAGAAGGGTTGAATTGGATGATGAGTGGGCAAACCGACGTGTTTCTTGCCTACTTATGGTTCTTTTATTGTTTCCTAACGCATTCGTCGTGTCCAGCTTCAGCTTTGATATATTATTGTCAACTTCTTCTGAATCATCCCACAGCAACAACAGAGTTGTTTTATTTTTCTTAATTCTCAGGCTCCATCTTGTATCTAGAGCTGGGGCAGAGATTTCATCATTAGCTGGAAACCGTGTTGGTACCTCGCCTAATTTTGCTGTGTGTAAATTCATCGCTAACACGCTATTAACTCTACTCATTGCGAATGATTGGATGACAGTCGGACAGACAGGCAGAGCTTGACAATATTTACACTCACGAAAGAGAGGAACCCTTATGGTAGGCTTCCAGTCAGATTGTAGAGTTGGCACAGAACTCTAAAACCTAGCAAGCTTGCCTTTTCCTACTTATAAAACTGAGGGAAAGAGAATAATTATTGTCATTTACATGCAGTTATTGTAACTGAAACCATAAAGGGGTACAAGAAGAGAAAGAATGTTTTGTTTTTTTTTAAACCTGGAAATATTCCATATAACAAAGACGTCAGATATCTGACTGATGATACTCAACCAATTTCCAGTGCTGCGTCAGTCGCAGTGAAGAGAAGAATGGAATCAGACAATTTCTCTCTCAAAGCAGTGACAAAGCTGACAAATGGGGGTCTTGAATCAGCTTAGGTTACAGACTGTAATGCCAAACCGGGGTCTGCAAACATTCTACAGCCATCATCCAAATCAAAATTGGAACTGAAAAAAGAATTAAATGAGCACGATAGAACACGTAACATATGCATGAAAAAAAAATGTTGAAATGTGGAATGATATCATTCATCGCTATGGTAATCAATTCAACATATATGACAGACCAGAGTTCCAAATTCCTAATAATGAGGACTTGCTCGGAAGAAGGCTATCATGTGTAAAAACTGCAGTTTTAAGTCACCAGAGTTAAAGTTATATGAGGAGATAAAAATAGATAAACCTGGGCTAAATCCTGCTGCTGTTAATCTGATGTTTCAAGCTGGATGTCAAGATACCCCTATGGACAACACCAGAGCTAGATACTTGCTTGCAGCCACTGACATTTCACCACCTAGCAGGAACATCTATGCAAATAGCATTCAACACTGTAGGCAAAGCAACTGTGGAGCTCAATGAAATTGATGACAAACAAGCTGAAACTAATCAGACAGGTTAATGTCATGCGTGGTGTTCAGCATCCTGAACAAATAAATGTTGCTTTTGATGGCAGATATAATGCCTTTAGCTTTGGTCATGAAAAGAAACCTGGCCAAAGTTCAACACAAGCTGTTGGAATTGCCTGTGAAACTGTTACAGAGAAGCAGTATATTGTGGGTTCTACAGTAGAAAACAAGCTCTGCTGGACTGGAGCATGGCTGAAGGGGAAAGGTTTTGATGTGCAATGTCCAGGAGGCCATGTTGACTGCACATCAAATCTGTCACCAGAGTAAGAGACGGCAAGAGAAATTGGAAACAAATTTGTGCTGCAAGAGATTCTGATTAAACAAGTAACAACAGATGGAGATGCTCAGGATGCTGCTGGCTTCCAAGCTGCTTATAACATTCTGCATCTAATGTGGGAAGTTGAGAGACTTCAGACCCCATCCATTTGGGTCGTTTACAGTTCAAACGGTGCAACTCTGCAGTATTTAGTGAAGAAATGTTTCCAGGAATAATAACAAGAGAAGGAAAAAGGCTAAAACAGAAAATTATCAGTCAAGACATTAAAGCACGCTGCAGTTTGATCTTCAATCAATTGATGTCCCAGCTTTGTGGGCGAGGAAGTATTAACAACTGGTGAATGCGATCAGCATACCTAGGCCTTCATAAAGTGATTCATCTTAACTGGTGAATGCGATCAGCATACCTAGGCCTTCATAAAGTGATTCATCTTAACATGACAGAAAATGATAAGAAAATCCTGTTAGAAGTTCTCAAACTGAAACTCTCCTGTGATACTGTACAAAGACTG
Source organism: Unio pictorum (assembly GCA_030141615.1). Classification (NCBI taxonomy): domain Eukaryota; kingdom Metazoa; phylum Mollusca; class Bivalvia; order Unionida; family Unionidae; genus Unio; species Unio pictorum. The sequence continues at coordinate 7,213,037 of JARLTB010000221.1, forward strand.
CGACTGAACACAAACACACAGAAATGTGAGGCTGTGAACAGATTAATCAGCGTTTTCTTACCAAAACATGTGAACTATTCCAGAAACGTTGAGGCAAGAGTGAATTCAACAATACACAGACTCAATAATAGCTTGGGATCGTCACTAAAACCTAAAGTGACACACTTGAGAGGTCAACTTTCTTCAAAGACTTTGAGATCACTGGATACAATGGATAAACGCTGCCTTTAGCATCAGTTGTATCAAAAGCATCCACAATCTAGGCGACGTCTTCTAGCAAGACGAGGAAATATGATACAGGCTCATGTGAGGTACAGGACTCAGCAAGGCAATAGAAAGTCTGACTACTACATAGGACTTCTAGACACCAAGCATGATCACTCCTATGCACAGTGGACACTGCAGAGGGGAAAGATTGTTTTAATTCCATGTGCAACATGAATGTTATTAAAATACACAATAAAGAACACATGGTACAGAAGGAGAAACTTTAGTGGAGAAATCCGTAAGGAACACAACGCATGCAGTTGTGTTACTACCACCTGATGAAACCTATGGAGGGGTCGAAACAGTGTTTCTGAATATGAAGACACAAATAGAGAAATTAAAAAGAAAACTGATTCAATCTTTAACAAATGTTTTAAATAAAATATAAATAACAAAGTATGACTTACTAGCTGAAGGAAGGAAAGAAGGAAGCAAGGAATCTAAAACAGCACTTTTATACCAGCATGAATGACCTACTAGAATCAAGACTGCACTCTCGTTTCCCCTCCTTCCTCAATACATCCATCCATCCTTCAATGTCAGACATAATTCAACATGAATATGGGTGGGTGTATAGGATATATCATGATACCTGTATTATTCATTGTTATAATTTCAACTTCATCATGCAGTCTAGAAAGCCACCATGGCCAATGCAATACCCATAACCTTTGCAGCACTGCCTATTATTATTGATGGAATGCAGTTCTAGATTTAGATGATCCGCATTCACACACAGACTATTATAACATAAATGGCATGCATCCAGCTTCTTTGGAATAGTCAGACTTCTCATCTTGTGGACATGCTTTTTCTTCCATTTGTTTGTCTCAGGGTCCCCATATGATAATAGGACATATAATCTATTGGAAGTTTCATTTCCGGTCCATATTCGACAATCACTATTATGTGCTAGGACAGAATTTAATGACCTTTTGGCTGATAGATTTCGAACAAAATCCTCCATTGCAACTTGTATTTGGTGTGGGAATACATTGCTGCTAATACTAATGAGTTATCTCTCCGTCAGATAGCATTTCTGTGAATTTATGGTGTAAAACGTGATTTTTGTTAATATTTTTTAAAAAGTTAATTGAAATTTATTTAAATTAAATTTCTTATTTTTTTTAAATTTCTAATTGCTACAGTGAATATACACATGGTGTGAAAATTTCAGCTGTCTACCTTTAATAATAAACATTTTAAAGCAATGTAAATCTTAATAAATACTGCCCTGACAGGACATATGTCACAATTAATTTTACTATATGTTCTCTACATTTATTTCTCAGTACTGACCTTTCCACAGTGTGACAATCAATACAAATCATATGTTAATCTAAAATACCTCCAAAGATGACTTCACGGTGAAATTCTTGTCAAGGGTTGATCGGCATTTTTTTGAGTGGCTGCACTGTAAACAGAGCAGCATGTACACAGAACACAGATGTTACTTCCGGATCATCACTAAGGCCTAATTACACATTGTGCACTGCCGCCGAATACACACAGACAACCACTATCAGAGTTCCTATTCTCAAGAATAAACAATTACCTTTAAATCCCTACAAAAAATGTATCAATATAACTCTTCTATCACCACCAAATTGAGAGCGGAAAAAATATTCGAAAAATAGACTAGAACCACATTCGTACTGAACTGGAAGTATTAATTGTGATGTGATTCCATATATCCTTGTGCAGAAGCTTGGGCTGTCTTCCTTGGGACGAAATATATGTACAATGTGATGTCACAATTTGTTCTGTCCTGTCCACCGTTCCGTTTGCCCCAACAATGCACAGTGTATTGTCGCAGCTTGCTTATTTGGAAATCCATATCGAGCTCTCTGAAACCGTGTGTGTGTGTGTGTGTGTGTGTGTGTGTGTGTGTGTGTGTGTGTGTGTGTGTGTGAGAGAGAGAGAGAGAGAGAGAGAGAGAGAGAGAAAGAGAGAGAGAGAGAGTAATATAACTATTTTATGCCGATACAGGAAATAGATGCATAGCGTAGAATAGATGCATAGCGTAGAATAGATGCATAGCGTAGAATAGATGCATAGCGTAGAATAGATGCATAGCGTAGAATAGATGCATAGCGTAGAATAGATGCATAGCGTAGAATAGATGCATAGCGTAGAATAGATGCATAGCGTATAATAGATGCATAGCGTAGAATAGATGCATAGCGTAGAATAGATGCATAGCGTATAATAGATGCATAGCGTAGAATAGATGCATAGCGTAGAATAGATGCATAGCGTAGAATAGATGCATAGCGTAGAATAGATGCATAGCGTAGAATAGATGCATAGCGTAGAATAGATGCATAGCGTAGAATAGATGCATAGCGTAGAATAGATGCATAGCGTAGAATAGATGCATAGCGTAGAATAGATGCATAGCGTTGAATAGATGCATAGCGTAGAATAGATGCATAGCGTAGAATAGATGCATAGCGTAGAATAGATGCATAGCGTAGAATAGATGCATAGCGTAGAATAGATGCATAGCGTAGAATAGATGCATAGCGTAGAATAGATGCATAGCGTAGAATAGATGCATAGCGTAGAATAGATGCATAGCGTATAATAGATGCAGTATAAAATAGGTGCATAGTCTCGAATAGGTGCATAGCGTAGAAAGTGTTTCTAAGATAGCTTTTTAACATTAATGCTTCAGTAAATTTTATAGAGAATCGAATAGCTTGCTAACATAAAGATACACATGATTCCTTGTTTTAGTTTAAGTTGCGGTTGAAAGCATGCGATACCAATAAACGCAAAATCAGTTAATTTCTCAAGTACCCCAATTTTCGATCGCCGTAAAATTAGGTAAGAAATGGAAGATCGTCAAATAAAATGGGTGTGTACTCAACAAGTATATAATCATGCTGCTATTTATTTATATAGCTTCTTAACTTGTCATGTTAAAGGAAAAATAGGTTCTGAATCAAGTTAGTCCGCCCGATAATGCCAATTTGTATTGCACATTTCCATTAGAGTCCCGGCAGTAGCAATTAATTTTTTTATGACTACATGATGAGCCCTGCCAAAATTAATAAGTACAGGATTGCAAATTCTGCATCTTCGATTCTCTCATACAGATGTTCATTAATAAACCAGGTTCGTGTAAACGTTTCCTTTATAGAAGATGACATAGTTTTGTCAGGAAGATGCGAAGGAGTGGTGTGAGTTTGAATACGATCTAGAGATAAATTAGGAAGCGTCCTATCACTAAAAGCGAAACAATGCATGATTTCTAACTTTAATCTACAATATACAGTGTAGTTATCCATCTTTTTCATTAGCTAATAAAGACACATTGATGCTACCAAAACTCCGCTGTACATTAAAAAGATTCCTTCTTGTGAAACTTTCATGGATCACGGTTATTTTGTTCAATACCTTTGATCAGTTACAGTAGTGAATTATCAGTTATCAATTTTCACTCCAACTTCTCAAGCTAATTCGCTGTCGAGAAAATGGTGATGCATTATTTCCAGTGACACTGACGTTGACGAAAATACAAGGAAAATCTTCACATTTGTATTTAAATCAGTTCCATTTAACTGATCCTGTCTTATTGATTGAAATGTTTAAAACTGCTCTCTCTTTACACGAACCTTGTTTGAACTCTAACAATAGAACATAATGTGTCATAGATGGATTTTACATTATGCTTTTGTGAGGTTATTTTTTATTATTACATTATGCTATAGTAAGGCTATTTATTGTTATTACATTAGGCTATAGTGACGTTATGTTTGGTTTTTACATTACGCCCTAATACGGTTATGTATGGTTATTACAATATGATATAGTAATGTTATGTATGGTTGTTATATTATGCTATAGTAAGTTATGTATGGTTATTAAAGTAAGTGTAGTGAGCTTATGTATGGTTATTACAATATGATCTAGTAAGTTATGTATGGTTATTTCATTGTGCCATAGTAAAGGTTATGTTACAGTATGATGTAGTGAAGTTGTGTAAAGTTTTTCATTTACACAGTAGTATGGTTATTACATTAATAAGTAGTAAGGTTATATACGGTTATCTCATTATACTGTTGAGAGGTTAGGTTTGGTTATTACAATATGATGTAGTGAGGTTATGTATGGTTATTACAATATGATGTAGTGAGTTATATATGGTTATTACAATATGATGAGGCTATGTAAGGTTTTTCATTACACAGTAGTATGGTTCTGTATGGTCCTTACATTAATATGTAGTAAGGTTATGTATGGATATCGGATTATACTGTTGAGAGGTTATGTTTGGTTATTATAATTATGATGTAAGGAGGTTATGTATGGTTATTACAATATGGCCCTAATACGGTTATGTATGGTTATTACAATATGATGTAGTAAGGTTATGTATGGTGATTACATTATGCTGTAGTAAGTTGTTTGTGTATGGTTAGTACCCTATTATGTAGTAAGGTTATGTATTGTTATTACATTATGATGGATTGACACATCATGTTAACATGTAACATACATGGCAACTTCAGCACCAAGGAATTGTAGAATTATTCGATCTATATATTGTCTGGAAGAATATATCAAACAGACGTGTATTTATTTAAGACCGTTGTATAAAAAGCACAAATTTACATTGTAGACGCACATGAAAAAATGAAACAAAATAATTTGAGACGCATTAGGAGACCCACGAAACATAGCTTTCAGCAAACGTTCGCGCATAAAGTGGTTCCATCAACTTAAAGATGTTTTAAATACTGTATTACACCCATTAGGTTATATATAATGTTTCAGATGTTTTATAACCAATGACACCACAACTTGATAATTTTGAAAATTTGGAAGATGTAACAAAAAGTTATGAAATCCAGAGGATGACGAAGACCAGCTAGTCTTGGACAACAGCAGGTATTAATGGTTGAGCTTCTGAATTTGGTAAAGGAGACCAATTTTCTCTTGCACTCATCTTTACTCGTCAATTTAACGCACCGTTCCAAGACTCCTACATCCCTACAGATTGGTGTGCAGTAAATAAGTATTCCTAAAGCATAAGAACGGTGATTAAACAGTCCAATTAATTTCAAGGAATTTACATCATTGAAGAAATGGATTACATAATACTGTAATAGATTGGAGTAGGCAGATTTGATTGCGCCCCTTTTTTAAGCAATTCTTAGATTTATTTGTGTGATTATTTGGTATTCGTCGTCTTGGAAATATTCCTAGCCCGAAATAATTTGCCAGTTATTAGGGGCAAACGTCACAGAGCCGAGTGTTAGTGAATTTGAATCATGCTACGGTTCGCAAGTAGTGAATTTAGGTCCAAGCCGAATGACTGTCCCTATTGTAACATAGTCCATATTAAAATCTAATGGTGTGTAATAGTGTTGTGGTTGAGATGGCAGTATTTATGGTAGGAAAACAGTAAATTACATAATGGAATCCAAAAGTTGGGACTTTGGAGATACCGTTTATGTGTCCATAGTGGAAAATAGGCGTATTTATATACGCGTGATACGCCGAAAAATGTGTGGTATGACTGGCCTACGGCGGCGCAGTTAAATAGTTCCCAGTTAGAAAGGGAATACTAGTGTATTTTATATGGCATAACAGGCTGGCGGTACGGAAATCTAATGATAATGGAAAAAAAAAAACATGCAAAGGTGCGATTAATGGACGTTTTGGGAAAGTTGTTTCATCTGTGGTCGCCAACTGATTAAAGCAAAATTTAGTATATAAAGACAGACACGTCTGACTTTCCATTTTACAACTCAAGTTTGTATGGAAGTCTTTGGAAATTTGTGGAAAACACATGACTTCCAGCGGGATTCGCGCCAGTGTTTTGACACCGCTCGGTCAAGTGAATACCCCTGTGCGTGTAACAATATTTGGAACAAAACAATGAATTGATGGAGAGGAAGCGAATTTCAGAAAAGAAGACAGAACTATAGATAATATATTTGTTAGGTGCACACTCAATATGAAAATGTGATGACAGATGGTATTATACATTTGAAAAATCAGAGACAAATAGAGAAGCTCTTTGGCATGGTATTCACAACTAAACATTAGCAATATACCGTTACATACGATTAAAGCAATATATATATATATATATATATATATATATATATATGCATTAGATTGTCATTTTGGTGTGTGTCAAGGTTTTATTGTGTTACCATTACTCTTGCCACATTTTGTATGACTTTTAAAAAATGCATACATTGTACAATTTTCTTTACACTAAGGGTCTACATGGATAAAACCTGAGGCATTAGTAATGTGTTTGATATTTTGAGGGTACATATAAAACTAAAGTAAATATATACTGAAACTTAACAAATCTACGGCCGCGAGTTTTGATATGGGTGAATTAGGGAGAAACAGTCTAAATTCAGAATACGAAATAAAGCCAATAACAAACCAGATGCACATACGGACAACGACTAACATTATACCGTACGTAATTGATTATATATCGAGTCAACTGCAAACAACAGAAATCCGGATTTGGCGAAGCATAAAACGCCTGCAAGTCAGGGTACATGTTGTTTGCTCCACTGATTACTCAAAACAAAATGCATAGACTCAAATCTGCCGCGCATTTTGCAACAGCATATCTAAGTCTAGTCACGATCAAGTTGGACTAGTGTTATAAACGAGTAGATATGGTGCAACCCAAAATCTTTTTAATACGGAACTTCAATGGTCTAAAAAGTAATTAAACGTATATTGATATTATGCAACACTCAGCGAACCATAACTTATTTTGCAAGCTTAGATGTAGTTATGTGATTACTAGGGCCAACATGATCGATACAATCATGTCACGTACTAAAAACGTTTTTCTGTTGAAAAATGAATAATCGAAACAGAAACACCATTTTGTATGTGTGTTTGTCACTTTAGAATTGCATCATAAACTGTATTTACCAAAATATTTTTTGCAAGCCCGTCAGACGTTTTCTCTGCGCTGCAGAGTATACATACATGTATATTTATGTAATGTTGAGTTATACATCCGGATAAATAGAAATTTACTAAACTATGACGAATAATAATGCCATAACTTATTCTTGTGTATATATTTCTTTAACGTCATTTTATATATCTCACTCACGGACTTAGTAGTGTTTTTTTTGTGTTATACGTATCAAGCAATTTTCCGCCTGTTGTCAATATTGCATTACACCTTGTATAATATTGTTATATGTTATTGCACGCTAAATGGAAAACAATTACACAGCAATACACATATTACGATATGTTACTAGTCAATGCTATCTTTGCAATCAGTAGATTCTAATTAATTAAATGTAAATTTAATTATGTTCGTCAAAATCAACGTATATGTGTGTAGGTACACAGAACAACACCGCCGAATACAAACGGTAAAAAGCTGGCATTGCCGTAAGAAATCTATTTACTAAACGCCATGTATATTTTAGACCGTCAATGCGAGCATAATATAAAAGAATAATTACTTGTCCGTGTGAATAACGGATATACTTCATCTCCTAGTTGACCAACTCTTGCATCGTCAACCATCTGATTACATATATCAATGCCAGATTGACCTTAACAGTTGTAAATGTGAATCGTCGTCCCATGACCTCATTCTCAAAAATTCATGCAATGATATAAAATCTCATTCTTTGACCTGATGTAGATGTAAAACATTTTGACTCCACCTTAAAAAGATGTGTGCAGAAAAGCAAACAGCATTCATGTAGCCAATTAAAATTTGTAACACATACATTCAGGAGAAATTATAATGTGTCTGGTTCACCAAGACATTGCACATATTCTAAAAGTGGTGTATCGACACTTCATAGAAACATTCATGGTTTGCGCACTATCCTTCAGCCGGCTTCAGAATCACAATTTTTGAACCACGAATCCTTTTCAGCAGAGATAATTGAAACAAAGACTCTAGTTGGCAGCCAGACAACCTCGAATGACATATGATCTTAATCATAACGATATAGCTCTCATGAGGGGATAAGTCTGGATGTCATCCAAACATGCCGCGATTTATTTCGCAATAAGACTGACTTCGGCGAGTCACTCACGGTAAGATTGTTTGTGCATTAGTTGTATTTTTTTGTAAAGAAATATATGCTAGGTTAGTTCATAAGACGTTCATACCAGATGATATTATTTATAGATAGTGGTGTTTTCCAAAGGAATTTCCCACACGTTGTAGCTAAAATATAAATTCTAGGTTTTACCAAAGGAGTTTCCTACCAGTGGTGACTATATATGGATACTAGCGTTTTTCTTAAATTTTAAGTGACCACAGTGCGTTTGGAGAGAGGATTTGATATAATCGATGGTATAGTGTGTGTACGGGATCGATATTTTATGAGAGTTCAAGAGGATTTGATATAATCGATGGTATAGTGTGTGTACGGGATCGATATTTTATGAGAGTTCAAGAGGATTTGATATAATCGATGGTATAGTGTGTGTACGGGATCGATATTTTATGAGAGTTCAAGAGGATTTGATATAATCGATGGTATAGTGTGTGTACGGGATCAATATTTTATGAGAGTTCAAGAGGATTTGATATAATCGATGGTATAGTGTGTGTACGGGATCGATATTTTATGAGAGTTCAAGAGGATTTGATATAATCGATGGTATAGTGTGTGTACGGGATCGATATTTTATGAGAGTTCAAGAGGATTTGATATAATCGATGGTATAGTGTGTGTACGGGATCGATATTTTATGTGTGTGTACGGGATCGATATTTTATGTGTGTGTACGGGATCGATATTTTATGTGTGTGTACGGGATCGATATTTTATGTGTGTGTACGGGATCGATATTTTATGTGTGTGTACGGGATCGATATTTTATGTGTGTGTACGGGATCGATATTTTATGTGTGTGTACGGGATCGATATTTTATGAGACTTCATCTCTTTCTCTTACATTCTAAGCGAACACATAACGTTTGAAGTGTGCGTGTGTGTAAGTATTGGTCTTTGTGTTTGTGTGCGTGCACGTACGTGTGTGTATGTGTGTGCATTGATCTATGTGTTTGTGTTTGGCCGCACTTGTGTATATGTGTATGTGTTTATATGTGTGTGCGCGCGTAGGTCTATTTGTGTGTGTGTATGTAATGATCTTTGTTTGCCCCAATTAAACTCTCTTATCCTTATGAAATTCATATCACCTTCCTACCTACTTACAGTAGCTCGTATTGAGGTCAGCCTCTTGCAACACTATCGCCAATATTCCTATAGCTTATAGAACAGTAACGTCACTGAGACTGGAAATTTTGAGATTATAAATATAGACTTGTAGCTAAGTTGTAGCTATACATATATACTTGGTTTTTTAAACAGGAACGTCATGCAAGTTGAAACTATACAAAGTTGAAGTTAAAATTAAATTCTAGTTTTTCCAAATGGCATTTCCTACTTTTGATTACTATAAAGATATACTAGCGTTTTTCTATATAGTATTTCTGGCAGCGTAAGAGATATGCGAACCCATGGCGTTGGATACTGAGTATTCAATTCAATTTGATCCCGTAGTTTCCATCCAATCAGCGTGGTCGCAGTTGATAGGAGACTGTGGGTGCTGCTCGAAAATTGCCCGTGCAGATGAAGTCAATTATTTCTTTCCACCAATTTCGGTCCCGCGTGGCATTTTCTCTGGCATGTGCCGAGGTGATGCCATAATTCGCCAGGTCTTTTTCCACTTGTTGGATCCAAGTTTTCGTAGGTGCATTTCTTGAGACCTTCCAGGTTTCCGGTCTGGTGCGCCACAGGGCTCGATACGGTAGACGCCTCTCTTCCATTCGGCAGACATGGCCAAACCAGCGAAGCCTAGCACGTCTAATCAGTGATTCCACTATCGGTTGGTGAGAGCATCGAGCCCGGATTTCCACGTTTGGGATTCTGTCCAGAAGGTTTACTCCCAGTATTCGTCTGAGGCAGCGCATTTGAAATACCTCCAGCTTCTTGAGGTCCGCGTCTAGGAGGACCCACGTCTCTGCTCCATATAGGAGCATTGGGAGGATGAGAGTGCGGTATAGACGCACTTTGGTCACCACCGTGAGGGCCTTTTTTGAGTATGATATAATGGATGATATGGTGGTTGTAATGGATATTATTTTTTGTGGTCTACGGGATAGATACTTTTTGTGATTTTAACTCCTCTTGCATTCTAAGCGAACACATAACGATTGAATTGTGTGCTTGTGTGTATTGGCATTTGTGTTCGTGGGCATGCGCGTTCGTTGTGTGTAGGTGGTTTTGGATGCGTGGATGTGTGCGTGCATACGTTTGTTTGTGTGTGTTTATGTGTATGTGTATACGTGAACGGTCGTTTAGTGTATTTCTATTGGTCTTGTTTGTCCTTACATTATATTTAGCCCTATCAAATTCATGTCACCTACCTACAGTAGCATGTATACAAGTCAGTCACCTGAATTAGTGTTACCATTAGTCCCATAGTGTCCATACAGTGGCTTCACTGACGCTGCCAGTTTTGTGGCTTTAAACGTAGACTTGGGCTCTTCCATAGAAATTTCCACAGGCTGTATCTATACCTAGATTCTTAGGTTTTTAAAATGGATCGTCACACAGGTTGTGACTATTAATCACCAGTGGGGTTTTCGAAAAGAATTAGCAAAGAATTATATACAAATTACACATGGATAATTACCCAGCCATGATCATTTAATCCTATATTGAAAAAGATAAACAAATCCTCAGACAATACGTTTTACACAGTGTGCATGAAGTCAAATCTTATATTTCATGTATCTGCCCGAAATCTGGCGTTTGTTGTCAACATATAGTAACATTTAATCATATTTTTTTTAAATCTTCGCATAAGGATTAAAAACAAGATAAGTGTACCTTCTTTCAACAGAATGAATTTCCATTATGGTCTTTGTGATTTTGTATTTATTACTTTGCAAGAGATGTCATGAAAAATGATGCCATTGGTTTGAATATTATTTTCAAAACTCCTATTTATAAAATAGAGATTACCGATATATGAAGACTGCTAAGTACAGGAAGAGCGAATAACAACCGTTTAACAGCATTATAGAGAAAGGCATAATGTATTGGACATGTGACAACATTTGATGTTAAAGTTATCGTCTTAACTAGAATTAAGTTTTTATAGGAAAAGTATATTTTTAACACGTACATAAACAGATGATGTTGGCCACTCCTCAGATGTAATGTACGAAATCTTAATAATTCCAGGCTTGCCAATTGAGTGAATATCGAGGTTAGTGAAAACATTGAAGAACTTAAACAATTACACACCGAGAGCAAGCAAAACCGTCCATTCATTCGACTGATAAATATTTTTGATCCGTAAGGAATCAAATGTTGTAAAAAAAACAAACATCTTTGAATTGGCTTGCACAACTTTACCTTCTTCATAACTATTACACACGTCGTGTTATCAATCGAGCTGATAAACATCGAAGTCCCAAACACACACACACTGTCTGTTTAAGTGCACGTGTTTGTGATGCATAATTAGAGCAATGTAACTAATACAAAAACGGATACTATATTAACAAAAATGGAAACTAAATTAGTTGCCCATAATGGTTTTAACTTATCGAGCAATCAAGATGTAAGACATATGAGCAACTTTTTCATGTGCTCATATTCATAATTTATACTGAAATCTTTGTTATATTGTCATTTATTTGCACCGAGATAACTTGCTAGTGCTCGCAATAACTGCAAGATTAACTCCAAGTATGTGTATAGACCAAATTTGCCCAGTTTTACAAGATTTGTCTGGTAACTTTACTGAACTTAATATTTTAAAAATCAAATCATAAAATGCAATTAATTATATCTACTACAAATCGGGGTGCCGCATGTATGTATGTATGTATGTATGTATGTATGTATGTATGTATGTATGTATGTATGTATGTATGTATGTATGTATGTATGTATTGTTACGTGTATTTGATTCGGGTCATTTATTTTTTGTTTTAATTGTTTGCCAGATTCAAATTTACATTTTAAGTTTAAGATTCATTCATTGGGAGATATTTTTTTACAAAGTGGGATAACATGTACTCTTAAGAATAAACACCACGTGTTGACCTCATTTTTGACCTGGCTTCAGAGTTATAAACAAGCTTTCAAAATGATTGGTTGATTCCAAGGACATTATGGAGCTTTGATATAAACATCTTTCTATTTTTAGTTGGGTCATACGGTGTGTACGAGATTTTTTGAACGTAAATTTGTTCTATAAGGTTCTAGAAGATCACGTGACCCTTTTCTTGTTTACGTAAAAGCAGCTATATAAATTATGTTTGGGAACGAACTATTTAGTAGAACTTGGGCTGTTAGAATATTAAGTTGTGTAGTTTTGAGTTATTTTAAATTACTTTGTATTGGAAATTATTTCAATTCGTTTGGATCAAGAGGATTTATTTTGTTATTTATCTGAAAAATAATTGTGCTCATTGAATTTCATTACGAAGAACTGACTTCATACCGTGACATCGTCTTCCATCTTGGATACTTCACTAAGATTCGAACTTGGAATTATTTGGACAATTTATTACCAGGACTTTTGCAATTTCTCTAGTGGATAATATTTTGAATTATTTTTGGATTAATTTTGGAATTGATTCTGAAAACCGTAAGTTTATTTTTCTTTTCTGGAAAATATTTGTGCTCAATAAACTGTTTATTAAGTTTTTACAAGCTTATTATTTTCACTCTTTCTATGTTACTGTTTATTCGAGCGTAAGCACGTAACAGTATGTATGTATGTATGTATGTATGTATGTATGTATGTATGTATGTATGTATGTATGTATGTATGTATGTATGTATGTATGTATGTATGTATGTATGTATGTATGTATGTATGTATCTATGTATGTATGTATGTATGTATGTATGTATGTATGTATGTATGTATGTCCATGCACATATGTTATAGACCTATACACTTTATAATCTTCCAATTCTCTTAACAACTACGGAAAACTTAGTAACTGCCAGAAATGTGTTATGTCAAACATGCTTTGTTTTAATTTTGTTAAGCATGTTCACTTTGCCCCAGTTGAATCAAAAATATATCTGCAATATTTATTGATAAATAATGCACTTACAAGCCAGAAGGAATAATTTATCCGTCAATACACTAATCCATAAGCAAATTACACTGCAACACTTGCCATATTTTCAAGACAGAAAAAATAATTTTTCAAAGAATCCAGAACTTTAATGTTTCGCAGATGGTTATTCGCTAGGGTCCATATTTGGAGGGTCTTTTATACAAGGGGAGGGGCTATTTGTTTAAAAATTAGAACAGATGAAATAAAAGAGGTTCTTGTAATAAATATTAAATATTTATGTAACATTTCTTATAGGATCCATACATTAAATGTGGTGATACCTCATTACTAAACGAATTCTTATGTTGTTATTCTCCTTTGCTCACGCGTATAAATTGTGTACTTCAGATGCAACGGTCACACCACATCCTTCAATATATTTGTATTCATGCGTTGCTGTTAACATTGGGAGGTGAACACAAGTTAAGAGTTGTTTTCATCTGTAATGGAAAATACAGGGTAAGAAACATTATATACATTTGGGTTTGAACCGAGTAAAAGAAATCGCATTTGCGTGTTTACATTATGTCTCCCTACTCGGGCGAGTCTCGTGGAGAGACAAATAATGTTACCCACTAGAATGTGATTTCCTTGTCTCAGTCCAAACCCCAACATAGATTATATATATGATACAAATTGTAGCCCAGTAGGTCGATTATGGATATATATATAACTATTGATATGAGATGAGATGCATGCAAAATCCTTTCCTTTTGTAATGTAGTTATGTTTATATATGTTCCATAACAAAGAATTAGATACAAGGTACTCATTTCAAATTCTGTTTGTGGGGTGGCGGTTGGGGTGGGGACAAACGTTGATTGGGGAAGGCAAAACTCAATTCAGGGGGACAACTTATATAGGCTGCAGAAAGTTTACTCAAATGCAAAAGCTCCCATCCCCCAATTACGTCTCTGATTAGATAGCCTAGCAACAGGCAACAACAGCAGGAAAATTATTCGACGTTAGATTAATTGTAAGCCAAAGAAATTGAATCACTTTATGCACAGTTCCATAAGACTGGGGGGGGGGGGGATTTTTCACAGCAATAAAGCAAACATTTTAACCCCAATCTGTTTTAAATAACAAAGAACATCCTTTGTTATAAAAGCTAATAACCGAGGGAGAAAGGCATGCTGAAACAATTTAATTAGGATTTCATTATTTGTTTTAAAGATTTTCAATATCGCAAAAATGCCGAATCATATGATTCACTGCGTGATATTGTGGAAATGCCGAATTATATGATTAATTGCGTGATAATGCGGAAATGCAGAATGATATGATTCATTGCGTGATAATGCGGAAATTCCGAATGATATGATTCATCGCGTGATAATAAGCTACGCTTAGTCGAAGAATATGGTTTTCAAGAACAAATGTATTTTAGCACAAAAAAAAGATATCATATATATTCATTTTATAAAATAATCATTGAAAACGTTGCACGCTTTAATACAAGAGAACGTTTGAATTTATTGTAATCCCTTTTGCTATCACTGTCCACCATTTTGTAAACATTGCAAATTAACTGTGCAATTCATATTAAAATCATAGTTAAAGAACTGGTAACATTGTAACCCTCAATATTTATTAGATTAATGAAGAACAATATCTTTTTATGATGGCAAAACACGTATGCAAATTGTTTTTTTTTTCCAACTATGAAACGAGAAACATATGCTGATTATCACCAAAGCACAGCAGAAAAATATGTATCCCATTAGCATTACCTGCAAAAGAGAAAACAAGAATAAATACCACAAAATAATAAGAAGATGACGTTTTTGCAACTGTTGTTTAACAATTACATAATTAAGTTATTATTAGTTCAAGGAGTTTCTCCAGAAGAAATCAGTCTCGTTTCTTAAAAATGTAGAGATAAATCCTGCACATAACAAGTCAAATACAGTGTATTCCTTAGGACATATAGACGCAGGTTGATCTGTGCTGATCATTAACGTTATTATCGTTGTATCTGCTCCTCACGTACACCTAGGAGCAGAACGGAAACTCAACCATGGCAATTTAGACGTTTAAAAAGACAACGATGTATTTGCCTTTTTGAGCTTCTATTTAAAACAAAAGCAAAAAAGTTGTGCAGAGAGACAAAAGTCACGCAAATCATTCGATTACTTTTCTTGAAAATCGGTACAATTATTCCAACATTCCTTCCTTTTATTTTCCTCATTTTCGTTTAATTCTTTAACATTTGGAAAATTTAATTTATAAAGTTATGTTTCTTTTAAATTCAATTAATGATCGCAAATAAAGACTAACTGACATGTACTCTGATGAATATAACTAAATGTCGAACATCTGTAATTGAATGATTGTAACTCTCAGAGGCATGATGGGTATGTATGGTTGAACTTTTTGGTAGTTACCAATTATTGCAATTAAACCCATGATTCCACTGATTATAAAACTATGTGAAACAATTGATTACCGTTTCCTGAAACTGAATGTTTGAAACATCCATCCACGCAAAGGATCCCTCCGAAACAAAATAAAGATTGTTCAAGGATGATTTCCTATTCACTGCCTTTAAATGTTTATTTCTTCGATCAAAATCTACAAAGGTATATTGCATTAGATTACAATGCTATTTATTTGTTGTGTATGTGGTATTGTCAACGAAGGATCCACCGACATAGATGACGCTAGATAATTGACAAAGTGTTCCTCATTGATCAAAATTCAACTCAGGCGGCACACAAATGCATCATGTAAATATTTTATATCTCAAATCATCACGAATTGTTCAATTTATTCATTTAAACAATACCAACATTTCATTGAATCAACAAAAGCAAATAAACTTATTGTTTTATTGAGTTGGTAAAGAGTTGGTGAATAGGGGAGGGGTGGGGAATTTTCGGGACGGAAAAGATTTTTATTAGTAGCAGATTTTAAGGCCAATGGTTTTGAAAGTTATACTAATGACAACTTGTTGTAGTTGTAGTTGGGTTTAACGCCATTTTTCAGCGCAAGATAGGCTATACATGGCGGCCAGTATTATTGGCGGAGGAAGAACCTGGGTAAACCCCCAAAAGAACCACCGACCCACGAGAAGCTACTGGCAAGCCTTCTCACATACCCACATTGGCCACATGCGAGACTCGAACCGACACAAACAGAGGTGAGATGGCAGTGATCCGTAATGGAGAGCGCTTTAGACCACTTGGCCACTCGGGGCCCTTAAGGACAACTTATGAACATGGGAACGACTTTAAAATAATTAGTGAAGACAAATGAAGCTTTTTCAATGCATCCAAGATAAAATAATAAATCAAGATGTACACCTTTGTGGCTTTTATTTCGGACGACGACGATGACGACGACAGTGATGATGATGATGATGATGATGATGATGATGATGATGATGATGATGATGATGATGATTGTATTTCAGTTACCCAAATTGCAAGAATGTCAACTACCACGATATTTCCAATTTTTACTGCGCCATTAATGACATAATTGACGTTTAGTTTGGATTCCTGTTCTTTCTTTCATAAAGACATCTCTACAAAATATTTATTATCAATAATATTCATTTCAAATGTTATCAAAAAAGTAATATATCTTGCAGCAACATTTAACGATTTAAATTTTTATCGTTGACACATGGTTTGTTTTTAGTCGTCTGATTGTAATTAATTAACTAGTTGACAGCAGTTAAAATGGGTAATGGACATTCAACAGAGTAATTTTGTTCCATTTTTTTCATGACATTGAACGCATTTTCCTATATCTTCAAGCTCGTGACAAATATTGCGCCTCGAGAGAAAATTAAATTTCCATCGCTTGTGCGCCAGATATTTCATACGGTCAGCATCAAAGAGAATCAAATTAAGTACCGCTAAAAACGCTCGTGTAATTGTTATCTGTCATGTTTTTTATTTATTTTTCGACTTCCTGTATCACAATTAAAACATCTGAAATAATGAACTACTTAAAAATATGTTAAATTACTTGAGTTTTATTAGACTATTTATTGATTTTAACAAATTGTATTGCCTTTAATGAAACGTATAGCAGTAATGAGAATACGCTACAAAATTGCAGAACTTAGTCCGAGTTCTATGGTATAAATTGTTCATGAATTTAACAGAGAACGCGGTTGTTACAGTAGTGCAAGTAACATCCAGATAGAGTCAACGATACCACAGTGGCAGCTCATAAATAGCAAAAAAAGAGGACAAGAAAGACGTAGAATAAAAAAAACTAACAAAAATGTGTAGGATGTGACGGAAAAGGAAATGTTAATAACGGTTGGTATAAAATGCAACCCACAATAACATTTTACGCATTACACATCAAATAGCGTTTGAATATGGTTAAAATGAACTATTTCATGAGATAAATTGAGTAGTAGTAGTAGTAGTAGTAGTAGTAGTAGTAGTGGTACAAGCGAAGAAATTCTAAACTTGTTTTTCGTCAATCTATGTTAAGGTCACGTATAACAAAATTATTAGAGCTCAGTGTGTATTGACCGCCCATGTTGGCTAATACACACCAAATGTATTTTCACTAAGCCCAGTGGTCAGATAATCCTAGACACTTGAAGTAGCCAAGACCTTTGTCGTCACTCATGAATGGCTCTATGTTTGTACTGTCATAAACCTCATCCCGATTCAGCATTGAAAATCCCTGGGTTTTTTTTCTCACGATTTCCAATGTCATATAACATTAAGAAGTACAACGCTTACCATGAAAATTGTCTTTCTCATAAACATTACTATTTGAAGATACGTAGGACAAAAGTCAAGAATGTTTCAGGGTCACCTATTAAATATACCATGGTACAAAATTATTATGAAATAAACAACGTATGCAATTTTATCTGCCCCGGCAAGTCTTCTCGTGAAGGCATACTCGTTACCTTTAGAATTTATTTCTAGATTGATTTAATTCATTGTTTTTTATCTCGCATTTTGATTCTCATACATATTTTACACATTCAATTATGTCATAACAAAACATTGTTTTATCAGGGGTACAAGAACTGCATTTGAATGGATACATCTAAATATGCTATATACACTGGAGAGATGTACATAATTTTATCATCGACAGCATCTCAGGCCAATCCAAATATGGCGCCATTTCATTTCAAGAAACATCGTTGTTTTTTATAGTTTGGAACACGTCATTTTAGAAAATGCAATAAAACATGTATTTCCCGCGTTTTCTGATCTTGATTTCAAATGAATCAGAACCTGATGGGTTTCGAATGTTAATTCATTACTGTGGATAATGTCCTAGTACAATGAATGTTTTCACCTACCGGAAACAAAGCTTTTTGCCTAATGATAACATTATGGATTGAAACTCCTGCATGTACACATAAATGTCTTGTAAAAAGTGTCGATAATTACCTGTAGAAGTATGCAATTAAGGACTATTGTGCAAGAATAAAGGACTAAACTCAAGCCCTCATAACCTTTGAATATTTTTCCGTCCTTGAAATGGAAAGCTATCAATTATCTAGATTAGTTGATGTTTAAAACGCAAACCTCTCGAAGTCAAATACGTTTGACACACTAGCCCCTCCAAGTCAAAGACGTTTGAAACACATGCCCCTCGAAGTCAAAGACGTCTGAAACACAAGCCCCGCAAAGTCAAAGACAAGACGTTTGCAACACAATCCCCTCGAACTCAAAGACATTTTAAACACAAGCCCATCGAAGTCAAAGACGTTTGAAAACAGAAGCCCCTTAAAGTCAATGACTTTCTACGTGCAAGAAGGAATCTGTAAAAGTGTCTATTTTCTCTTTGTATTATGTTTACATGCTGTGTATAAAATCTAACTACATCTTGCAAGAATTGTTTTTTTATAGTTAAATCTCCACGGCCATGGAACCATGAACTTAGAAGAAAAAAATACCCCACAAAAACTAGCGTTTATATTTAAGCGAGATCCAGATCCCAACTACGGTATTCATTAGCTTTGACCTATTGACGCTAAATACAAATAGGATCGACCTCCCTGGGTATGGTTAGGCAAATCGCGTAGTAGGAAAAAAAATTCAAGGTCAGTATTTGTGATAGAAGTTCATCAGTGCGGAGTTCTCAAATACTAACGATACTATCACGATACCTTGAGACACAGACCGCAGATGTTACTTCACTGAAGATGAGGAAACTCTAAATATATAAAGAAAGCTAGGAAAGGTTATGGTCTGACCAGTGTGTCTGCGAAGTTTCTGTATAGTGTCGATAATGTTAATTTACTGTGTTGTTGGATCTTTACCAGAACTTGAATGAGGAAGTTAATATAGAGCTTGTTTCCGTAGCTCGATACTAAAATATCCCAATGATTCTTCATCATGTGTTCCAAACAAGATTTTTGAGAGACAACTGGCTACACGCTTGTCCGTTGCATAAAATGCGATATTAACCAGCTTTTGTGTGCGTACATCGATTTGGAATCTCTAGCTATGACAAATTAGAAGTGATCATTAATGAGTTAAAAAAAGATGTTTTTGTTTGTAATTTATTGGGCTTTTTCGGGGGGGATCTGTTCTGTTTCATTCTTTTTTTAAATACTCGTGAATAATTTTTAGTTTGGGTTAAAGCTCTGAAAACAGTAAGATTTCGCTTTCAAATTTTGTCTTATATTTTGCTTTTATTTTGTTTTTCAATTGTGCCATATATTGAAACATACAATATATCACAGATTTGAAGAAGATTTACAGAGTCTTGATATATGAAAATATCACAGTGATAAAATTATCTTTACACACTGCATGCATACATAAACAAAAACTATAACGATCCATAATATAGATCCTTTCGAACCATCCAAATGGATGCGAAAGCCAGCCATACTGTGTAATGCCTTATGTTGGAAGCACTAGAAAAAGAAATTTTTTGCAGATAAGGAGAAGAGGTAAAGTCATAATAGGCCTGGGTTCAATACCACGGACAGTGATTGGTTTGTATCCTGAGATTATATGCAGGAGAGATAGTAAGCATATCCTGATGAGAGTTGATTTCATTGCCACTCACATTTGTATTGTTTAATGAGATGGCTTGTGATCAATGTCGTAGAAAAATCATGATGACTGCGAGTTCAGCATCATTGCCGGAAGTCTTAAGTCAGTGGATGCTCCACGGGAATAATTTCGGTACAAGTGGTATCAATGGATTTAGTAGTTTTAATAATGTTTGAGTCTGCAGCACAGTATTGCTTTACTAACGAATTCAAAGATATATATATATATATATATATATATATATATATATATATATATATATATATATATATATATATATATATATATATATATATATATATGTATATATATATGTATATATATATGTATATATATATATATATATATATATATATATATATATATATATATATATATATATGTATGTTTGTATGTGTGTGTGTGTGTGTGTGTGTTTGTGTGTAGCAACTTGAGTGAAATTTACAATTACATAGAACACTTCTGCGAAAATTTCGTTAGTTGCCAATACTTAATGCAGCATTAATAATGACTGTACTTGAAACATTTTAGGCAATACTGAAAACGGTACGAATACGAAATAATACAAGTAATGTACCTCCTACAGCAGAACAACTCGATATCTGCATGCGTTCATTGCTTGAAAAACATGCCCCAGCCACCAAGTGCAGAGTATCAATTAACAAAATGTGTTCTCCGTGGTATAGCAGTGTTAGGGAGAGCTTCGAACTGCTAAAAGACATCGCCATCACGCAAAAAGGCTTTGGTTTTCCACCAGACTCACTATTCATAAATAATATATCAAGCCGAAAGGAAGAACGTCACAAACGTAGTCCATTTAGCCCAGTTATCCCACTACAGTAGTTACATCACGAAAAGTTCCAGCTGCAAAGAGCCCTTCGAGATAAATAACAAACTAATGTCAAGAAGCAAATGTTCAACACTTCCAACTACTTTCTCTTCAGTAGACCTTTGGACCAATTTGCGAATTTCTTCCGTGACAATGTACAAACTATCAGATATACGCTTGACAAAACAATTTCAACAGACTCGTTTATCACCATAAAGTTACGATACAGACTTTCAGCAACAACCATTAGGAGCATATAAACCTGTCTCTGTGGATTTAGTACGTACCATCGTTATGAAGAGTGCAACAAAGCCATGAGAACTGGATCCAATTCAAGCATCACTGCTGCTTGAGTGCTTAGACACAATATTGCCTTCACTAACTGATGTTGTTAATATTTCTCTCTCATCCGGAAACTTTCAATTAGTTCTTCAAAACTGCAATCATAGAGCCTCTGCTGAAGAAACCAGCAGTTACCCAAAACTATTTTAAGAACTAACGCCCAGTTTCTAATCTCCCGTTCATATAAAAAAAACTTAGAAAAGGTTGTTCTAACCCAACTTGTATCTTATTTGAATTCAGTCTTTTTAGCAATGTACAGTCTGCATATCGCCCCTGCCACAGTACTGAATGTACTCTTCTAAAAGTTGTTAATGACATTCTCTCTGCTTTGGATAGCGGAAAGATTACAGTCCTGATCCTCCTTGATGTGTCAGCAGCATTGGTGTCACAACACATTGACTTTCTCATTAATATCCTTTACTTTAAACAATATATCATCAACACCAATATTAAATTCACACAGTCAGTGCGAAACATAGGTGTTACTCTGGACAGTACTCTCACATTGCACCATCATGTCATGAGCTGAGCTGAGACGCACCCGCTCCATGCGCAAATATCTTTGATGCCACTAAAACACTTGTATGTTCATTAGTACTTTCAAGACTGGACTTTTGTAATTCAATTCTGTATGGTTCGTCTCACTATCTAAAAATGTTCTAACGACTGCTTTTCGGATCATCTTTAGAGTACCATTATCAGAGCACACCTCCCCACTGCTCTGTACCCTACCCTGGATATCCATTCGATGCAGAATCAAACACAAACTTTGTTCTATGTGATTCGTTTCACTGACGGACTCCAGTCCAACATTCCTCCATGTTTACACACCAGCAAGATACGTACGCTCCCCTTCGGACAATCTTATAATCATTGTTCCCACTAGAAAAACAAAGTCGTATAGACAACGTTCTTTTGCATACCATGGCAAAGGAACATGGAACTAATTGCCCATTGAAAACAGACACACAGATACAGTGATTCGTACCTTAAATATTTTCAACATTTTGTATGTTTTCCAATTTCATGGTTTTTGTTTTTTGTTTTTATGTAGTCATATCATTATAGATGTTTTAAAGAGCTTAGAGTTGCTAAAGATTAGGCGCTATACAAAGTTCTCATAATTATTATTACCTTATACTAAACTCAGAAACTATAGGATGACGTGCAAACATTCAGGAAGGACACGAAAGCGGTAGGAAAGTGTGAGAAGCTAGTGATATACTCGAGGAAGGTCAAGAACATCGGATAGCGAACACAGTTGAAAGGACATCTTAAAATCACAACTGAATGGTAATACTGGGAAGAGCAACTAAACCGTATTCGCTAACTTATTTCAGAAAGAAGATACGGTAATTTTGAATGGTGTGTGCGATTATAAAGGTGATAATTGTTAATTTGATGTAATACAGTTTATGCTCATACAGGCTTAAGTCACTTTAATAAAACTAAGTTTATGCTGATGTATATTTGAGTCTTTTTAATGCCAAATAGTGTGAACTCATACAGGCTTGGGTCTTTTTAATTCAGGACGCTACTTTGAGCCTACCATAGTTACGACATGGTCTTGATTTACTCTGTACGTATTTTGGGTTTTATAATAGCTCTACAATGATGTTATCAAAGCCTAACAATCCATAAAGCAAATTCAAATTATTGCCTCCATATTATCTATATATTTTACAGATAATTTGATGTAGTCTTTATTCGAATGAAGTACTTGTTATTGCTATAAAATATGGCCATTCATTCAATAAAAATAATTTGTGAGCCTCATAAAATAACTATGAAAACATATTCTCGCTTGTGATGAATGTTGCGCAAGTTGGGAAAGATATATGTATATATATATATATATATATATATATATATATATATATATATATATATATATATATATATATATAAAAAGAAAGATAGAGATATAGACAGACATACAAACAGACAAACACAGAGTGAGAAAGAAACATGTTTTTAAAGTATATTTAGCAATTACACATTAGTACTTGATACAGCCTGTGCACACGATAAATCGTGATGAAATGCTTAATACTCGATTCCAATACGTCAATAGGACGTGTATTGTCATCCCCACTATCTATGCGAGTTAATAAAAGTCATCTTTCAAAATCTTTGAAACAAATTTTGATCAGGTACATTTCCCTCAGCTTGTCCTTGATTTGGTTCCCTTTCTTACCTTTCATACCCTATGTGTGGATGCCTTTATGTGGCTTTGTCAAAACAGAATAGTGCAAAACGTTTCTTACAACTCTATGACCTTAAACTAACAGAAAAAAATAAAGCCTACAGTTTTAATACAATTTAGAAAAGATTTATTTTGCTCAAATATAAAGTGAAAATTTGCAAAGAACCTACAATATAATGAAACAAATCCCCCCAAATCCAAAAAGCTCAACACAAGTTCAAACGTAATATTCGAGAGAATTCCTGTTATGAATTCGGTGATGTGCCAGTAGCCTTGAATGGACTGATGTGCCAGAGTCTTGATGTATCTAATGAACAAAATCTAGAAGGTCCTTTCCCAAGCAACCTAAAATAGTGATTTTGTCAAAATGTTTATGACCATTTTATAATTTTAGTGAATAAGTTTTCAGTAAATAATTGCGCTCAGTTTATATATAAATACAATTAACAAGGCAGGAATTTAGTGTTTTTCCTTTTTCAAAACCTTTTGTAAACACGGATATATTTCATATTCGAAAACAAGTTCTGTTCTAGAACATTCGAATTTGGAACCTTGAATTTAAATATAAAACATTTTTATAACTTTTAAACGAGACAAACTGGTAGGTATACCTTCTAAAACCTTCAAAGGTAATAATGCAATGTCAGAATATTATATTATCGTAGTAAAGTATAATCTGGAATCATAGACACATTTTGCGATGCAATATGTTCTTTATAAATACTCTTACAATATACAATCATATGCATGTTAAACATACAACAGGTGTAACACGTTATTGAGAAGAATACCACTCAAGCAATACATATTCATCAGTCAAGTACAGCCAATGTGCAATATTAGAAGCCACCATGATGTGATATGGATGAGAGAGAGAGAGAGAGAGAGAGAGAGAGAGAGAGAGAGAGAGAGAGAGAGAGAGAGAGAGAGAGAGAGAGAGAGAGAGAGAGAGAGAAGATGGATTTTCTAATAAAAAAGCGTGTGGAGGATATAAACAAAAGTGATTTACTGTTAATATCATTGAGGATATACACGTATATTAATATTTGTTTTCTTTTTTAATCTGCTTTGCTATATATAACCATAGCTTATACAAAACCCGGTACATTTCATTTATCTGTGTTGAGAGTTTGCTGAACTATTTATTTGCCATATTAAATTCGATTCTTCACCGCCAAACCAACGTGTACTAAATACAATACGAATAATACTGCCAAAACAAGGAGTACAAACTACAATACAAACAACACAGCCAAACCAAGTGTACTTAATACGATAAGAGTAACACTGCCAAACCAAAGTGTACAAAATACGATAAGAGTAACACTGCCAAACCAAGGTGTACAAAATACGTCAAGAGTAACATTGCCAAACCAAGGTGTACAAAATACGATAAGAGTAACACTGCCAAACCAACGTGTACTAAATACGATGAGAGTAACACTGCCAAACCAACGAGTAACACTCTCAAGCCAAAATGTACAAAATACGATAAGAGTAACACTGCCAAACCAACGTGTACTAAATACTATATGAGTAACACTGTCAAACCAACGTTTACTAAATACGATAAGAGTAACACCGCCAAACCAAAGTGTACTAAATACAATACGAGTAACACTGCCAAACCAACGTGTACTAAATACGATAAGAGTAACACTGCCAAACAAACGTTTACTAAATACTGTACGAGTAACACTGCCAAACAAAAGTGTTCTAAATACAATACGAGTAACACTGTCAAACCAACGGATACTAAATACTATACGAGTAACACTGTCAAACCAACATGTACTAAATACAATATGAGTAACACTGCCAAGCCAACATGTACTAAATACTATATGAGTAACACTGCCAAACCGAAGTGTACTAAATACTATACGAGTAACACTGCCAAATCAACGTGTCCTAAATAATATACGAATAACACTGCCAAACTAACGTGTAATAAATATAATATGAGCAGTGTTGTCACTTGGATTGATGTAACCCAGTGTGATTACTCATGGTGTCACCCCAAATACATCCTTCCGTAACAGATCATATAGCTTAGTACTATCATTTTGGTGTCACCCATCTGATGGTGTCACCCTTGCCACCCCATCCCCGCACTCCCCTAGTGAGGAACGCTAATGGGTCTAGTTTCAGATGCTTCAGTAACTGATGATCTAAAGAAAGATTTAAATTGATCGATGCCAATAGTTTATTTCCTGAGGTAATTATGCACTGTTTTGATTCAATACATGGTAATGATTAAACAATCTCTGTGATCGATACGGAGTCAAATGTGTTCATTGTCTCTATGTCCCAGTGTTAAGTGTCTGATCTGGATTATGTTAGCACACCGCCAACAGAAATAGGAAAGCTCAATAAATAACGTCCGTCACCGAACCGTGAATCTGGATCAACAGCTTCAACATTTTTTTTTATAAGTGTTAAGCATATATATATATATTATTTCAGAATTGTTGATAAGTGTTAACACTTCCATGATGGAAATAGCATAGTTAAGCATATATACATTATTTCAGAATTGTTGATAAGTGTTAACACTTCCACGCTGGAAATAGCTTAGTTAAGCATATATACATTATTTTATAATTGTTGATCAGTGTCAGGACTTCCACGCTGGAAATAGCTTAGTTAAGCATATATACATTATTTTATAATTGTTGATCAGTGTCAGGACTTCCGCGCTGGAAATAGCATAGTTAAGCATATATACATTATTTCAGATCTCTATCATTACCATGCCGTACATTCAATATATCACGTCTTTTTGCGTATTCAAACATCTGTCTTAACTAGCATACTTTTGTGATAAATGTTTATAATCAAGGGATGTAATTGTAAGGTTAACATCCAGCTAATCAGTCCAAAGTGCATCAGTTTTGATACGGTCAATCATATCTCTGAATAAAAACATATTGTCGTGTTATATACACATATATATAATTTTTGGTTCAAACATTTCAATATTTTCAGCATTTAAAATTGTTGAATTTTCAGGAGGTTTAAAAACGACACGCATCACAAGATCTATTGCATAATTAGCAATTAACTAAATTACATAGTCACCTGGATGAATGCATATACGCAATTTAACTGTAGTTTGTTAGAAACAATCCAATATTACCAGCTTTTCTAGGACATGTTTGTCTCCTTGTTTAAGTAACAAAACTGTAACCTGGCAAAGAAATGACGTCAAAAGCATTAAGTTAGACTTGCGGTCTAAAATGTAATTTTATTTAGACAAAATCACACAAGTCATGTAAAATGCAATCTACAAACATACGTGAGATCACGGATGCAAGTTTAATATCGGTCAGATTAATAATCAACATTTTCTTGTAACATAATTATATTAACAATATCACATGTAAATTCGTCATTTTGTGCGTTGTTTGCAACACTGCTATGATGTGTCTGATTTCATTTCAAATCACATCTAAGTGATATTTTCTTTGTTATTGTTATTGTCATTGTCATTGTTGACACACCTGGGTATCAGGGACGTATATTGTTGTTTGTTTTTTTCTTTGTTTTTTTTTTTTTTCTTGTTTGTTGTTTTTGGCGGGGAAGTGTCATTTGCCTCTCCCCCCCCCCCCCC
Source organism: Unio pictorum (assembly GCA_030141615.1). Classification (NCBI taxonomy): domain Eukaryota; kingdom Metazoa; phylum Mollusca; class Bivalvia; order Unionida; family Unionidae; genus Unio; species Unio pictorum. The sequence goes on from JARLTB010000221.1 coordinate 7,240,430, forward strand.
ACTGAATTTGCATGTGCTGTAAAATCGCCCCCTACCCCACCAATCAAGTTAGGCCCCGCCTCTTCCCATCCTCCTCCGAATCAAATTTTGTGGGTGAGGCTGTTCATTGGATGCTGATGAACCATCTGTTGCATCTGCTCCCGTGTCCTTGGATTCTCTATTTTCTTTTAAAATCGTGACAGTATATTTCCTGTTAAATTTGTTCATCACCTTATGACCATGGAGACCCGCCCATATAAATGAACTCTTGCCTAGAGCGCCAAGTTAAAACAGATTCCAAATTTGAAGAGAAATAAGAAGCGGATGCTCCAAAAGTTTGTTTCACCTTTAGAAGGCAGTTGCTGGCAGCTATTCTAGGGCTGTTCCTGCTTTCAAGTATTTGGTTCGCTTCTTAACAGAATATTAATACAAGTAGGTTTATTCGTGCCGATTGCCGAGGCAATCCAATTATAATAACACAACACGGTAGTTTTCCCAGGATGGTCCGTTGATAGAATTTGACCGCGCAACATTTCATCCATTAGTCCTTTACTCTAACCACTGAGCAACTATGGCTCTTTTCACGATGGCACTGACGTATCATCGAAATATGCAATGATACTCAAACTCTGATACACATTGTTATCTGAATAAAAGAAACAGACAGTGTATGGTCAAAACTAGTTATAATATTACAAATTGGACAAAAGAGAGGTAGCGGAAGAAAAATAAGTAAAAACAGTCTACAACTCAATACCTCGATCAACTTGCAGACATCGATAATTTAAAAATACTAATTAAAACAGGATAATAATAACATTAGATCTTATTTGTTTTGTGCATACAAACGATAAGGTGTTATCAATACCATAATTGAGTCGCAGTTAAAATAGTAATTTTATGAGATAATTTGCTGGGAAGATTTATAGTTCGATCTCATAAACACATGCTAGGAACTCAGGACGATAGAAAGAAGAGAAGAATGAGTTCCCAGATAAAGAATGTCACCCGATGATGGAATGTCTAGGGAATCAGGTACGGAATCGTGGCTGGAATGAAGAGTCAAACATCTATTTTCTTCTGATATGGAGAACTTCATTTAAATAATCAAGACATATATATCACTACATTCTAGAAACACATCTAAAAACTTTATAATAAAAATTCATGAAATACATATTACATTTTCCTTATTAAGCTTTCCAACTTCATTTATTCGTATAACGTCTGCATTTTAGAATATCATACAATAGTTAATTCTCGATCAATTTCAAGATAGCCAAAAGTATAAAATGTAATAACTGTAATTAATGTAACAATTAATTTAGAGAAATGCTTTTTACTCATTTTAAAATATAATATTGATTTAGAATATGTTGCTATATATTACTCTTTGTTGCTTAAAGAATTCTTTATTTCATCAACAAGAAGTTGGTAGCGAATTCAACCTTCACAATTAAAATTACATAAATATAATTAAATATGAATTCTTTAAAACATTTAAACATTCCGTTACAATATATTACAAATAAAAGAATTCAGTAGCAATATTGCAAACATAACAATTTTACCATTAAAATCTCAAACATTAAAAGTACTTATTCCTAAAAGAAGTTACGACATATACAGTTTTCTTACCTGGAATGAAGAGTCAAACATCTATTTTCTGCTGATATGGAGAACTAATCTGACCCGATTGCGAATCTGTATTTATACACATTCGGCCAGATTCAGGGTTAGACAAGGTCATACCCTCCATGTACCAGTCAGAAAAATGCTGACTCTCCCCTAAGCAAGAACCTGTTCCAACAGGTGGAAACCAATTTGTTTTACGTCATAAGACTTAGTCTTGTGGTTTATTTATATTCGTTTGGCGACGTTACACCAAATATGGGTACCCGTTATTGGAAGCCATCTTGTTTTATGTCGTTTAGAAGTTTCTTAGAGAAAGATTACTCCACTCTTATCAACCGAATTCTACTTCCGCCAATGTCTAGGTTACAGAATATATATTTTCACTAATGGAACCTAGAGATTGTAGCTGAGTCTTCAAAATGGCATGTATTACTTTTTTCGTTATATAATCCCACACAGCACTGTACATTGGCAAAGCTTTTGGTTATTTTTACTGGTGTTATGCAGTATGGCTATATACATTGCCTTTTTTCACATGCTCAGTAACCATTTCTAGTCTATATAGTTGTGCTACAAAAACAAATGAAATTACCTTTAATATATTTTAGAAAATTACTTAAATATAAATAAATAAAACATTACTTTAATACAATTCAAAGAAATGGCAATCTTATTAATTTTACTAAAAAAACCTATCCTAACAGTAATATTTGCAAACATATATAGTTGCATCGTTCCAGGAAAAGTATCATCCAAATTCAGGGACATCAGTACGCTCCACCCTAATTGCATTTACTTTATCAACACGTTTTGTACAAATGAGAATAAATAATTATAGTTAAGTCTAAGACCACGCACAGTTTTAGATTTTACAATTAAAACAAATATCGTTGATGTTAAATGGATGGTAAAGATTATAATACAAAGGTTTTACGACTCTTCAATGCTGTTATCATATGACAGTCATGATCAAATGAACCATGCATGTCTCTTATAGGCAATGCTTTGCAAGGGTATGACATAAGTCTGAGTCTGAAAGCCGTGTATTTTATCTAACAAATCTAGCTAGATATTGTATTTCAAGCTGTCACAAAGGACTTACTTTTTAGACGTCAGTTCTGATTTGCTTGTGGAAGCAACACCAAGTCTTCATTAATTGTACAGTCTCCATGCTAGATGAACAGACTTAAGAATGTTCTCAATGTTAATTTTGTTTTATCCAGGTCGTAAAGTGTGAGTATTATAATGAATCAATTTTTAATCAGCTATATAAACACGATGATTCTCCTTATGAGTTCCGAGACAATAAAAATTTTAATTTGCAATTACGCTTGAGCATTATTTGCCTTGTCTAAATTTATATTTATTCTCAGTAGACAAAACCTTTCACCTAATATCTGTGTTAGATACAAAAATGTATATGTCTCCTGTCTAGCTGATCAACTTTGACAAAAATGCTTAAATGTAAAATTCCATTTTATAAATAAAGTATTTTTCATCCCTTCATTTATTCGAACTACATCACTCTTGAGATTATATATATATTAATATATATATTTTATCGAACCGTTGTATTGACTATTTTCGTACAAGAGTTATGATTGTCATTTATTGCAAAATTATTGTATTTGTGTTTGTGCCATGATTTGTGCAAAGTGAGGCATACTCGCGTACAACCACCTATCATTCAATTTATTATTGGGGTATTAGTATAGGTTTAGATATTGGGCACGCAATTGATTATTTAGAAAACATAGGATGTTCTACTCGAAAACGTTCATTGCACACGCAAGACTCTCTGCCGAACTGATGCCTAAGAAAACAGATAAACATAATTGCATGAAAGTCTTTAGACGCATACACATAATATCCACTGTAATGTCCAAGACCCGTAATGATGGTCAAAATCAACTATATAATTACCTTAATTTCCCTACACATATATGTGAAGCCATGTAAGAGGACCATCGTATCTGAAGAAGATTCAGCAAGCGTTTGTGCGAGTGCGTGTGTGCGTGCCTCCGTGTGCGTGCGTGCGTGCGTGTGTGTGTGTGTGTGTGTGTGTGTGTGTGTGTGTAAGGACGGTTAAGCTTCCCTGAACATGAATGGATAATGACCTTTTTCCAAAGATACTTTAGTTTATTAACCTAATCTCAGCGCCAAGGAAGGATGTAAAATTACCCCTCGTTAAAACCTGAGATTGATGAACATTTCTTTCTGCTCCTGGTAAAAAAAAATATTTTATACTAATTTTAAAATAGATCGAAAACAGAACACAGATAACAAGGAAACCAATTATCTTGGGACATTTTCAGTAACAAAAGGGCAATTTATATCGTGTAAGCATGAAATTCAGTAATTTGGTTTAAAAGATAAGATAAAGCAAAACTGCAAAATTAGTTTTATGTTTCCTCAATGTCATGCACAATATGGTCGATTCTTCTCAAATAGCGTGTAATTATTGAACAGAGTAAATTATAGTTGTTTAAAAGTTTGTATTTTGTAAGTCTCGAGATGGTCGGTAACAAAATGAAATCTTGACTTATGTGATATAACGACATTTTCAGCACATACATAGTGGATTGCATATTTGGAGGGGAAAAGCCATTGAAGACATCGTGACAAAACAAATAAAAGGAAGGCTACTGTCGAGCTTTCTCAAACTCCCACATAATTCGCAGAACTCGAATTCACGTGGACAGATGTGTGATTTGTTAGTGAGCTGTTAAAGAGAGCACCTTAGATTGCCCGGTCACCCAGTGGCCCCGTCCAAAAAAGATAAATTAAATAGTTTAGTTGACAATGACAAATCGATACAATAGTTATGCCACCAGCTGCCAGATGTCCTTATCTACTTTATGTATTGACAGGTGCAGGCACACGCACGCACACGTACACACACACCCACACATACATACATAAGTAGTAATGTGGGACGATATGGCGTCAAGGGAAAATCCAGTCAAAAAGGGCCTGAGACACTATGGCGTCAGCCAGGTGGGACTGTATAGCGTCTACAGGTGGGACTGCATAGCGTCAAGGGAAATTTGAACATGGTGAGACTGTATAGCGTCAAGGGGAATTTAACATGGTGGGTCTGTATAGCGACAAGGGAAATTTAACATAGTGGGACTATATAGCGACAATGGAAATTAACATGGGGAATATTATTTTTATTTGGACCTGTCTAGCGACAAGGGAAATGGAGACAAAAAAGCAAATATCTTTTCGAGGTATATAAGTGACACTTAAAAGGGCCGTTAAGTGTAATGCTAAAATTATATTGTTAACACAGAGGACATCTCACATATCTTCTTCTCTTCCTTACACTTCTCCTCACTTCGGGTCAATAGAGGAGAACTCTCTTTCAACAACCTTGCATCTCTACATATATTCTTCTTTTCCAAAGGGCTGTATCAGTCATATGAGTGATAGTCCATGCTGATCTGACATACATGGATAAGTCAGTACGAAATAGCATGGTAGAAACAAGGGTAGAAGATTTTACGTTGGTCCAAATCTTGTGATGAGAGCAGGTGAAGCGAATGCAATGTACTGAGGTTATTTATAGGGGAAGAGCGGATCGAAACGGATTGAGGGATTGAGTTTATTCACCAATCCAAACACGCGTTACAAAATTCTGTCACAGTCGTCCATTCGGAAGAGAGCAGTCTGTGACGTCACCTTCCCTATGTAGATGTACTAGCGTCTGTGCGCAGTCAATCGATGTGACAGAGTTGTCAATCATGTCGGATACTAGGAAGACGATGAATTGGAGTGAACCAGTAGTGGAGACAGTAAGTAATGGTACAGCAGTGACTACCAAAGTCATGACAAATCTACATCCAAAAGAAGTTGATTTTATCTGGAATATTGTGGATTTTCTAACTTCACAATAATTTGTTCCGGAACCTTAGTCACCTTCTCCTTTTTTACACGTCGATGATTTTAAGCAGAGACAGAAAGAAGAATTGGAGCAATTTTTACAACAACAAAAAGAAGAATAACAAGCATTTCTCATTCAACAGCTGGAAGAAGAAGGAGAAGCAAGAAGGAAACGCCAGAAAGAAACAGCATCAGCAGCAGAGAACAAAGACCAAGGACAGAAAGAGAATAGTGAAAATCAAACGGGCACGGTACTTTTAGATATTTTAGCATAGTTAAGGAGTCTGAAACAAATGTAGAAAATGACATTCTCGAGCTAAACAGCCCAATCTAACTGTGACTACGTCTGCCATACCACCTTTAATGATTTCTACCAAAATCAGTGACAGCAACCACCAGTCCCGAAGTAGGCCTTGGCCGTGGCAAAGGCTTAAGACAGCTAAAGATGATTTCGTCCCGTTTCTGAGTTTGTTTTGTTTTAAACAAACAAATACCCAACGGTCCTTTTCAGGACCACTGAAATATCTCGAAAATAAATACTATTTCAATTGCCTAATTCAATGAAAACTAAAAAGTCCTTTTCTCTTTAGCCCATGATGCACGTGTGAGTGAATGTGTGTGTGTGTGTGTGTGTGTGTGTGTGTGTGTGTGTGTAGGTTTTTATTCTATAAAATCAAAACCAAGAGACACGTTTTTTGCGTCTGGTGTATTCTGGTATAAATGTTACAATTCAATATCACAACATAACATAACACAATACCACTTTAAAAAGTTCATACGCTTCTTCTGTTCACTCTTTCTGTTTTTTTGTTTCAATTTCTTTACTGTCACAGGTTTTTCTTTTTCTTCTTCCTCCTCACTTTCATTTCGTCTTCTTTTCTTGTCTTTGTGAACGTGTCGAGCTTCTTCCTATGGGGAGGGTATCAATTCCTCCTCCTCCTGTTCAGAATTCCTCTCCCCTCCTCCTCCTCCTGCTCCTGTTGTTTCTTAGGGCAGTTTGGAGACCAATGTCCTTTCTCTTTACAATGATAACAGATATCTTGGCTTTTGTCTTTTCTGGTACCTTTTTTGTTTTTTTCACGATCTGGACAGTATGTAGCCCAACGTCCTTTCTTCTTACAGATATAGCAAGTATCTTGACTTTTATCTCGAAAGGAGGGAGAGTAGTCCGTTGGATTGTCTGAAGAAAACTTTCGTATGACACCACGCAAAGCTCTGAGCAGAAGTTCAACATGTGTAGGCTCTTCCATCGTTCCGGTCAATGTGAGAGTGAAATGAATACTGAAAGGTTAGACACTGACTCTTTATATATATGCACTGATTGGACATGAATATATAGGGGTCATGGTCGTTCTTGTTGCCATACGTTCGTCCAACGACGATGGCACGGGCTAAACACATCTGGTCTTGAGAATTGTTAATTTGAACGAGGCTTCGCTTAATGTTGCGAAGATTGTCGACCAATAACACATTCTTGCGTTGTCCGGTCACCTGAGGAAGAGACTCGTGGGGCTTTTCCATCGGTGATGTGAAACTTCTCGTTGGATTGTTGCAGATGTTGAATCCAATAATGCCAAGTTTCACGTTTGTCGAGGGAAAAAACGATATCACATTTGTTACCAAATCGTGGACTTGGCGCACGAGTGCTTCATTCAAACATACCAACCCCAACAAGAAGATGACCATAAGAAAGGAAATTTTATCTTCTTTGATTTCCAATGCGTGCAAGAGGCCGGTATTCACATTCCTACCTTCTGCGCGGCTCACCGAGCGTGCGAAAAGTGCATCCAAGATCCTATCTTTAGTCATTGCCCTCACTGCAGCAAGATTCCTGAAAGACGTGAAAAAATCTTTCGAGGGTCGAACACGTTGGCCAATTTTGTCCAATGGATATCTAACCCATCGACAAAACGTGGAGTCCAGAAGACATCAAACTTTACGGAGATTGTCATAGCCATGCCACGGTAATGGCTCACAGTTTCTCCGGATACGATGGGCAATTTCTGCTCAGATACTACACGGAAAAAAGTACCCAACGTCCTAAAGTGACTTTAATCGGAGCAAAAATCATTTCTATGCAAGTAAGACAAGTACATTTTAAAGATTCAATGAGTTACTTGGCCATGCCTTTGAGTCACATGGTTAAAACGTTTGGAATGACAGATATGACCAAAGGTTATTTTCCACACTTTTTCAACACCGAAGTCAACCAACATGTCGTTCTACCCCATTTGCCTGAGGCTGACGACATGCGCACCGAACAACGAGAAGCTTTCCACGCTTGGTAACAGACTCACGTCTCGGACCCCCCTCTCAAGAAGAAATGTTAAAGTATTGTCGATCTGACGTGGACATTTTACGACGTTGCTGTGGAAAATTTCGATAATTGTTCATGGAGCACGGAGGGATCGAACCTTTGAAAGAAGCTTGTACCATCGCCAAAGCGTGTTTCTTAGTGTACCGAAAACGATTCATGCTCGAAAATACCCTAGCTGTCATCAGTCCTCAAACGACGAACTTTGTCAAGCGTTAATACTCAGTCAGTGCCCTACACTTTCTACATTACTTGTGAGACAAGGAAGAAAAATGGATCCAACGCTCCCGCAACGGAGGAGGCGAAAAGAAAATCGGAACGTATTCGGTGGATGGTTGAGACTTAGAAAATCCTCAGATCCTGTACGAGTTTAATGGATGCTTATTTCACGGATGTCCAATGTGCTACCCTCAACGTGACACCAAAAATCATTTTTTACAATTGACCATAGAAGACCTGTACCAGACAACTTGTCAGCGACGTTTGAAATTGGAACAGCAAGGATACCAGGTGGTGGTAATGTGGGAACACGAGTATGATCAGCGTTTGAAAACCGATCCCGAATTTAAACGCATCGTAGAAAGTTACAAGTTAGTGGACCCCCTGAACCCACGGTATAGTTTGTACGGAAGACGAACGAATGCCACCTGTTTGCTGTACCAGGCGGACGAGAAGAAGGGAGACGAAATCAAATACTTGGACGTGTGTTCGCTGTATCCTTACGTCTGCAAATATTATCACTTTCCCGTAGGGCACCCAGAATTGATGACAGAACAAATTGACTTGGACAACATTCGACAGTACGAAGGATTGATCAAGTGCAAAGTTTTGCCTCCCACAGACTTGTACCATCCCGTTTTACCTCACCATTGCCAAGGGAAACTGATGTTTCCTTTGTGTCGTACTTGTGCCGAAACGTGCAACTAAAACCAACCTTGTCAGCACACCCAGGAAGAACGCGCCTTGACAGGAACGTGGGTTAGCGTGGAGTTATTTAAAGCTCTGGACCTGGGATACCAACTGTTAGAAGTGTACGAAATTTACCACTTTCCCAAGAGACATCAATACCACAAGGGCGACGAGACACAGAAAGGTATTTTTTCAGACTACGTAGATGCCTTTTTGAAACTAAAACAAAAAGCTAGCGGCTATCCTCCCTGGTGCCACACTCCCGAAGACCAAAATAAATTCAAAGAATAATATTGGGAGCAGGAAGGCATCACTTTAGACCACATCGAGAAAAACGAAGGAAGGCGATCGTTTGCCAAAGTGATGTTAAATTGCTTGTCGGGAAAAATGGCACAACGACAGTTTTTACTCAAGACGGAGTATATGTTCGAACCATCCCGCTACTTCCAGATCATTCACGACAAAACCAAATACATCAAACACGTGGACGTCATTCGTGAGGACTTGATCTTAGTCAATTACGAAGAAGAACTAGACTTTTGTAGAAACTGACAAATTTGGAAATGTCATCATTGCGGCTTACGTGACAGATCACGCTCGCTTAAAATTGTACGAAGTTTTAGAACTGTTAGGAGATCGTGTGTTTTATTTTGACACAGACAGTTACATCTACATTCACCGACCGAACCAGTGTAACCCTGCCTTCGAAGGAGACCGTTTGGGAGCCTGGACCGATGAACATCCCGATTCTATGTTTTGCAAGTGGCAGTCCTAAAAATAACGGCTACGAATACCGAGACCCACAAGGAGAAATGCACACCGAATGTAAAGTGAAAGGACTGACTCTCAATTATCGCACTAGCCAAGTGGTGAACTTTAACGTGCTACAAGAAGTCTTACAGTCTGGACAGGATGAAACTTTTAAAGTGACCACTCACGAACCGCACAAGGTTGTCCGTTTACCCACACACCAAATCGTCAGCCGACCTTTGGAAAAAATCAGTCAAATCGCGTACAAGAAGAGAGTACGACTTCCTAATCAATTCACTTTACCGTACGGTCACGTCCATATTGGGCGGCATATAAAAAAGGACATTGTCCAATGCCAGTAGTTCATTTGTAACTACAACGGCCAAGCGACACAAGATGAATCCGTTTAAACAGACATCATTCAAATTTGGGGATTCTCAAGTGGAGTGCGATGTTATACCTTGCGATTGCAGTGATGCCATACGCTGTGACCTCAGCGATTCAGCAGGACATCGTGGGAACTTTGCAATGACTACTACCCATAAACCTACCATGGAAAGTGATTATTGTGCGTGTCAAACCTGAGGGATGCGAAAGCGGTGCCAAACGTTATCGTGGACTCCTAGGAATTTCACCGTACATGCATCGAACTGAAGTGAGGAGAGTCGAATATTTGTTCGCTACTAGTTTGCCTCAATACTGTCACTTTAAAAGTTGATTCCAAACCTTCAAAGATAAATGGCCAAAATATCTGCCTGGACCAATTCCTGAAGAATTAGCCAGAGCCGGATTTTTCTATTTGGGCGAAGAGGATAAAGTCAAGTGTTTCAGTTGCGGTGTGTCAATTTACGAGTTGGAACAGAAGGATTTCGCTTACCTTGAACATGCTCGATGATCTAAGAATTCTCAATACCTAACTTTAGTGGGACCTTAGTGATTGAAAGTGACAATACAGTTAAGAATCCAGTTTGGCTTGGAGACAAACCTAGACCAGTACATAAACCCTCTCTACAAAATAATATTAAAGAATTACCACACGAATTGCAAGAGAAGATATACAAAGACGTTTGGCAGGGACTTGCTAAAGAAAAATCTCACTTGGGTCAGCAGTTGGATCAGTTATCTTTTTCCCAATCCTTCCCTGAAATACTCTTACAACGGGAACAACAGTAAAAATATTGGAAGCCTTGCGTCCAACGACAGTCATTCTCCCAACAGTCACACCGCCAATCACAATCCTCTTTTAGATACTCCTTTAACTTCGAGATCCTCAACTAATCTAGCATTGAAGTCGCCGAGGAGAAATAGTGGTTCGTGTTTGGGGCACCCTTTGATCTGTCCGTCCAGCTGCACATATAACTGATCCTTTATGTCTTCTGTAGACGAGAATGTGCGGGCGTAGACACTGATGATGTTAACAGGACCTGCAGCAGTGGTGAGGCGGATGGACAAGAGACGCTCAGTGCCCCCTGTGGGAGGTTCAACCAAGGCCCCTTCCACCGTCAAAGCTGACCCGTGGCGCCCCTTCCATAAGCCAATCGGGTGGGACTTACAAAATCGTAAACTGTCAGCTTCCGTGTTGTTTCCTCACTCAGTAGCGAGACTGGAGTGCCCTCTCCAGGGCGCAAGCCTGGGCATGGAGTATGGAGATCCTGGATTGCCCAGACGTCAGGATCGCCCTCTCGCCTTTGCTAGTGGGGTCCAAAGGAATGCTGAACATGACATTTGGCACCCTTTTGGATGCAGGAGCTGCCGGAAGGAAGTCGTAGTTCACCTCCAGCCGCCTTGGTGGCTCCACTTCTGATTTTCTGTCTGGGTTTACTCCCGTAGCCTTTACTTCTCCCGAAGATATCCACAATGCAGTGGATACATTCGATTGGACTTGATTGGTTATATATATATATATATATATATATATATATATATATATATATATCTGTGTGTGTGTGTGTGTGTGTGTGTGTGTGTGTAAATGGTTTGTATGGCGGCATATTTCGTTAAAGAGAGACGACTGGTTTGTACAGTATGATATCGTTCTACTTTCCCCATGCTGTGAATATATTGAATGCTGAAATAGAATATATATATATATATATATATATATATATATATATATATATATATATATATATATATATATATATATATATATATATATATATATATATATCGTAATGAATATTATGTAATTGAACTCTAATAATGAAATAATTAATATGAAAAGTCTAAAGCAGGTGCGTCTAACAATTTTGTGTGGGGACCAAAACAGATAAAATGTATAATAAGTATAAGACCGGTACTTCTGTAAAAAAAAACGTTTCTCGTGGTCAAATATATTGAAATACATGTACCTTAAACTCGTCATAAGTTCACTTACGTGGATTCCTTCATTTTCCTCCTCATTTACATTTAAATCCCTATGATGCAACGTATAAAAAAAACAGAAAGCACCATATTGTGAAATAAATTTCAAATAGTCATAAATGTTCTATCCGAGATATAAAGGTATAATGTTTCGATTCAATGTCAGTGGTGTTCCGAATCAATTCCAATCTTCAAAGTCATGGTTTACTAATTGGTTTGAATACACTAATATACTAACAATGTTAATGTATCACAGTAATACAATCCAGAATGTCCTTGAATGAATTCACAATATTGCCAAAATAGTAATTTAGTCCTAAACGAACCCTGGAGCTCTTTGTAATTCCAATGAGCAATTTAAATAAAAAAGGTATCTTTAATCAAATCTGAACACAAGTGAAGTTAAAGTTATGAATATATAATTGTAGACTAACTTAATGATAACATTATCAGACTAGAAAGGTTGCCCAGAATAAAGACCAAATGTCCAGACCATACTTAATTCTAAACAATATGCTATAAATAACAACTTGACATCTGAATCAAACTATCTTTAGAAAATACAGAATTGAACTTTTTATCAAACTGAAGCAAAATTAGATTTTAAAAGATGTATAAGTCAGAATCAAGGCTGTATACATAACTAAGCTGTAAAAATTATGTTTACCTACAAATGAAAATTAGCTTACAATAAAATATAAAATCAAATACAAATATTAGCCATGTAATATTATGTTTACCTACAAATGAAAATTAGCTTACAATATAATATAAAATCAAAGACAAATATTAGTCATGTAATATTATGTTTACAAAATGACCTTTACAATCTAAAAAAATAAATAATATAAAACAAGCCCATATATATGCATAACAGTAAATTTAAAAATTTTTGAAAGTCAACATTTACAGTTCAAGTCGAACTTATACGGTCTGTCTACACGGATTCCTGAAGAGCTGAAATAAATTTCACAATAAAAAGAGTTCAAATGATGAAGTATATATGACAAAGTATATTATACGGCTGTTTCTCAATCAATTGTAGGAATGGTAAATTTTTACACAATTCTGAAATCATCCATAACATGCAAAGGATTAGAGAATCGATTAAGTTGCTGAAAATGAAAGTTCCAACTGTCGATGGGTATCCTATTGTTTTGCAGATGGCACCCAAAGACAATTTGTGGACATTATGTGTGGATAATTGTATACCGTTTAAAATGAAATGACCATAAAATAATTCTTAAGTCAGCAATCCCGAATATAATATTTATCAAAAACGTATCGGTGTATTGTGAGAAAAAGATAAATGAGACAAAAATAAAATGTAACAGTCGCCAAATTGAAACTACAGGTCACTGCATTTTACCATTTATATTGGAATACATGAACCAATTTTTCGAAAGGTTAGACTGCATGCAATTGAGTGCAATATATCCATCCTACAAATCAAATTCATATATTCCCATACAACTGCAGCAACCTTTTTATTATATGCTCATTTTCTTATTCTACCAAAGGCATTATTATACAAACAACAGTACGCTTTAAGAAACAAAGTAATTGAATGTAAGCCGTATTCCAAACTAAATACACAAGCGTAGATTCATCACTACACAATAATAACATTTTTAATGCGCACATAACTCCGACCAGATAAATTTGAACTTAGTGGCGCGCATGACATCACTTTAAAAGAAAATCGCGTTTTGGTTTACTTAGAGTTGAAATTTAGGGTCATATTGTGAATGAATACGCATTGTTACAATTTTTAAATTTAGTCTGGAATGAATAGATTTGGGCATTTGTGGTCGATTTTACTAAATGTTCTGATAATGACTGGATTTATCTGTGACAAGTCTGCGTGCAGTACATCTGATTTCGCCGGGGTGGGGGTGGTGAAGGCAGTAGATTTAATTCTGCAAGTGTGTTTCTCTTCGGTCATTAAAAGTTTGGAATCATGGTATGGGAAAATATGAAATCTGCCAACTGTAATTATCAAAACAACACAATAAAATCTAGTTTTTTTTTTATTTTGAGTGCAAAAAGTGGGATGTAATTGCACTTGGAACATAGTCGAAATTACAGAACAATATCGAAATGTGCAATCAAACTTAGAACCCGTGTCATGGCTCATGTAATTCGGACTTGAAGAACTATAAAAGTACATTTTAAAAACAAATCAGGAGTTAAAACTGTAAGTATATTTTGTCATTGTTAAAACCAGCCAAAGAAGATAGTTTATCCATGTCACTTAAAAGCTGCGTGTTATTTGTAGGGACTTTGAAATTATATGACCTGTCTCGTGTCTATCACTAGCCTAAATCCGAAACATTGTATCAAGAAAGTTAACGCGGAATGTGGCAAAGCAGCTTTTATGTGGAAGTCTACAAAACAGCTGCTTTCAGTTCGTTCCGAAAACAAATTAATTAACCAAAACGTCAAGCGTCTACTACACGAGTCTGCATGATTTCTTTACAAAGTAGTTCCTAATACATTATTGGGCACATGTGTCATGCACGTGAGCCCAATATGACGTTGTGCAATATAGTACAACATTGCACGATTCTTACAATGTAATGTTAATGGAGAAAGAATGAGCATTTAGTAGGAATGATTATCTGAACAAAATATCTATATATTGCACAAGCAAATTGAAATACAACAGCAGAGAGGATGAACAGACCACCTTTTTCCGACAAAAAAATTGATTCGTATTTTAACCCCCCCAAAAATAAGTCTCCATTTAGCAAACGGAGACTTTACGATTTTTCAATCAATTTTGGTCGCAACGATGTGGTCATCACCCTCTCTGCTGCTACAAGTTAACAAAAAATAATAAATGATTTCAACCGAATATTTGATCGAGTCTTTAGGACGAAAATCATTTATGATTTCACAAACAAACTAATCGCTAACACCTCATCTTGTAGATCAATTAAATTATTTGACTGGTCGGTGAGTCGGAAATTAATTCTCGTTAACGAATTATTATGGCATCGCATGTAGACAGGATTAATTGGGTTTTCAATAATTAGGAATCCTGGAGGAGCTGTTGGTGCAAACGAATAAAGAATATATCCCTGCTGAGCTTGATTTGATTGCTCTAGATTAATTTGATAGCTTCCTTCAATTGCATCACATGTTAAATTGAGCGCAATCACCGTTGAAATATTCACATTATGCGGGGCAATATGCCTACCACCATCTGGATCATTATTATACCTGAGGAGGACAGTTGAATCTTGTTTTTGTAGCGCCTTGATATCGGTTCTAACAATTCTTGTTAGTTCATCAGCGTTGTATTTGGGAAACTTGAAATTATGCAGATTGTCTTCTGTGATATTGTAATCGGTTAGGAATCGTTGTTTATTGTCGCTGTTGTCATTAATTATTGTTTGAATAATTAGTTCATAGCTATATTCCATGTCAGATATAAGCTGATTTATTATTTCAATGTGTTTTTCGATTTTGTTTTCCGTAGTTGTTCTAGTTGTGTTTCATATAATTGTTTAATTTCATTAAAATAACCACGGACGTCAGTTAGCGTAAATGAAATAGTAACAGATGAGTCGGCTGTTCTTTTAATTATAAAATCCCATTGCAATGTGTCTTTGTTGGTAAATATAAATCTATCGGCGATTTTTCCTTTTCTTATATCAGATAAATTATCTCGATAACTGGGATTGATTTCATGATATGATTATACGTCCGTGGTTAAGTCGGTGGCGGATTTCTCCGGTGGTTTTTCAGGCCATCCTAACACTGTTCTTAACGAGCTGTTATAGATATCTACAGCGTATCCCTCTGTGCTTATTTCGATCGACGACGAGAGCGTCGGTTCATGAAGTTTAATAGCTATTTTTGATTCTTTTCCAGTGATTGATTTTATTCTACGCTGAATTTCAGCATCGATTTACTCAATTTCGTACGACCCAGTTGGTAACGAAACAGTTTCCCACGCTGGAGTACCATCGGGTTTATTCTTATACGAGAACACCAGTGCGTTATTGGGTTGCTGACCGCCAAATGCAACCGATCTGATATTAGGCCAGCTATGATATACTCGTAATTTTGCCAGCGCGATCTCACGCACTGGAATCGGAGAAGGGAAGTTCACACTAAATTCAGGGTTTGTTGATGTTATTGATATCATGCTTGTTCGTATCTGAGTGGTATTCTCCGCGATTCGTTGAAGCAGTTCGAGTGACATTATTGTTAACGCTGTCTTCAATTTCCAATTTCAACATCGCGGAGTTATACAACTGGGTCATCGTGGAAAATTCAACATCGGATATGAACGAATTATCTATCGACAGCGAGATCAACTCGGATAATTTCGAGTACGCGTCCAATACCACCCTGTACCGAGCTGTATAATCACTGAGTTTTTTCTGAGAACACGATGATAATTTTTAGTTATCGCGGTGGCGACTGCAGCAATTGTTGTTGCCGCGGAGATAGCAATTGGAACTGCAATTGGAGCCATCACGGTCACCGTCGACAAAATGACCCGGCGCTGGCCATCACACCGGATACCGAGTACACGGTGATGTCGATCATTGCTACGCTGCGTCGGTATTTTTTCATTTTTTCACGATAGCGCTCAGATACCTCTGGGACTATTATCGGTTCAATTGATTTCGTCGATGTCATTACTATTTAAAACCCGCTAGTGTTTTCAATTATTCGATTGTGTACCTGGATTTATGGTCGATTGGGGGAATACCGGATACAAATTCTAGCGTCCAGGGTAGCGACTCCCTAACCCCTGCCGCTGGCCCGTCGGATGTAGTTATATCAATTCTAATAGGGGATCTTATTCGGTCGGGCGCTTCGGGTATCATATCGTTTATATACGTCACTGTGTTAACACCGCTTACATACATCGCCGGGCCGACTCCCAAATCAAATTTACGGCGATGTATTATTGTAAATCGATAACAACCCGGTATACTACCATATTTGCTGTGAAAATATAAACTATTTTCATTTCCTTGGATCCAATCAAAGGTCCCACTGGCAACTGTCGTTAGATCATTTTTGGAAAATCATCTTTGACGGCATTAACTGTTGTTTTACTTTCATTGATAGCCGCGATAATTTCAACGGGAGTCATATCTGCGGGTGAGGTTCCAAAAAACTTACCAACGACGTCGTTGATGGATTTTTGTAACTTTTCAAAATTTTCTTTTAGTTTAAGAATATCGTCGTAAACGTCGAGATAGGTTTTATTAATTTCGGTATATTTCATCATCGCTCCATCGCGGCGTTTAAAAAATGAAAACAAATGAGGTTAAATCCAAAACCTTTTTGGGATTTATAATTCCCGTCGAGTTCAGAATATGTCGTCGTGATATTGTAACTTTTATTGCCCTCAAAGAACTTATTAACAATTTCGCTTGCGGTTTTTTGTTCGTCAATAGCTTTTTTAACTTCAGCGAGGGTTGGGCCTGTCAGAGATGTGGTTTCAGACACAGGTGTTCTCCCCAAAAAATTATCCACGATGGTATTAAGTGTTGTTTGTCTCACCATAAACATATTAATATCTTTGAGAGTTATCGTAGATGTAGCTGGGACACCAAAGAAACTATTAGCGACGTAGGCATTGTGAGTATGCTTGCCAATAAACTCGCTAATTTCAGCGAGAGTCATGCCTGCCACAAGTGCGGTTCCAAAAAACTTAACAACGACGTCGTTAGTGGGTTTTTGTACCTTTTCAAAATTTTCTATTAGTTTAGAAATATCCGTGTAAATATCGAGATAATTTGCCTTGATTTCATTTTCATTCATCATCCTCCACGCATCCTTGTTAAAAAAGAATAAAGATAGAAAGTTTTTAATTTCAGCGAGAGTCATGCCAACCACAAGCGGGGTTCCAAAGAATTTATGTACGACATTTTTGCGAAAAGTACTATAACCTCGTATATAATCCTCCAGATTACGGCCGTGGGCGGCAATCGCGTCGGTGATCGTAGACACAAGTGCGCCTGGTTTAAGTTGTCCATCCTTGGAATACAGCGCAATAGAGTTTTCAGCGGCGTCGCGCTGCCGTATCAAAATGTCATTCACGGATATATTACTGGTTTTCAATTTACCCTGGAGATCTTGAAATACAACTATTTTGTTCGGGTCAACACTTGCTAAATTTAACGTCTCAGCGATTTCATCTTCAATTTTTTTTTTACATCCTCGATAGAACCCGCAGATGTTTTCGTGGTTGGTTTCAACATTGACAGAGATCGTCCCCAAATATCAATCATCATTGTAAAGACTCTAGTATTTTTAATTTATTGATTCTCTAAAATTACCTTGTAATTTCCCACTCGTGTATTTATTTACAACCAGATGAGGTGGTTTCTGTGACGATGAAATCTCCGCGAGGACATTTAATACTTCACGGCCGCATATCGGTAGATCATTTAATTGTTGTGTTGGCAGCGTGGAATCAAAAATCGGAAACTCTTTGAGTTTCATCGAAGAATTTATATACCGCATAAACTCGTTCGGTAGGGCTAGCCCATATGAATCAAAATAGACAATCCCACGCGGATCGATCGCGTATGCAACCCAGTGAGTTCCCGATCCGTTACTTTTATCAAGATTGATGATACCGGTTTCAACGCGTTTAGGTTTTCTCGGTAATTGATCTCTCATAAAAACCCCTCTGAAGTTTTTTATCGCTAGTTTTTTAGCAGCATCAATTAAATCAAAATTGGACATAGGGAGAATTGGGCTTTCAACTAATAAACCGTTCCTGGTATTCTCAGACCGGATCCGTTCACGGATCTCCCGCTGTACCATGAATACGGGGTTCCTTGTAGTATTAGACCCTTTCCCTTTTGTATATCCTTTCCCAGTTGCCTTTTTCAACGCCATCCCTGCCGCGGTCCCAACGGATCCCAACGCCGCCCCTTTCGCCACCGCTGGGTCAGCCGCTGAAATCAATGCTGGTATTGCAGCTAACAATGGAAATATACCACCTGATTTTATCATGTTGGCGACTGCGGCTTTTGAAAATACAATTTGAACCCCTCGCTTATTCTTTAGCGCATCATTGAAATGTTTTAGTTGACGATCCGTCAATGATATTTTATGTGTACCGCCGGACATCTGCGCTGGTTTCAACGTTATTGTGGTTCCACATTCTTTTGCGGATTTTGATCGCAATTTCTTGACCTGACCATCAGTCAGCTTGACACTAACAACACTATATGTCATTTTATTGTAAAACACATTTATACTTTCAATTGATCTAATTGGAAACTCTTCAAGTTTCATTTACATATTTTCCACTGGTGCGTCAATGATTCTCATTCGTCTGCCAACACCTTCAAGTAGCATTGATTTGTCGCTGAGAATGACAGCAACCACTCTATAATTAGCGCCACGAAGGACATTGGCTCTGAAGTGTATATCAACGACGGATTGCCTTGTTAAATCAAGATGTTCCAGCGAAAAGTAGTGGATCGGATACAAGTTCTTAAAATCATGTTGCGATATTTGCAAACCAGTATCTACATTTTGATCACGGCCCATATATGACAGCATACGATGGTACACGCAAGCAATATGGTTTTGACCGAAATTAAGTTGTATGTCTTCGGATGGTTCCTGCTGACCATTTATTCTCAACGAGACCTCAGTAACTCCTAATTGATCAAATATCATATGACTGTGCAATTGTGATTCCACTCTTGTCATATCCTGCAACGTGATAAATATATGACGTGGAGCTGAAACTCCTTGTTGTGATGCCAAGTTCCAAGTAAATGTACCATTGATATTTGATTGCTTAACATCTGTTGTTGTTGTTAGCCAACTTAGTAATGATTTGCCACCCGCATCCATAAATGATAGTAGTCGCTGTTCTGTGGTAATTGATGGGGTCATTACTGGCATCCACAAGACCAATTTAGTTAAAATGACTTTACCAGCGTCAGCATCTGGATTTGCAGGATCCGCTGGAATTCTCCAGATTGCATCATTGTCACTACCCTTTCGCACGAGTACTACTGTATGCTTCGCTCCATAAATAACGTTTCGTACATTTCTACAGAATCCAAATATATGATGCAACGGAATCGCACATGAAAACGATCTACGCTGTCCTGCCAACATTGATATTCGTGTTACAGCTAGATTGTACTGGAGATCAGTATTTATAATCATATCCTCGATACCAGCAGAGGCGGGAGGACCAGCACGATCATTTGGTCGTCGTACAATAAATTGAGTGTGTCCAGCAGTATTTTTATTATCTTTTGCAAACATCATAGACGGACCTGCTGATCTTGTATAATCATCGGAGTATCTTGCTAACCCAATTATTGTTGTAGCCACATCAACATCACGTTCTATAGACTCAATCTCTTTTCCGTCAATGAGATATCTCGCGGATTCAAATAGTGCAATGATGCCATTATTGACTAAGCCGACTTTGGTACCATCTGGATACGGTGCGGGTACAGCAGGAGTATCAGTAAGTCATACAAGTTCTCCTTCTACTTCGATAAACGCTTCAGTGGGTAGAAAGTATTTGCTGGTATCATGGACTTGAAGTTAAATTCGCGATCGAATATCTGCTTGTATTGCATGATAGGAATAAAATTGATATTCGCGGACGGAATTGTCCTTGGGTACTGGGGCTTCCATATCTAACGCGGGATCAGCTGTTCGTTTAAACATTATATTAACATACTAGTATTTTCAATTGTGAAATTCTTTGTAATCATCGTCGTTTTTGTTTTCGTTTCAAACCACTTCCTGCTATCATGTTTGCGATATCATCTTGGTTACTGTTCGCCAGCGGCGCAGCCACGGATGACGGAGTCACCGAAGCAGCCAACGACGCTAATTTTTCTTCCACTGCGCTATTTATTGCTTTGCTGACACTTGCAGGCATCATTGTTGTAGATGGCAGTACAACTGGTTGCTTTTTTCGTCTTCGCACCAATGATGCTATTTTATCTTCCGCGGTAGAAAATGCCTTTCCGGCAAGATTTCCAACGAAATCTCCGATTTTGCTGGTTCCCTTATCACGAATAATATCAATGGCTTTCATTGATAATTGTTTAGCTAACGGCGCCACTTTTGGGGCCATTCTTGTAATTAACCCCGCAATGGTATTGCCGAAACCATCTCCGTAATATGCTCTATAAACAGGCAATCGTGAGTTCACCACGTAGACGCTTACGGGTTTATCATGGTTGTAGTGTATGATCATCTTGTTATAAAACTAGTAGTTTTTCAATTAGTGATCAATCGCTAAAATCGATAGGATTTTCATCATAACCATGTTATGTGATTCTGTGATTTTCAACTAATTCAGCAATGAGTTCTCGATATACATCAATGCCCATGATACCGCCGGTAAATAATCGTCTACAGATATCAGCTGCTTCATTAATTATTTCAACGGAGTTGTTTCCGGCTCATTTTCCCCCGATAAGTATTTCTAACCGTGATATATCACTGAGAATATTACCAGGACATGTCACGGTTGCGTTGAAATCTAAAGGATTTTCAATCGAATATCCTTTTCCGCTTGTTTTCTTAGAACCGTCTTCTGCTCTTATGTCTATTTGTTCCGGGATTGGATCCTCCGTATAACGTGGTGGTTGTGGACCGCCTTTAACAGCAGCTAGAAAGTCACCATAACCAGGGTGATGCAACGCCGAGATTTTATTCCCGCCGTGTTTCGCTAAATATATTTTTGATGCCCAAGTGCCTGTGCCTCTTATAAAAATTTTAAACTCGTCTTTTAATAATTTCTCTCTTTTACCCTTTGGAAAATTTTCTCTAGCAAAATCAGCTAATTCGTAATCTGTACGGATTCCTTCAATTTCATTTAATGCTGTGACTGTAAATATATTCTCAGGTGAATAGTCTTTTCCTCCAGCTTCATCTTGTTGTTCTTCTTCGCGTTCTTCAATTTCGCGTTGGGTTTTTATATCACTGGATAGCTGTTGTATCCCTGCGCGTGTTTGTTCGGTCTCTGCTGCTATCTTTTCAAGTGTATCAAGCAGCGGCGCCTTCTTTGCTCGTTCTTGTTCAGGAATATCTCCGTATATCGCTGCTTCAGTTAACTTTTTCACATCTTTGGTCGCACTTGTTATCGGAGTAAACAGTTGTTCACTTGACACAGAAAAGTCAGTCTGCGCTTGTTGTCGTTGTTGAAGTTTCTCACGAAGTCTGTCTCGAACCGGTATAAACTTTTTAATTGCTGCTAGGCGCTCTCGGGCTAATTTAGTTGTAAGCGATTCACCTACCATATATTGTTTGTGAACTGAGTTTTCAAATGTGAAACTATCACAATTAAAAGCTGAGTTATTAAATAAATGTACCTTCAAGCTAGCGTATCCATCTCCGACAAGGTTAAACTGTACGACGCTATCCGTGAATGTTTCAGAAATAACATCGCTGGGGGTTTCAGAATTGTAATATCTGAGAACGGCGATGAACGATTTTTGTTAACGACGCGGCAACAATAACAACTGCGTGAAAATGGAGGCGTCGCGGTGATTACTTGCTACCACAGCCAGATCATCCAGTACGTACATAACTGCATGAGCAAGCCCAAACTGATGAGTATTCTTTCAGGAGAAAATCCCATGTGAGTGTTACAAAAAACGCTAAAAAAAATAATTTTTTACTGAAAATTTACTGAAAGCCTATTTTTTTATAGTAACGCTCACGTGGTTAAGATACTGGTTTTTCCTCGTTTAATATTTTTCTAAGATCACGAACCTTAGAACCAATTTCAGCTCGTTTTTGATACTCTTGGCCGAGCTTTTGACGTATTGCTTCAACGGTGCTAAATAGCGTTATAAATGCAATAATGTCGTTACCGTACAAACAAGCATTGATGGACTTTTGAATTCCTTTCACGAGTCTGTACATCTTAGGTAAAACATAACGACCCTTACTAGACTGATATTCAATTTCTTCATATTCCGAGGTAATCCTGTCACAGTCGAGACCTTCAGATAATACTATCCCTCGATTTTTTTAAATTAGAAATTTCAGCAATTATAGAATTTACATCTTTGATATCCATATTGTTATAAAATTATATTATATTTTATCTTTAATTTTAAAAAAAAAATAACACTCATTTGGCAATCTCGCTGGCGCCCTATGACGTCAGAGAGACTCAGAGGTTACTTTATTAACTTAATTAAGGACAGCACATACATGATAACCCCATTTGGCAATCTCGATGGCGCCCTATGACGTCAGAGAGACTCAGAGGTTACTTTATTAACATTAATTAAGGACATGAAAACCCCATTTGGCAATCTCGCTGGCGCCCTATGACGTCAGAGAGACCCAGAGGTTACTTTATTAACTTAATTAAGGATGGAATTTGCGATGTCCCCAAAGCATACATCTCCGGCGGGAGGCCTAAGGTGACAAACATCATCTTAGACCGCCCAGAAGATATGCTTGGGAGGACATTCACAACCATGTACTTAATTAATGGACAGTATAATGCCGTATATATCTCCACTCGAGTGTTGCGGCAGATTTTCGGCATAACATGTACTTAATTAACTTAATTAAGGATGGATATATTCAATGAAACGATGATGGAATTTGTGATGTAATGATGTGGGTCGGCACAAAACAGCACAAACATGAAACGACGGGGCGGATTTTCTACGGCCAATCCAACCAATCAAAAGCAACCCAATTAAATTAACCCGGTTGCATGATTGTGAACAAAAGACAACCACACGCCCGAGTTAAATGGCGTGAGTTAGTTTTGATCGGTCGAACTGGCCTTCGAAAGCCCCAAGCTTATTACGAGTCAAAACATATATAAGGTGACTAATACAGCAGCGTTGATTCACGGGTGTGTTATTTTATTTCCTTGAATTACTTATTAATGCTGTTTCACAACATTTAAATGAGACAAAATATTTAAATAAAACACTAAACAAAAGAATACAGTTGTTAGATAACAGCGTGTATTTCATTAGTTTCATCGTAAAATGATTAATTAATCGTAATATTAATTGGACTTAAAGGGACGTAACTCTGTTATGCGATTTTATTATTGTACGATTTATCTCCCTTGATATTTGAAAATTGTATCCTGTGTGCACGTAGTAGTAATTGAACTTCAAGGGACATAACTCTGTCATGCGACTTTATTATTGAACGATTTATCCCCCTTGATATATGAAAATTGTATCCTATGTGTGTTTTTCTTTGACAGAGCTGATTTAGTTATATTTTCTGCTACTCTTTGTACTGAAGGCATACAAATATCGAAATATCTACTGACTTCATTTATTAACTGAAATATTTTCTCCTCGTTAGTTGATGTATCAAATGATTTGACGGATCTCTTTCCAACTGACTTACAGGTCCCTGTCTTGCCCCTTTTTGCATTCTGACTTTGTGAGACGGCTTGAAGATTCTCAAGACAATTATCAGTCTTCACGCCATTTATGTGATCAATAACAAAGCCGTCTTCGATTAATCCGTAAAATGCTTCATAGATAGCTCTGTGACAGAGATATGTTTTATTTCTAGCACTAAACAGCAAATACCCCATATTATTCAGATATCCAACCGGTTTCTTTACTCTGCGGTGACTGACAACACCATCACTGGAGGCTTCATAATTAAGAAGCACTGGATGGGGTCTGAAATCTTGGCTCATTTGTATAATAATACTACTTGTCTAATTTATTATCTGCTTTAATTACAAACCTCTTGATATAATCTTGAGGGGTTTTGATGATTTTGTCGCTGACGGAGTCATCGGTAGGATCAATGATTCGTTTGTCATAATAGCGTTTTAGTTCCCTGTATCGTTTACCCCCACAAGCAAGACACAACTGTGATTTTCCCCTTACCCCCACCCCACATCGGAGGCACGGAAGGGGGCCAAAGGAACCGTAGCGAACGCTTTGTAAATGATACCCACAGAATTCGCTTCTGCATGATTTGTTACACGGGGTTGTTGATCCAATCATTAGCCACTTACAGTGATTCATTATACTATATTTTTCTATTTAAATACTTGTTTTAATTATAACATGGAGGAGTTCAAGAGATTATCGAAAATTAAGCCTTGGAAAAATACTAAATTCATTGATTATACCATGAAAGAATTCCAAAATATTATCGAAAATTAAGCCCTGGAAAAATGCTAAATTTAATCTCGATAAGGAGTTCAAGAGATTATCGAAAATTAAGCCCTGGAAAAATGCTAAATTCAATCTCGATAAGGAGTTCAAGAGATTATCGAAAATTAAGCCCTGGAAAAATGCTAAATTCAATCCCGATAAGGAGTTCAAGAGATTATCGAAAATTAAGCCTTGGAAAAATGCTAAATTCAATCTCGATAAGGAGTTCAAGAGATTATCGAAAATAAAGCCTTGGAAAAATGCTAAATTCAATCTCGATAAGGAGTTCAAGAGATTATCGAAAATAAAGCCTTGGAAAAATGCTAAATTCAATCTCGATAAGGAGTTCAAGAGATTATCGAAAATTAAGCCTTGGAAAAATGCTAATTTCAATCTCGATAGAGACTCTGATACACCAAATCGGTGATAGAACTATACTAAGTAAAATCAGGGAGTGTTTTAATGAATTCTACCGAGACGGTGCAGCATACTGTTGGTCGACATTTCGAATTATTGATGAAGATGTCAATGTACCCAACATCGATGCTACTATGAACGATGAAAGAGCAGCTGAGACAATTTCACATCTTGGCTGGAAATTCAAGGGTAAATTGCAAAGCAATTCCCATCAGAAATATTTTTTCAGAATAAAATTCATTATCGAAGTCGAAGGCAAATGGATTATCAAGGATAAATTTGAACCAATCCTCAAGGATAAAAACTGTCATTGTAAGTAGAGATTCCAAACCAGGAATTCTAACTGGAATTGACAAACCATACTACGAAAGATCTTATCCTGTAACAGCAATTGTTTATGGGATATATCCGTTAAATGATAAACCCGATATTGCAAAACTAGCTCCTATGAAATATTCTAGTTCACTGAATTGTGTAGCAACACGGGTAATGGAACACTTCACAAATGCATCCCGAGGAAATAAACTAACTGATCTGCGACGTAGGAAAATAACCGAATGGGAACTGACAGTGAAACAGCACGGTGCAAAGATTTCTGATATAGCTAAAGTAGAAGCATCATTAAAATTCCCAATATCAGTAACGACAATAACCGGAGAAGTATTATACGAACCGAAATATCAATCGCGAGGAGCTCCAATTAAAATTATTGATCATAACAAACACGCGTGGACGGCTGCAGTAACAATATTTCCACGAGATAGAACCGTGAGATATATCCCTAAGGAGTTCGTCGGGGATGTTTTTTATAATGAGAAATTATTCGATGCTATTCACACGCTGTGTAAGGATAATCCTGTGTCAGTGTGGTTACTTAGAAGTGATGAAGATCCCGAAATAGGATTTGATCAATTTGTAAGACCAAATGGTGAATTATATCGCGTTGAAGAATTAGATAACAGAATGAGAAAAATCGCTAGTGAATTTGCCTTGCAATTTCCATTTTCATCGGAAAATCCAAAAGAGATTTCATTCCATGAAAAACTACTCGCGGATAGCTTCACAATTCCATCAGTGGTAGCTCACTTCGCAAGAGAAAAAAACTCATGGCGTCCAACACAAAGTGATTTTCTCGAGGACGTTAAATTGAGTTGCGTCGAATTTGGTCATCGAGGACTGTGGAATACAAAATACCATCGTGACGGTATGATTTCAATTGTTATATCCGCGTGTTATCCTGGAAGTTTTCTCGGGTATGGAGAATGTAGTAACTATTTTAAACGATTTGGACACCCCACACATGAAATGACTCGTGTTGCGATTAATAGGCCATTACCTGATTTTGATTTAACCGGATTCGCTCGTGTGATATCATTTGAACTCGCTACAGGGTTACATCCGTGTAGTTATGTTTGGCTTGGTAGACATATATCTGAAAAGTCCTGGATGCCAATAGTGTTACTACGATATATGATTGATTGTGGTATGCTAATATCGTTGATTGTTTCCGAAGCTATTATATGCTATCGAGCTCAAAAAGAAGTTTGGCTACCACAACCCGATCTAGATCGTATAATTAGCGAACAGCGAAAACAGTTTCCAGATTTCAATGAAGAACAAATCATGAATTGGTCTAAGGAGTTATTTGAAATTAAAAAAGAACAAGCAAAAGATTTTGGACGAAGAATATATCGGTAAATTTACCCAAGGTGGAAGATACGACAATGCAAAATATTCTTCGCGGTTTATCATAGACATCGCTGAATACAATTTTATTGTAACAGATTTAACGAAACAGGGAAAACTTGTAAATTGTAAAGACGCTTTCCTATCCGATGGAAGACGATTAGGTACAATTGTTACCTATTGTGATGGATATATTAAACAATATACGCATTTGAGAAGTTATATGCTAGCTTATGCTTCTATCAATTTATTTTCGATGATAAATAGATTTCCTAATACCGCAGTTAGAGTAGCCACTGATTCTATGTATATCCACGAGAAATACAAATCAGATGTAGCTAAATTCACAGATCCGGAGGCAAATTGGGGATGTTGGAAATTTAAAAAGGAGACGCTACATGAGTATTGTAAATCGGCAGATGTTACCATGGATGAAAAGTACTTAAAGTGTGATGAGATTCAATCCAAATTTTCTAATGCACCACCGGTATCTGATCCAATATGTAGATACAAGACAGTTTATTTAAACGGTTGTGGTGGATCAGGAAAGACAACTCGTGCAATTTAATTATATCATAGAAACGCTAACGTTTCAAAATCAAATATGATTGTCCTAACACCAACTCACAGACTCGCCAGAGAGATGAAACAACGAGGGGTAAATGCCTGTACTTATCATAGTTTCTTTCGATAGAAAGGCGATGAATGGACTCCTGATCGAATGGGTGATAAATTCATTCCTGAAATCATAATTTGGGATGAAATATGCACAGTATCGTTGAAAGTATTACAAACATTTCTTGAGTGGTTGTTATTGAAAAATACAAAAGTCGTTATGTGCGGTGATCACGGCCAACCACCACCATTTGTCGGTGCATCCCCACATGAATGGCTAAAGGGTTTTGTAGACTATTATGAAGAAATTAACACTGATTATAGATCACTTGATGAACAATTACGAGAATTCAAAGCGCTAATTAGATTACAACCGGATAAAATCCAGTGTGAAATAGCGCGTGAAATAATTTCAGAAACTCCCATGAATGATTTTTGGGAAACGTGGAGACCAAACGATTTGATAATTGCAAGTAGAAAAATAGTCAGAGACACACTTCAGATGAAGTTATTTGAAACGCAAAAAGAAAAATTTGCAAAACTCCCAGTACCGTTGTGTTATAGGCCTTCGGATACACGAAAACAGAATATAGAAGTTGATATTCCAAGACCAAAATCCAAAGGATTTCAAAGACAGAATTTAGTGTTAAATGATATTGTGCTGGTTGATATCAGCGTCGTTGAAGATGCATTGCGTGCTAATAATTCCCCGTTTACGCTAGGTTACGCAGCAACAATACATTCTTCACAGGGATTGACTATATCAGATACAATTGTTTGGATGGTGGATAATCACATCCATGGTCGAATTTAGTCTATCTTGCAGTATCCAGAGTACGAAGAATAAATCAACTTCGAAGAATTGTTTTCGATGATGACACCACAATGGATGATGCTAGCATCGTTGATGTTAAAATTATTGATAAAAAAACTCTCCGGTTACAAACAACAAGACAAAAAAAAACAACGAGAATTTGACATTGATGCTGAATTAATAATTACGCTGAAGCAACAACAGAATAATCACTGCGCAAGTTGCAATTGTATAATGCGTTGGCAGTATTCGGATAAAGATCCTCGCCAATTTACCGTAGACAGAAACAATAACAGTCTCGGTCATGTCAGAAACAATGTGATGTTGACTTGTCTTGAGTGCAACAGACGCAACGGCGCTAGTTAAGACCCCGCGGTGGCAATTGAGTATCGCCAGGAATTACTTGTAATTGTTCGCGTGTAAAACCCCGCTGAGGGGCAGTTGAA
Source organism: Unio pictorum (assembly GCA_030141615.1). Lineage (NCBI taxonomy): Eukaryota > Metazoa > Mollusca > Bivalvia > Unionida > Unionidae > Unio > Unio pictorum. The sequence goes on from JARLTB010000221.1 coordinate 7,269,386, forward strand.
TCCAATTTATAGATTGGAGGTCTAAAAGTTCATCGTGTTATAGTAGATATCTTGTGTGCAGTAACACTCCAAATAGGCTCGGTAGCCCTTTTTTTTTACCACCTTCGAGTTCTCCTGGTTCATATAAATACCTAACAGTGACATTACTACCAAGAATTGGTTGGGAAACGCTATAATCTTTTTGTGAAATTCTTCGAATTTCCATTTTAGGTATAGACTTCTTTTTAATCGCGTTGATAGGTTTCATGTTGATTGTTCTAGTAATCTCATTATTCAGTGCGGTAATCACAGCTGGTAACCTTTTGACCCATTCACGGGATCGCTTTTCTTGGATGAATTCTTTTGCGCATTGATATCCAAATAACCGCTCAGCAATCGTCCGATTAAATCGTTCAACAATTGCCTGATCGCGATGTAGTGCAGTATGCCCTCGTCTGATGGTGACATTGTGATCTTTCATCGCTGATAAAACAGCGCCTTGAAATTCCTTGCCAGGATCAACTTGTAACAGATTTGGCCAGCCTTGTGGGCCTCGTCGATAAATCTTTTCAAATGCAGAAGCAACTTCAGGTGATGATTTTGTTTTAGCGGTTATGCTTGTTTGTATCGACTCGCAACGTCAACTACGGTTAGCGCGTATTTGTAACCGTTGTCATGTGGTAAAAACAATAAATCAGCTTGATGAACTTCATTGGGTACAGTAACATCAAAATGCGAGAAATTGATTTGTTTAGGACGCGGTAGATAAATTTGCCATATAGCCTGTTTGGATAACCAATTAGCCGCAGTAGCCTTTTTCACTTTTGCGGCGCTGGCGAGTTTACTGATTGCTGCTTTATCCTTCCAGTATCCTCTCGGAGAATAATAAATAGATTCCATATTATTAATTACCGGCACCTAACATCAATTTGCCTTTCATAGCCGATTTTACCAACCACGAAGCAAATTTTTCTTTGAAAGATTTATCAGGAATAGCATTTAACGCATGAATTAATTTCACATCTGCGAGATGCCTGTGTTGCAGATTGCTGCTTTTATATGCAACATCATGAGCATGACACGCCTTATCAATAGCGTTTATCGGATACTCGCCGAATCGGGGTTGATTTTGATCATCAAGTCTGATATCTAATCGTGTTCCGGGGCCACAGTAGCTATATCCTGGAAGGTGCTTTTCTCCGGGGTATTTTGCCCATGGGGTTCCAGGGAGTTTTGCAAATTTGACTGTGATATCACCTCCTCGTTTTTTTTAAAAACATCTCCGGATTGTAAAATCTTTGATTTTGTAGAAATAAATCTAATTTTTTTTGTACCACATGTTGCACATCTACCAGTAAGTGCTGATCTGTTATTTTTAGTTGTAATCGTCGCCACATCATTTGTGCTAGTACGCGTTTTACACTTCACACAATATAGATCCATAATTTATGTATAGAGATATGAGAATAATTGATTTTTCAGCGACTAAAACAAGAGAACCAGTTAAGCATCATGCAGCGCTACCAAACTCTATCCGCGCAATTATAATCGGGCCATCTGGATCCGGCAAGACGCAATTGTTGCTCAGTTTAATAGTGAGATGGATGAAGTGGAATAAGTTGTATTTAGTTGCTCCTAGCGTAGATGATCAACGATGCTATGACGTGTTAAAGGATTATAACGAGAATGCATCAGAAATTAAGGGTGAGAACGCCATTGATTGTATAACTGATATTGACGAGGCACCATCCGTGGATGACCTTGATGGGAGCATTAACAATTTAGTCGTATACGACAATGTGATGTTAGACAATCAAAAAAATCCAGCTAGAATATTTTCCCGAGGCAGGCACAAAAACATTGACGTGATATGTCACTCAACGCTACACTCAGATTCCAAGAGTGATCAGAGATAACTGTAATATTCTTGCTGTGTTTAACGGCGTTGATACACATACGTTACGAAATATTTGGCAGACATGGTGTTCTGATATGGACTTCAATCAATTTAAAATTTCTTTAGTCATGCTCAGTCAACCCCGCATGGATTTATAACAATAAATTTACATGATCCTCGGACACGATATCGTATCGGACTCGATCAAATATTCGGTTGAAATCATTTATTATTTTTTGTTAACTTGTAGCAGCAGAGAGGGTGATGACCACATCGTTGCGACCAAAATTGATTGAAAAATCGTAAAGTCTCCGTTTGCTAAATGGAGACTTATTTTTTTGGGGTTAAAATACGAATCAATTTTTTGTCGGAAAAAGGTGGTCTGTTCACCCTCTCTGCTGCTAATAAAATTTTTATATAGCAAGCCGTTTGAAGTTCTAATAATAGATGACATCGTAATTCGCATTAGTTTGATAAGGAGTCTAAAATTAAAATTCAAAATATAATTTTATCAGTGCTGAGTCTTTTATCAAAAGAAAGAGCTTTCATGATACAAATGACAGAAGCATGCACTCCCTTTGAATACAAAAAAAAACATTGAAATTTTAAAAAGCTGGTTGCTTGTTTGTGAGTGTGTCAGAGAGAGAGAGAGAGAGAGAGAGAGAGAGAGAGAGAGAGAGAGAGAGAGAGAGAGAGAGAGAGAGAGAGAGAGAGAGAGAGAGTGTGTGTGTGTGTGTGTGTGTGTTCGAGTGTGGCAATTATAGCACAATATTGTCTATAGTATGGCAAGGAAATTAATTAGCACTTTTATTCCAAAGTAATAATATGTCGTAGCATCCATTTTTAAGGTTGGTGATGATACCATGAAATTTTAAACGAATATGTTAGAAGTGAGCTATACGTATTTTGAATATTTTAATAATTAAATGTATACTACATAAGAAGAGATAGGTAAACCTATTGGGAAATTGAATGTATATTACATACGAATATATGCATGACATAAAAAGAGATAGGTAAAACTATTAGAGAACTGAATATATGTATTACATAATAAGAGATAGGTAAAACTATTGAGAAATTGAATGTATATTACATACGAAGAGATAGGTAAAACCATTAGAGAATTAAAATATGAAACAGTAGTAGACCACATATAATTAAATATTAATTCATGAAAATACGGCAATGCAGTTAAATTTGTAAGACAGATTTATAATTTTTTAGGTTTCGACATTTATTTCCTGTGTGAGTACGGAAATGTCAATGTCAAATAGGTAATAGTTATGAGAGTTTTGTCATTGTTTCTACATTGAGTGGTACGTTTTATGAAGCACAGCAAGCACCTGCTGCATTGGTTAAGTATTAAAATGTAAATGGAGTTCGGATATAAAGAATAGTTAAATTTGATTGCAATGTCAACATTTCGAAGAATAAAATCCAAAATTAATACAGAATCACATACTTCGTATAGTCAAACAGGTCCATCAAATATACTAGTTCATACTTCTACTGTACATGTCTTTTTTAACTTTCTTGTTGATGAATATCACTGTCGTTGATTGCGAAATACATCCTCGTATTCCAGGTAAACACATAGGTCGTGTTTTTATGTACACCATTGTGCCAATAGTATTCGTGATGTATGTTCTTGACAGTTAATTGCAATGATCATCAACTATCAAAATATTACATAATGTGTACACCTGGTTATTACGTTATGTTTTAGGATATGAAGAATGCATATTACATAGGATCGAATTGTTGTTGATGATTTAGGTGTTTTATGATCTTTAAACATATATCTATAAATAATAATAATAATAATAATAATAATAATAATAATAATAATAATAATAATAATAATAATAATAATTTAAACTAAATGATAATAATAATACTCATTTGACAGCTTTTCATTGGTTGTTGGGGCAGGTGGGTTCTTTGAAGAACTAAATCATTTTCCATTGGATGTGTAAGCTCAAGGTGCTCCTGTTAAGATGTGAGATATTTGCAGTGTCATTTAGAGAGTATAATTTTCACGTTTTAAGCTGAACAGGTTTTCCGTCTTTTTTCTTTTGTTATTGATGAAAAAACCAATATGTAGACTATTTATCGTTGTATCGTGATATTTTTTAGCGGAAACATTTATTAGGAGTATTTATTAAAACTAAAATGTGCACATTTGACTAAAATATTATTCTGAGGCTATTGTGAATTATTCTAAGGAGTTGTGGACAATGCCATTCTGATGCATAAAGACTGTCGGCACACCAGGGCATTAGAAGATCTGAAATTTATTCGGAACATTCGATTCGTTTAGACTTGAATATCACATTTTAGTTTAGTTTCTTTTCATAAAACTATCATCGACTCATCTTGTCTTTTATTTAGATTTTATAACATTGATAATTCCATTTTTACAAAACTTTAGTGTTTGCTTCCTTCTACTACATGGTTTGTTTTAAAAACTATAAAATTGAAACAATCGTGAATTCGTTGCTGGGTCAGACATGTACATATTCATTGAATTGTTAAATTGTCCGCTAATTTACAAAATGAGAAAATCTGGACAGTTTCATGTAAAGAATAATTATCTTAAGTTTCTGGTAATCTGCCCAAATTATGTATATGGATGCAAATTTCGCTCACAGTATGTCCAAGAACACCAAACGTTCGCTTCATATTGAATGAAGTAAACCGATTTTTAATGATGTATGTTCGTTTGTTTGTCACCATTGAACTTTATCAATATATGTTTTGCATTGTGTACTTCCCATGACCAATTGGCGTTATGAAATAAACTAAAATTCTTTCCAAATAATGAGTTCAAAAAACTTACCAATAATACGAAGTTTTAATATAGAGTGACATTTAGACTGATCGAGATTTATTTCCCTCGTTCATGATGAAAGAAATAATCCTATGATTTATTGGATAATGTTACCTAATTGAATTGAAATAGTATTTGTCACAGTTTTATGCATTTTGTGATTTATAACATCGTATCCAGTTAACTTACGAATGTCTAAAGAATTATTCATATTAATTTATACACCTGGCCTTTTTACTATGCACATTGTAAATTACTGATCTTTAATATTTATTGCTTTTCTAAATTCTGCCTTAAATTAGATTGTATCATCAAGTTGTAATGACACAACTTTCCAGGGAATAGTCTAAATTAGAAACTTCACTATCTTATATCTGTATAAAGTACACACAAATGGAATAATTAAACAGTTCATTACTAACGAAATATATCATTTATATAACCACATTCTCTTATCCTAAGATAGCTTTAAAGGTGAACATGGAAGCAAATGATGGAAACTCCATCATGATCATAATAATAGTAGATTGATTCGATGGATAACAGTGTCAAACATATTTAAGTAATCCGATACTCGAATCTTGTCACAAACTGGTTGCATGGCTCCCTGAAGACCATACTAATTTGATTTTAGACCTGACTGCAGTATATTAGTACTGTAGTAACGCATTAAGGTTATTGACAACGTGACACGATAGGGCTTTGAAGTGAATTCTGAATTATGTGTAATATAATCTGATGCAATATGTTGATGTAGACGAAACACAGATATGAAGTTGAGTAGACTCGTGTGGCTTGAAGCCATTTGATCGCCATTTTTCATTTTAAGACATGACATATACCATTATGTTATGCATTTCCTACATTATTGTTTCTTATATTGTACCTATGGTTTGTATCAAACCAGTCAATACTAATTAATCACTACATATTGCGATCACTATGAGCTAATGCGAAGCTAAGAATATTACAGTCATCTCCAATGGATTTAGTGAATGATATTGTTACAAGCACAGGGGTATTCACTTGACCGAGCGGTGTCATAACCCTGGCGCGAGTCACGCTGGAAGTCATAAGTTTTCCCCAAATTTCCAAAGACTTCCATACAACTTGAGTTGTAAAATGGTAAGAAAGCCGTGTCTGCTATAATTATTAATCTTTGCTGTAATCAATGGGCGACCCAGAGGAGACAACTTGCCCAAACGTCCATTAACTGCACCTTTGCATGGTTTTTATTCATTATCATCCGAATTCCGTACCGCAAGCCCGTCATGCCATAGAAATTCCACTAGTATTCCCTTACTAAATGGGGAATATTTAACTGCGCGACCCTAGGCCAGTCAATCCACAGAAATTCCGGCGTATCACGCTCATATACATACGCCCATTTTCCACTATGGCCACATAAACGGTACCTACCAAGTTCCAACTTGTTGATTCCGTTCTATAATTTACTGATTTCCAACCATAAATGCTGCCTTTTCAATCACACTACTTGTATACACCACTGAATTTTAATATGGACTATGTTACGAAAAGGGACAGTCATTCGGCTTGTATCCAAATTCACTACTAACGACCCAAGCATGGCTCAAATTCACTAACACTTACTCCAAATTTATTACAATATTATACGTATAATAATACTTCTTACGTTTGACTAGTAAATAGATGTAAGACACTAAATAAAGACATCCGTAAAAAAACGACTAAAATAACACTGGTCCGGAATTAATAAAATAAAAGAATAAAAAAGAATAATTTATTTAATGTGATTGACAGTGTAAATTATCTTCCTTTATATGAAACGCTAATGTACCAGTTTTTAAAAAGGAACCATATATTTTCCACTCTCAGATAGGCGTTTTAATAAGTTTTGGTGACCGCTCGGGTGATCTAAGGGGTTAGATTGTCCATCTCAGATGCAGGAGTCACGGGTTGGAAACCAGGCCTAGTCATATCAAAGACATAAAAATGGAACGTAGCGTTATGAGGTTAGTGTATGGGCTTGTCGGCCAGGTAATGTGGCTGGTTGGGACATTAGGTTACATGTCTGCGGCATGATGCCCTAGTGCAAGACATCACTATTGTTATGTATATTTTATTTAATTATATTTTGTATTGTGTTTTAAAATTCTCTTCTTTTCATTACATGATACTGTACTGTAACAAGTAATGCGGGACTTGACCTTGTTTTAAAATTCAGATCCTTTCTGCTTTACTTGATTATCTTTTTTAGTTTATTAATGTCAACAACTAATAAATACCTAAATTATGTTCAATGTAAATGAGCCTAATATAGGTATCATTATTTAAGTAAACAAAATAGAGTACATATATTGATTTGGATCAAGGCCTGGGAGATTCCTAAGTGAAAGTAACAGGTTTTGTGTAGTAAATAAACAAGGTTAATTAGATCATTCGAAAAGGTTATCTTCATTATGTAATGGGCCTTTTAAAGTGCAAAAAAGTAATATAATTGCTAATTGTGACCTGCAGTCAAGAAAAGGATTATATATTCTTGTCACTGTGTTGATTTTACCAGTCGTGCTGTATCGTGCAGCACATTCAAGTTGTATTTTGTTGTGACCAGTTTTGGCTGAATTTTATTTTACTTAAATGATTAAATTCAGGTGGTCATTTTCTCTGGGAATGCAAAAGTGCTCAATTAAAAATCGTGCATAAAGTAAATTGAAATTTATACTGAATTCAAACCTGGACAATATTTGTGTGATTCAACAAGAGACTTCTAACACATCCGGACTTCATAGGATATCAACGACACATCATCGTCATCAATTTTGGATCTCTTCTTGACTTGAGTTGAGTTTTATTCAGGACATAATATTATTAAGATTTGTATCTATAATGCTTGGATTATTTTGGGATTTATTTCGCATTAACTTAAGGGGTTTTTTTTCTCATTTTTAATTTTTATTATAATGGAAATAAATTATTTGTTAAACTTTACAAAGCCTATTGTGTTCACTCTTTTCTGTTAATTATTTGAAGAGCATAGACGCGTAACAGAAAATTGGTGGCTCGTCCTGCAAAATAATTTTGCAAACATATTTCAGAAAACATTATTATTTATATTTAATTTCCACTAGTTTTGGAATTTTAAAAATTCCAAATATTTCACACTTTTGAAATCTTTAGTGAAATCAACAAGCTTTTTACAATATTATCTAAAGTATAGAAGGTTGTTTTCAATCCTAGCCAGGAGAGGTTGGAAAGTTTAAAAACTGAATGACAGCTATAATCAAGTTAGTACTTCTTTTCTCTTAAAAGACGTATATCAAGATTTCGTTCTTTATGAGAAAATTGCTAGACAATATTATTAACATGTGTACTTACTGTTAAAGTTCGTGATACATTTGACTGTCATTAGATCAAAGTGCTGACTGTGATCTAAAAAAGGAATGCATCTTAAAGTATAATGAGTTGTTACCCGCGGCTTATAGACATGGCTTTAGGAATTCGAGAAAATCAACTGACCAGACCTATGTTGAATTGGCACTGGGAAAAGCACAACAGTTGTACATGTTGTTCTCTTCTACAAAGGTTAATAAATATTACGATAATCTCAGCCAACCAATATTACTTGAAGAATTTAAGAATTGTGTCCATTGTAACATTAACAATTATGTTGATGAGCATACGGTCAAAACTTTAGACAATGCTGCTCGCATTTATGTTAAAGGGTTTAATATCACTCATAATTCGGCCAGTCATATCCCTATTAAACTTTAAAGGGACACATGAGCTTATCAAAGTCCTTTTTGTTTCAGGTACAATACCTTTTTCTGAGAAGTCTTATTCTAATAAGAGTGGTCTGATTTATGAAGTAGGGTGCATTTTTTTTAAATGTTCCTCTCCATTATGTAAATATGTCGTCCGACATTGTCTCAACTCTCGTGCCAGTCGGAACAGTATTTGCTTTGCCAATTGAGGGCGTATATGTATTGCTTGTCACCTATCTAGTTGGAAGTAATGGTTTTAGTTAATCCACTTGTAACTGACAATCATTGTTTGGATCCGAAAGTATATCCTTTTGAAAAAAATACCCCTATTTATACCCAGCTTGTGCAGTTATTAGAGTTATGGCAAAAGCAAGATCTTGAGAATGATGTTGATGGGAAATATTCATTTAGCTGACATATGTATTGGTCTAGCTTTCAATGAGGTAGGTGTCAAGCCTTGTAGTGTTCTTTTAAGTACTCTTTATCTTTATTATAATTAAGGTGACACACTATAATCACATGTGGACGAACAGGATAAAGCTCCAGAGATATCCTGTTTGTTTCCAACGGCCATTAGTGAAACTCAAGCCACGAAAGTATTAGATTATTATTTCATTAGAAATCACTTTTATGAAGAACAAAAAATCTTATGAGAAGACGGAGACAATTTGAGGTACATGCTTGTGACGAATGGTCTATGAACTATCAAAATGAGGTTCCAAAGTCATACAGACAAGAAATGCTTAGTCATTAAACGCCTTTGTCGGGTCATTCAGGGATTAATAAGAACTGTCACAAGGTCTTGAATTGATTCTATAGGCCAAAACGTAATTATGATGTTTGTAAATATTGCTGAACTTGCTGCATTTATCAAATAACAGGAAAACCCAATCAGAAGATACCTAAGGCTCATGTGCAACCTATTCCTTCATTTGATGAACCATTAACCATTAAGCAAACTAATGGTAGATTGTGTCAGTCCTTTCCCTAAGATCAAGTCAGGTGTCCAATCCTTATTGACCATACTGTATGAGACCACCAGATTTCCATAGGCACTTTCTTTGAGGACAATTAAACTTAGTAGGTAGATTTGGTTTTCGTTTTCCTTACTCAGTTTGGCCTTCCCAAATCTGTCCAATCTAATCAAGGGCCAAATTGTATGTCTGGAAGTTTCCAGAGAATTATGCTTGAATAAGTCTTTCAGCGTTTCAATTCAAACGTAAAATTATGTTTGGACAGAATTGCAATGGAGCGAACTGTTGCGTCTGATGATTGAATTCTGTCTCTCTTGCTTATTCTTCAAACATATTCTTCAGATTAGGTATTACGGTTCCTATAAAGTTAAGAATGAAACAAATGATTGCAAATTAAAGGAGTACCATTATGTTCGGAGAGATAGCCAGGCTAATCATGCAATACTTTAGTTGTTCCTGTCCAACTCTGTGAGAATTAACAAAAAAGAATTGTCATCTGACTCGTGTGATTCTGACTTGCAAATCTTCGAAATTCAGACAGTATGATTCATATGAACCAGAGACGTTCACATTTGCAAACACATGAAAAGCATGAACAATTAGTACTTAAATATGTTCACTTATTTCCAGATTTTCCTACAAGAGCAAATAAAATCTACCATTGTGTTAAAATTCAACACCTCTGAAACATAACCTGTATAGGACGAAACATCTCGAACAAGAATGTTTGAAAAAAGCAATTCAGTATTTGCTAGAGAATAATTTCGTTGAGCCCAGTAAACGTGACTATAGTTCACCACAAATACTTGTTACGAAACCAAATAATACTTAACGCATATGCACTGATTATTAAAAGGTGAACAGTCTAACAAACACAAATTCAATTTTATTACCATGAATCGGTTGCTGCATTAATAACATTGTAAATACATAGTATGTCACTAAATCTGACCTTGACAAGGATGTTTTAGCAAATTCCGCAGTTAGAAAGGGCAAACAAAATTTCGGCATTGGTGTCCGCAGATAGAATGTATCATTACAAAGTGTTGTCGTTGGAATGTAAGGGTTGCGAAGTACCTTTCATCATTTAATGAACATGATTCCATCTTGTCTAGATAAATGTTATGTTTACATCATCTACAGCGAAATATGTAAGATCATATAGTAGAAATTCGGAAATTCTTCGACAGACTCACTGATGCAAATTCGGCAATTATTTTATCTCAATGTGAGTTTTGCCGTGCTTGTCTGACATTTCTTAGACATATCGTGGAACTTCGACAAGTTAAACGTATACATTTTAAGCTTAAGGTTATCTCTTTACCTATCAGTAAAAAACAACTGATGGGATTATGGTGTATGGCAGGATACTATTGACAATTTTGTTCCAGTTTTTCTATCAATGCTGAACCGCTGACAAATGAGTTGAGTAAACAAACGAAAATTGTATTCCTCTGAATAATACGAGGAAGCTTTTGATAAGTCAAAATAAATAAGTAAGAATTTGTTGTTGCACGAATATAATATTGATGTCAGGCACATCAAGGCAACAAGGCAAAGGACAATCTAACAGCAGGTGCACTTTCACTTATATATATATAATATATATATATATATATATATATATATATATATATATATATATATATATATATATATATATATATATTGTAAAGCGTTTAGCGCTTCTAAAGATTTGGCACTAAACAATGTCCTCATTATGATTATTAATATTTTTTTATTATTATTATTCTCGTTAGTAGTATTAGTAGTAGTAGTAGTAGTAGTAGTAGTAGTAGTAGTAGTAGTAGTAACATTAATATCTTTAGATGGTATGGGTTGCTGATTTAGTACTTTTAGAGTATTAATGCTGTTGACTGATTATGTAACAAATTTTATTCTTGGGTAGTAAGTGTTATGTTTTAATTGCTAACGCCTAATAATATACAAAAAGGATATTATTCCTCACAAATATTGTGTATGTTCGTCTTTGTTTTTTTTTCCTTTTTCGTTCGCATAAACTAAGAAGAAAAACCAACATATTAATCAAAATTTTATTATGTATTTATAACAAAGCAATAAAGAAATGACTACAGAACATTTAGAAGAGTAGATTTAAGATTTAAGATTATACTGTAAATCACATTCATGAATCTGTCCTTAAATGTAGTCCTTAAATGTAGTCCCTAAATGTAGTCTCTAGCTATGTTGATTTTATACTATACTTGGTTGCGACGTTTAAATTTCAGTATACTCTGGTGGAAGCGCTCGCCCTGCTACTCTGAGTACGCTCTCGTGTTCTTTTTGAATTTATCAAGATGAGCTTCAAGGATATGTAGCTTGAGGGATATCCTGGTGCACTTTGTTTCTCAACCAGCTCCACATAGTTTCCGGCCTTATAATTGTACAAGGAAAGCCCCGAACGCTGTTCATAAGCCGCTTTCTCCTTACTAGCGGGCTTCGTGGGCTATTCATTGCACTGCATGATCCTCTTTATATGTGACACCGTTTTTTACCTTTGCCACACAGCTTCAGAAAGATGTTTTGAAGGTACTTGAAGGCTGCCGACTGCTTATCTAGAGCTCTGACAAATGGTTTCGTAAGGCCTAATTTGATGTGCATTGATAGCATCGGAACCTTTTGTGCGTACAGGAAACCTGGAAAACCGCACTGGTGTCCCATCAGGAATGCCACCTTTTTGAAGTCTCTGATGACTACCCAACCGTACTCAACACACTTCATGATGTTCAGCATGACTTTGATACTTTTGTCAATGAAGAGATGCCACTCAATCTGGTTACAGGCGATTGAAATCGCATCTAGCAGAGACTGGTCGCATCGTAGCAGAAACAGAGCCCGTCTTCATTGGTGAAGAAGCTGGAAAAAGCTTGTCGACTCTTTCTCTGATATACGACTTGCACACTTTCATCGGACAAGTTAAATTGCATGAGCCTAGACGTTAAAAGATCGGCATTGGACTTGGTGAGACCATGCTCTCTGATAATATTTGTCACAGAATTAGGAAAAATTCAACTTTTGTTATGCCCTGAGAACATTTTAACTATTTTTCGTTCTGCATGCGTTCAAGGTTAACTAGTGTGAACAGGTGTTTTTCCAGACATGCGACGGAACCATCATACGTCTCGCCGGAAATTACTTGTGGAGAGGGACATTCCGATATTCACAGGTATTTTACTATGAATATTACTCACTGTCTTATGAATTTAAGCAGATCAATTTATAGCCGATATTCCGGTTGCTTTGGATTATGACGCGGAGTGCACGTATCTCCATTGTATTCTATAGCCATAGGGGTGAGTGGTAATTTTATATTTCATTTGGTATGCGAAGTTTATTGAATTTGTATTGTCATATCGTGTAATGATTAATTTATTACAACGAAGATTTGAAACGTTGTGTACTGTGAATTTCAAGTTGCTATTAAGAGTTTAATGTATTAGTATTTTACAGAACTCATTATTATTACCAGTTTGGTTTTATTGTAGCTAACGGTCGTCACGAGGCTAACAAGTGTAACGAGGCTAACGAGTCTAACAAGTCTAATTGAGTCTAACGAGTTTGACGAATCAAATGCGTCTAGCTGATGAGTTTATCGGACGAGTTTAGCTGCTGACGAATTTAGATGACGTGTAGAGCTATCTTCAGCTCTCTATATGTATGTACGTATGTCTGTACATGTGGTGGAACCACGACTGTAGATGTGGTTAATACAAGGGTGTTGTATGCTATCTTTACGTATGTATAAGTATAACTGTACATGTGGTGGATCCATAAAGGGTGCGAGCAACCGATACAAGTCTGGGCCAACCCAAGGGACGTGGTGAAACTGTGCGGTTTAACAGTATATGGATCGTACGACTGACTGTACAAGGGTCAAGAAGCATGTGTTTGTTCCAATTGTTGCTTCAATTGGGTACATTTGTATTTACATGAAATTATTTTGAATCTAGTTTGAATTTCATGAGATTTGTGAGTCTTACTTACAGTGCAGAACATTTTAAACGTATTTGAATACCTTCAGATTGTTTGATTCTCAATCCAAGTATATACGTAAAATTATACGAATGTCTTATAATGTTTACTATTTTTTGAAACTTAGGTTTCTTGAATCTGTATATCAGGTAGATATACTATTTTTGGTTTATTTTCAATGTGTGAATGTTAGTAGAGTGATTGGATCAATTCTATGTTGAGAGTGTGTGAGAATCATTGTGTTTATACTTCATATATTTTTCTTTACTAATTAAGTTCATACATTTTTATCTGTCACACATTGTGTTTGAGTTATTCATTTAATCCAAAATCCACTCGGTTTCAATTCTGCGATAATAGTATTGAGGTCTGATTGTTTCGGGTAGTATGGGTTTCTCCTCTCAGTTCCACCTTTACAAATGTCATCTAATATAAAACTTCTTCTCCGACTTGATGATTACTTCTAAAGACAGCTGCTCTATATTTTCAGGAGTGGATATGGGGAGCTCAGGGCACTGTGAGATCGGGACGATGGATGAAGGAAGGTCCGGTTACGTGACAGCAGCTGCATTCCTGCCAGTCCGACGTTACTTAATAAACCCTTTTAAGGGTGCAGAAGTAGCACGTGCATGAGTGGTTAGTGGGTTCCCGCCTAATTATTTGGATATCAACCTTATTGCTCTCTTTTCCCCCTTGTACCATCCTACAAAAATACTTTTATCTCGACCATGACTAATGTGTAAGGAATTCTAGCACCACTTTTCATATATGATACATTGTTTAAATAACATTGAAAATTGTTAACATTTTAAAATTACAAAATTTTACAATTTCCACTTAGATAGCTGCAAGTAAGCTGAACTGGTGGGCTAAAGGGCTCTGTATTTATACTACTGTTTATATTACTGGAAAGTTCTAGAAAGTTCTAGACGTTACTAAAAGTTTGCTCAGTACTGAAGTTATCTAGAATGTTCTGGAAAACAGACCAATTTCAAATTATCACTGTCCTGGTAACAAAAGCAACTTTCTGTGGAATAAAAGCCAGTTTCTTTACTTTGAGACATAATCAGTTAGGAAGAGACACTTACTACCGGGGAACAAAAACAAATTTGTTACATGGTGTTACAGTTTATTTAGGGTTGTTGATTGAGTATTGTTAGATCATTAGGGCTGCTGATTGATTTTCTTGACAGCGTTAGTGCTGCTGATTGATTATCGTTAGAGTGTTAGGCTGCTGATTGATTATCATTAGAGTGTTAGGCTGTTGATTAAATAGTTTTACAGCGTTAGTGTTGTTGCTTGATTATCGTTAGTGTTAGGCTATTGATTGAAATCGTTAGAGTGTTACGCTGTTGATTAATTAGCTTTAAGCGTTAGTGCTGTTGATTGATTATCGTTAGTGTTCGGCTGTTGATTGATTATTGTTATTGTTAGGCTGTTGAATGATTATCGTTTGAATGGTAGGCTGTTGATTGATTATCGTTAGAGTGTTAGGCTGTTGCTTAATTATCTTTACAGCGTTAGTGCTGTTGATTGATTTTCGTTAGTGTTAGACTATTGATTGATTATCGTCAGAGTGTCCTGATGTTGATTAGTTATCTTTACAGCATTAGTGCTGTTGATTGATTATCGTTAGTATTAGGCTATTGATTTATTATCATAAGTGTTAGGCTATTGATTGATTATCGTTAGGGTGTTAGGCTGTTGAATGATTATCGTTAATGTTAGGCTGTTGAATGAATATCGCTAGAGTGTTTAGAGTGTTCGGCTCTTGATTGACTATCGTTAGAGTGTTAGGCTGTTGATTAATTAGCTATAGCGATAGTGCTGTTGATTGATTATCGTAAGTGTTAGATTATTGATTGATTATCGTTAGTTTTAAGGCTCTCGACTGATTATCGTTAGAACGTTATGGTTTTAACAAGAAAGAGTTGTGGATATATCAAAAGTCCTAACCCAACTTTGACGTGTCCACTTTTGTATATCATTTTGTCAAACCTTCATCCATTAAGATTTCCGCTGAAAAATTCAGTAAGAATAAAATCTCTTTGGGGAAACATTGAACCTTTCTCAAGCTTCATTGGAGTCGAAAAGTACGACAGGAGTATCAACTGGGACATTACGGCAATGAAACGCGATCACTGATCGTTTAATCGCACTCTGCAGTACACTTGAGCAAGATTTAAGTGGGAACTTCATCTCTACTTTTCGTTTTCTTTTCTGTTTGATAGATGAAGTTGATAGATGAAGTTGACTTCAATCTTATATGTAGGCCCTCAAGTTGGCGTATCACTGGCATTTCTGAATCCCTCGTTTTAGAGGATCTTGAAGGTTCGTAAAAAAGAATGATTGTTCCTTAAAGATTGTGTTTTGCACACTTGCTTGTACTAATGTCATTTGCTAGTACAATTATATGTATGACAGACAGACTCTATCTTGTTTGCCTTATGAATCTAGAATCAAAAGAATAACAACAAGCCATACGTTGCATGTACTGTCGAGATACTTAAAAGTCACTGGTCACTTATATTGCACACAAGTGTGATATCATTGCATGAAATAAAGCATTTGTTATGTATGCACACCAGAAAAATGTTTAATTAGATTTAACCATCCGCATTTTTAAATGAAAAGATTATTCGGCAATCTCCATAAGCAATCGATAACTATCGCGTGACAAAAACGAATATGACCTATATTTATCTTATCTGAAGTATATTTATCCTATCTGAAGTACATTTATCCTATCTGACGTACGTTTATCCTATCTGACGTACGTTTATCCTATCTGACGTACGTTTATCCTATCTGACGTACATGTATCCTCTTTATTCAACCTAGCTATTCAATTGTTTAATTTCCATCTGTAAATGTCTATGTGATACATCTTACGATTGTGTTATCGTACAGCAAATATGTTGTACTGTGTTGGAAATGGATATAACCAAAAGAGTGATGATGATACAAAGGAGTTCTCTATTTTTCCAAAAGACCCTGTTTAACATAAAAAGTGGATTGAAGCTGTGGGATCAAATAGGGTGAGGGATAGGAAAGTCCAAAATCCTTCTAGATCCTGTAGAAAGCTATATGGTGCATATGAGAAAATAGATTTGTTTGTTTATACATTAGCCGAATCTTAGACTCGAACTCACGCAGACAGAGGTGAGACGGAAATGATCCGTAACGGAGAGCGCTTTAGACCACTCGGCCACTCGGGGCCCCCGAGAAGATAGATAAAAAGAGGGTAAGTAAAATATATCAATTAGCTACTACAGTACTGTAATTTTACTGGAGATGTAAAATATTACTAAAAAAAAAATCAATATTTTTTTGAATGTGCAGAGTGTAGACTTTGACCTTTTTATTTTGCATTAATATAACCATTATCAACTCGAAAGTTTATTTATATTTTTTTAAAGAAAAATTTGTTATTACTCTGAGACTTTTATCATTTATAGGTGTACAAGTCTGTAGAATAGGACACACACACACACACACACACACACACATATATATATATGGTTTGGCAGTTACTTCAACAAGGTACAATACTTCACTTTAAACATAATTCCAACGTTTTGATAACTTTGTTACTGGTTTTGTGTCAACATTGTTGCAACAAAAGTGTCAGCGAGGTTTGTCCTTGGTTTGAGAGAAACATTATCACAGAGACAGATGACCGCAGAATTCGGTTTCATTTTATGAAAGAAGACAAGATGGCTAGGCTTCATGTCGCCATCTGTTCTCCTATTCTGTCGTTTTCGCTCGTGGTCACGATGCATATGATTAACTAATTATTTGTCGAGAGGGACAACATTTGACAGAAAGCTAGCCAAATCTCAAATGATGTAGTCAAACTGGAAGCGTTTCCATCATACCTTTGTGTTTAGCAGTCATTAAAGATTTGTTTTCATTCTGAACTGCACGTCTTCCGGTTTATCAAAGATCTTCCAAAAAGCAGTCTTTGTTTAATTGCACTATTGTAAAAAATAAATGAAACAAGCTAAGTGTCTCTTTTGATAGCCAAATTTGATTAGCTTTCTTAAGCTCTGGGCTGCCGTTCAGTAAGCACTGCACGTAATGATTTGAAGCCAACTCTCCACTCCCACTCCTGTGGAATTGGAATAAAATAGCGACACGCTAAGGAGGATCAGATAAACTGCATCACATAAATATTTCAGATTATGAACACGGGTTCTCGAAAGTGATATTTAAGTGATTGTTTGTCCATTTTCCCACATACAGTAGACGATTTATGTAACCTGAAAATCAGTAAGGTTTATGCTTGCCACAATTAAAATGGTACGTCTAATGTCACACTAAAGCATGTACCAAATAAGAGAACAGTTTAACATCGGATGATTTCAAACACAAGGGACGTTTTTCACCAACGATTTGTTGAACTAGTTAATCTTGAGACATTGTATGGAACTGCGTTTTACATCAGGTAGCAGGGAAGTACTACTTGAAGAAAATAAGACTCTCCCATTTGCTTGGCTGTAAATGTTTTTAACACAAAATATCGATTCCATTTTACGAATCTACGTGTTCGGATATCCTCAAGCGACTGTAGTATGTTACGCCCTCGTCATCGCTCCTGAGCGTTTTTAATATCACGCTCTTAACTGCGGCATTATTGTGCTATGTATGATAAAGGTTCTAGGATAAAAAGTACAAGTTTAAACCTCCCACGTACCCCCATCATAGATACCGTAACTAATTGTGAACAGTAAACTGTAAATCAGGGAAAATTTTCTATTTTGAGATTTACTTCCTATGTTGGCACGAAACAAAGTGAGACAAAAGTCAGCAATCTAAATAAAATATATGCGATCAGAAGTTCTTTTTTTTAACAATTAAACGAAATTCAGAAATATTAACCATACGGTGAAGGAAATTTAGTATAGGAGATAATTACACTGCTATCTATCTATCTATCTATCTATCTATCTATCTATCTATCTATCTATCTATCTATCTATCTATCTATCTATGTAGGTACTACGTACGTCTGACTGTATGTCTGTCTGTCTGTCGGTATGTGTTTCTCTCTGATTGTCTGTCTATCTAACTGCCTGCCTGCATGTATGTCTGTATATCTGTCAGTATGTCTGTCTATCTGTCTGCCTGTATATCTATTAATTGTTTGATTTTGTATTGCAATTAGTGTTTGTTAATGGAGTAAGAAAACCATAAACTAATTTCACTTTTCCCACAAGCATTTCAAAAGAGGTATTAAAAGAATTCCTTCCGTTTTGCAGTTAAACACTACTTTTGATCATGGAGATAAAAAGAAAAGATTGAGATCGAAATATTAACTCGATGCGCCGTCTTAAAACACTAAAACTGAGTGTCTTTATCTAAGTCTTGTTGTCGTTGTCGTTGTCGTTGTCTAAGAATTCAATATGAAAAGATAGGATAGTGCTAAGACTAGTAAAAACAATATTCATCCACTGTTCTTTGTCAATTGGATTGATTTATCTTAATTAATCCCTAAGACAAAGGTTTCAGTGCATGCTATACTTAAAATAAATAATAGAAAAAGTGAAGACAGCAAGCTTTCTAAAATTTAACAAATTATTTTTTTCATTAGAATAAAAATTCAAAAATAATAAAAACTATCTTATTGTATTGGGAATTCAATTAAAATATAAATAAAGAATTAACGACGCAAGTCCTAGTATAATAAAACGTTCTGAATAAAATATAGTTCCTAAGAGATCCAAAATTTAAGGCGATGACGCGTACGTTCGGGTCTGCGAAGTGCTGATGTGTCGACATTCTCTTCTTGAATCACACATTTATTAATCCAGGTTTGAAATCAGTACAATTTCCATCAATGTCTTTATCCAAAAATTTTGTCAGAGCATTTTTGTATATCTAGAGAATACCTGAATAAAACTCAGTTCAAGTTCCGACGAGATCCACAATTGAAGGCGATGATGTGTCTTTGATAACCTACGAAGTCCGGATGTGTCAGCAGTCTCTTGTTAAATCACACAAATATTGTCCAGGGTTGAATTCTGTATAAATTCCAATGATTGACTTTCTGCACGAATTTTCTTGGTGCATTTGTTCATTCCCAGAGAAAAAACCAAATTGAATTCAATAATTAGAAAAATAAAATTCAAGTCAAGTTTGTCACAACATAAAACAGCTTCAAGTGCTAGATGTTAAAGTACGACTTTTAAAATGATCAAAGCAGTAAGATAATATAGTTATCTGTTTGACCTTAAGTCATACTTAGCATTTTCTCAAATAACCATTACCCAATACCAGAAAAAAAAACTTTCAGGCTGATATAGTGAGCTTTGTTTTCTTCCGACACAATAGCCTACAAAATTCAAATAAGAATCTTCAAAACCTTGAAATAAATATATAAAAAAGTGTAATCAGGTCAAGCAAAAATGAAAGCAGTTTTGGACGAGGTCAAACTTATCAAACACAGTTACATTACAATAACATGTAATGAAATAACAAATATTGAAACGAACAGTTTAAATTTAATATACATAACAATACTAACGAAAAATTTATCAGCATATGATTTGAATGTTGTGTTTGTGTGTATATATATATATATATATATATATATATATATATATATATATATATATATATAAATATATACCAGTGAAACAAATACTTTTGCTGAAACGATGCACGTATCGATACAAGAGACGGAGAGTCGATACAAAACGATTGTAAGCAGTGTCACGTTATAAGAAACAATAGACATATGTATATGCTAGGTCCTGATCTAATTAATCCGCTTCATAAATGTTACGAGAGTCAGCCATGCGAACAATGAGGTGTCAAAGCGATGTGTACACAGCCTGGCCTCCGGCTTATGTTTCGATAGTGTAAGCCGACATCAAATGACGGGTGTAAAGCTAGTTGTGTAGAGCAAGGCCATTGGAACTTGTTACTGGCGCCGTATTGTGCAGCATGAGATTCACAGGTACGTTACATGAATTGCCTGTGTTGGGTTCAAAGGAACATCAAATGGTTGGGGCGGTGGGTCGTAAATCCACCCATGACAGACTGCTGTGGATGGGGTAATGGGGTAATGGCTGCTAATTATGAAGACCATGGATGAATTGACAATTACTCGGATTTGAGCGAGGCAAGGCCACCATTGGAATCACAAGCTTAAACATAATATCTTGAAAATTAAACGTCAGTAGTCGCTAAACCATCTTGCTGGAATTATATAAGGGGCGATATAAGTTACTCTGACGTCATTCGAAATTGGCGGAAAACATTGTTATTCTGTAAATTACAAAGGATATCAGACAGGTAAGTTACTTATTTTCTCCATTATTGCAATATATTACGGCGAAGAAAATGTAATTTAATTATGTGCAGTATGCCTACTTCATTACTAGAATCGTTAGTACGTAGAATTACCATTTGTAGGGTTAGATTCCTTTTTAGCGTTTGATCTACATGCATATTTTGAGATATGAGTAATGTTTATGTAAATAATTAATATTGTAACTCGCCATTTAGTTAATTCGTTGTAACCATTAAATCCTTCCAGAAGAGTAATTTAAGCACTGTGGCAATGGCGATATGCAGACTGTGCATTGCTAAAAAGACTGTTTGAATTCAAATGAGATACAAGTTGGGTTAGAATAACATTTTCTAAGATTTTTATATGAATGGACGGTTAGAGACTTGGCGGTAGTTCTTTAAATCGTTATGGTTGGTTTTTTCAGCAGAGGCTTTACGATGGCGGTTTTGAAAAATGATGAAACTTCCCCATATGAGAGAGAGATATTAGTAACATCAGTTAGTGAAGGCAATATTGGCTCTAAGCACTCAAGCAGCAGTGATGTTGGAATTGGATCAAGTTCACAAGACTTTGGTGCACTCTTCATCGCGATTGTCCGTATTAAATCAACAGCGAAAGGTTGACATGCTTCTAATGGTTGTCGCTGAAATGCTGTATCAGAACTGTATGGTGAAGAGTCAACTGAAATTGTGTATGTCAAGCGAATCTCTAATGGTTTGTACTTTGTCACGGAAGAAATTTGCAAATGGGTCCGGAAGGTCTGCAGGAGAGAAACTAGTTGGAAGTGATGTACAATTGTTCCTTGACATTAGTTTCTCAGTTATCTCGAAGATCTCTTTGCAGCAGGAACTCTCCGTGATCTTAGTACTGTAGTAGGATATTTGTGCTAAAATGACTATGTTTGTAACGTTCTTCTTAGCGGCTTCGTAGATTTGTTTATGAAAAGTCAGTCTGGTGGAAACTTAAAGCCTCTCTGCTTTTCGGCGATGTCTTTTAGCAGTGCGAAGCTGGTCCCTAGCACTGATATACCATGGATAACAAATTTTTATTGATACTCTGCATTTGGTGGCTTGGGCATGTTTTTTCAAGCAATGAACGCAGGCAGTTATCGAGTTGTTCTTCTGTACGATGTAAGTAAGTTATTTGGTTTTCTTGGATGTCACGCATGAATTTGGTTTTATTTATCATGCGGAGGTTTCTCTAAGTAGCCAGTAAAGGTGGAGGGTTAGGGACTGATACGTCGAGATGGCATATAAGGCAGAGTTGATCTGATGCAAGTTCGTGGGATACATAGGTTGATTGCACAATATTATCATCAGGTCTATAAAGAAACCAGTCTAAAATGTGACCAAGTTTATGGGTGGGTTGGTTAACTGACTGTTTAAGATTGAGGAATACGCTAATATCCTTGTGAGTTCATATTCATATAGGAAGCTTTTAAAAACCGGAGGGGCTGTAGGAGACAGAGAAGGGGAAAATTCTAGTACAGTTGGTTCCGAGTTTATGGGAGACACGAGAAACATAGAACATATGAAAAGCTTGAAGGCAGACAGTGGAATATAAGTGGCGGAAGTGGAAAGGATGAAAGACGTAGTTGATGGATTGAAAGAATACTGGAGTACCAGTCAAAGGGATAAAAAAAAATACAGATGAGTAGAAACACAAAAGAGGAGGCGAGGAGGAAAATGTATCACACTAAGTCAGATGATGAAATAGACCGTCACTTCACTTAGTGAAAGAAGACTGATAGGGTTTTTAATATTGAATTTCATTTAAGAAATTGATTAGTATTAAATTGTTGTTTTTTTTTTGTTTTTTTTTCACCTTTCGTGTTCTCAGTAATTTAACTGTCGGCATCGAATGAAGCTCCGAGCTTGGCGTCTTTCTATGACTACTTCAATTGGTAACAAAAAAGAGCCAGGGTGAGTCTTCTGTAATAATTAAATATAATACTTGGAGCACCTCACCCCAACCGAAGGTAAATTAAACCAACCTTGACATTGGGCCTAATAGTAGGGCGACGATCCTGTATGTGTCCCACGCCAGTCCACGTGACCTTTACAAGCAGTCATTAATAATCATCAGCTGCCTTGTTAAACTGTAAAGTTATAATCCATGTGAGAGCATTTGCAATCACAAACATTTTAGTTTGTTAGTAAAATGGAAAACAAATTATTTGTGAATACCCACTCGCCGTCTACAAGTTACCCCCCTTTCATGATAAGTATCTTAATTCAGATGTATATTCATCATATACTATACACTCGAAACATGTTCCACGTGTTTAATCGAGTACTTTACTCATCATTTAAAAACCAGTTTCTTCTTTGAATCCTATCTTGACTCCTGTGGTCGATTTGACAGCTATGCTACCAGTGTGTTGCACTTTAAAATATGTTACATTGACTTTCATTTCTTGTTATTGCTTGTTCCACTCCAGGTCAAACAATAAATACCAACCAGAAATCAATGTAGTTTATTCTATGCGTGACAAACCGAAAATATTGTCAGAGCAAAGTAGAGACGTCGCGGGAAAATAATTAGATATGTCAAGTAATTAAGCGGTGATGTTGTCAGGGTGTGACATTGCGCTAATCTTGAACATTTGTACGCTTGGAGAGCAATTAAACGCGAAAATGTGCTCGGCGAAGTATACAATTTTTATTTAAACATTCTTGTCGAGATATCTGTTGATTTTTCGGGAGTAACAACTGTTTTACATCCGGGTTCTTCAAGCACGATAAAAATGATTGTGAAACTAAACTTGATTTAAGTAACGTGACCTGGAATAAAACTTACGGTTTAGTCTGAACCAATCATGAAGGAAGCTTTACAAATGAGTGTTGAAAATATGGGCTACCTAGAAAAAGCAAAATGTCTGTTCCCGGCGTAGTTCATTACAATTTAATTCGGCAAATCTTTACTAATAATAGTGATGCTGACAATAATATTTTTCAATTCTGAAGTATATCATATTATTGAAGCCATGAAGGCGGCAATGGAGTCACCATTGAGTGATTTTAAACCGGAAATGGTGTTAAATACGAATCAGATGTACATGCTGGATGGACAAAAAGCAGGCGACATGAACCTTCAGTGGTATTTATAACTTAAAATGTACATAAGGAAGAATACAGAACATATTCAAAATACAAATTTGGCTAAATAGTCAGTAAACTGCTGATTAAAACAAAGGGGCCCCGAGTGGCCGAGTGGTCTAAAGCGCTTTCCGTTACGGATCACTACTGTCCCACCTCTGTCTGCGTGGGTTTGAGTCTAAGATTCGGCTAATGGGGGTATGTGAGAAAGCTTGCCAGTAGCTTCTCGTGGGTCGGTGGTTCTTTCCGGGGCTTTTCCCGTGTTCTTCCTCCACCAATAATACTGGTCGCCATGTATAGCCTATCGTGTGCTAAAACCTGGCTTTAAACCTACAACAACAACAACATCAACAACTGATTAACAAAGTCTTTTTATGTTAGTGAATAATACTTTTTTGTAGCAGATGTATCCCAAAGATGATAGATGTGATATCTGGATAATTGTGAATAATAGTCGCAAAGACCAATTTCCCAATATATTCAAGTTGACAAAGTTAGCTATGGATACGCCCCTTCAGAAAGAAGCACAGTACAATATTGATACAACGTATAAGGAGAAGAGTATGCCCAGAATTAATTAAAATATTAATGCTTATACAACTAGAGGTGAAATCTGTCCACGATGTTCATTTGAATAGACCTATACGAAAGTGGAGCAGGAAGAAAGAGAGACAGATATTGAAGTGTAGACAAATATTGACCTATGACCATTTCTTTCTCCCCTCCTTTTTTGAGACACATTATTGTTAATAATATGTTTTCAAATCATTCATGTTGTGCTAAACAAAGGGAGTTAACTGGATCCACAATTAAATATCATAAAACATTGTATGTATGTATGTATGTATGTATGTATGTATGTATGTATGTATGTATGTTATAGGGTTTAACGCCATTTTTCAGCACACCGTATTAATGATGGAGGAAGAACCCGGAAAAAAAACCGGAAGAGCCAAGGATCCACGAGAAGCTACTGGCAATCGTTATCACATACCCACATAGGCCGAATCTGACACTTGAAACCACGCAGAAAGAAATGAATTGGCAGTGATCCGTAACAGAAAGGGCTTTAGACCACTCGGCCACCTGGGGCTCCGTATGTATGCATATATGTCTATATGCATGCATTATGTACAATTCTATTTGATACAAGCAAATGAGTGACAAATGCTGAAATACCTAATAATTCCGGAAGTAATAGTATAGTTGAGAATTGAGTTTTATCCCTTTGCACGCATGTACATTAAAATTACACAAATTATTGAAATCACGTGAAAGTCAAATTTTTCATTATCATTATTTTCCTTTGCTTGGTTCGACATTATAAATATCGGAAGCAGATGATGTATCTCATTCATATTCTACATACACGCACATATAGTCGTGCACCCACCCCTTCGCTAAAAATGGGCTTGTCCAGTAGCTTAAATGACCGGCGTGTAGGATTCTTTTTTACATTGAAGTTCGTTTAGCATAAGACGTGCAGACGATAAAGGTGTTCAGAACTCTTTCCGCGGGTCGCAATCATATTTGAAATTATAGATTAAAGAAGAAACTAAGTTCAGTTTATTGTTTTTCATTTGCCTTAATTCGGTAAAGAGGTACAAACAAATGGGGAGATATATTATCGGATGATGGGCAAAAAATCCGCCACGCTCGTGTATTCAAATATATTTACTGGTATCTTTCTACGACGAGAGAGAGAGAGAGAGAGAGAGAGAGAGAGAGATGAGGAGGGTCTGAGAGACATAATACACAAACAGGCACTTTATTCCTAGCCTAGCTGTGTTTATCGTTCGACGAATTCGCTGTCTTACTAACTATCTCGATGCACGAGAAAGGTTCAGGGTGGTGAATAAAGTTAGTTTCTGTCATTATAATATTGCATAATGTTTTCAGATCCTTGATAATGGTTTTATAAAAAGAGAAGAAAGAAATGAAAACAAAGCATTAAATAGATCATAGCATCTGTCTGCCCCCTTACGAAAAATGTTCCGTATAGTTTTGACAGGCTATTTGTCACGTGCTTAGGCTCAAATAAACAGTAACATAGAAATGATGTAATTTAAGTCATTAATTTTCCTGTCAACTGTGTAGGGATTATGATATTTGGCCTAAAGAGGATTGTGGGGCATTGGTAAGAGAGTCATGACTCTATCACCAGGCTGAAAACTCCTTTCCTTCGATTTTTTTTTATCATATCTTAATTTGGTTTTAGATTGAGCAGAGTGCAGAATTGCTCTTGCGACCTCACAAGCCTTTGACAACTTGTATCTAAAATCGGAAACATAATCAAGAAGATTGATCTCAGTATCTTCATTAGAGAGAAGTTTCTCTTTCAATAACTTCAATGGTCCACGCACAGTGTGTCCAAAACCCAGTTCAAAGGAACTGAAGCCTAAAGATTGTTGAACTGATTCTCTAACAGCAAACAACAGTAAATGAATCCCTTCATCCCAATCTTTATTCGTATCTAAACAATATGATCGGATCATATTTTTCAAAGTCTGATGGAATCTTTCTAATTGCCCTTGGCTTTCAAGGTGATAGGCAGAAGATTTGAATTACTGAATGCCTAATTCATACATAACTTGTTGAAAAATTACAGACATGAAGTTTGAACCTTGATCAGACTGAACAGACTTGGGAAGGCCATACTGAGTAAAAAAACTTTATCAAAGCTTTTGCTATTGTTTTAGATTTTATATTCCTCAACGGAAACCTTGTTGACGCACACATAATGGTCAACAGGTATTGGTTACCTGACTTGGTCTTGGGTAAAGGACCTACACAATCTACCATAATTCTACTAAATGGTTAGTCAAAGGCAGGAATAGATTGTAGATGAGCCTTAGGTATCTTCTGATTGGGTTTTCCTACCATTTGACAAGTATAACAAGATCTACAATATTTGGTAACATCACTTTTGATTTTTGGCCAATAGAAGTGAGTCAAGATCTTGTGATAAGTTTTATTAATCCCTAAATGACCAGCCAAAGGAGTTTCGTGGGCCAGATTAAGTATTTCCTGTCTGTAAGGTTTTGGAACTACTATTTGATAGTTCACCGACCACTCATCACCAGCAAGTACCTCGGGAGGTCTCCATTTTCTAATAAGAATTCCATTTTTAATGAAATAACAGAAGGTAACTTCAGTGACTTCAGTCTCACTTATGGCCCTTTGAAACAAACAGGAGATCTCAGGATCCTTTTCATATTCGACGACAAGTGACTGTCATTTATCACCCTGATTAGAATAAAGAGAATGAGTTTTTAAAAGAGGATCACTATGATCAATACCTTCTGATTGATCCAAACAAGAAGTAAAAGTGACCTCTTCAAAAGCGTGACCTTTCGATATGAATGGTTCATAATTCTCCATAACAAAATCAGACTGGGATTTATTAGACCCAACAAATGTATTGCTTTCAGTACATGACCGTGACCTTGACCTCTTAGAAATAAGAGCATTTGGAACAGGTCTGTCTTGATTCTGATGCCTATTTTTCAATTTATAGCAATCAGAAATAACGTGTCCTTTTTTCTTGCAATAGGTACACGTCGGAATAGACAAGGATCTAGAAAAAAGCTTCTCTGAAGTTTGATTTTTGAAAGTTGTGCTAGTTTGAGTTTTAAAAGGGCTGGTATTAGGCTGAAATACTTTTCTGCTAGAAGACTGTTGAGTAGAAGTCTTGTTATCAAAAGGAACTTGATGCGTCAAAGAATATTCGTCAAAGCTCGAGCAGCAGTCTCCAAGGTTTCAATCCTACGCTCATCAAGATAAGACTTAACGTCACTATGGACACAGTTATTGAACTCTCCGATTAATATGATTTGCTTGAGATTTTGACAGAGGCGTAGTTAGAGTGTTTGGCGCCCGGGGACAACATTCATTCCCTTCCCCCCACCCCAACTCAGCTCTGAAACCCATTATTTTCATCAATAAAATCACCTTTACCCGTTACAACCTATTTCAAAGCCCATTTTGGCGCCCCCCCCTCCCTAGTATGGCGCCCGGGGACATATGTACCCCCCTGCCCCCCCCCCCCCCCACTAGCTACGCCTCTGGATTTTGATAATCTTGTTCGACTTTCTTGGCTAAGCACCATCTATCAAACAACTGCTCTTTTTCTCTAGCAAATTCGACATGAGTATGTCCAGCTTCCTTTCTGTAATTTCTGAATTTTTGCCGATAAGCTTCATGGACTAACTGATAACCCCTTAGAATATATTCGTTAACCACATCATAGTCACCACTTTGGTGAACAGACAGTGAAGTGTAAATCTCACTAGCCTTACCAGTGAGTACACATTGCAATAACTGAGTCCAATGCTCCCTTGGTCACTTTAAATTTTCTGCAACTGTTTCAAAACGAATGAAGTATTTGTCTACTTCTTTTTCTCTGAAAGGGGGCACTAATGTAATATTCCTTGCTAAATCAAAACATAAATTTGGATTTGAAGTATGAAGGTGTTTTTCACTTGCCAGCTCTATTTCTTTTATTTTACATTGATATTCCCTTTCTTCCTTCTCTCTCTCTCTCTCTCTCTCTCTCTCTCTCTCTCTCTCTCTCTTTATCAATTTGTTTTTCTTGTAACCGAATGTGCATCTGTTATTTTTGTAATTCAAATTGTCTTTCTTTCTTTCTCCTCTTTGTCATATTATAT
Source organism: Unio pictorum (assembly GCA_030141615.1). Lineage (NCBI taxonomy): Eukaryota > Metazoa > Mollusca > Bivalvia > Unionida > Unionidae > Unio > Unio pictorum. Next base: position 7,297,867 of record JARLTB010000221.1, read on the forward strand.
TTGTTTTTCTTTCTTCCTTTCCTCTCTCTCTCTCTCTCTCTCTCTCTCTCTCTCTCTCTCTTTTTCATATTGTAATTTTCTTTCTTTCTCCCTTTTCTGAAATTCCAGCTTTTTCAACTCTATTTCCATCTTGAATGTTAATTCTAATTTTTTTAGTTTACTCTCATATTCTTATGCAGACATACTGACCGAAATCAAAGCACTTTTTTCCAAAACATTCTTTTCTACCAAATATTGGACCAAAATCATTTTGATATCTTGCTTCGTTAAAGAAGCCATGGCTTCAGAAAGATCATATTTTCCGGCAAGTTGAATCAACTCATCCTTTTTGAAAAGATCTAATTGCTCCTGAGTAGGATTAGAAAGAAATATTTCTACTTTAGATGTCATTTTAATACAAGCCTCTCAATCTCACTAAAGATTTTAAAAAATTTCAAAAACTAGGGGAATTCAAATTTAAAAGGAACATTTTCTGAAAAACATTCTAGCCAAATTCCAATAGATCCCTATCCGGGACGTGCCCCCAATTTCTATATTACGTACTTAGGCTCGAATAAATAGTAACATAGAAATAGTGAAAATAACAAGCTTGTAAAAACTTGAGAAACAGTTTATTGAGCACAAATATTTTCCAGAAAAGAAAAATAAACTAAATCAAAACGACACACAACTTAGTATTCTAACAGCCCATCTTCTACTAAATAGTTCGCTCCAAAACATAATTTATATTCCTGTTTTTACATAAACAAGGAAGGGGTCACATGATCTTCTAGAATCTTTAGAACAAATTTACGTTCAAAAAATCTCGTGCTCACCGCATGCCCCAACTAAAAATGGAAAGATGTTTATAACAAAGCTCCATAATGTCTTTGGAATCAACCAATCATTTTAAAAGCTTGTTTACAACTCTGAAGCCAGGTCAGAAATAAGGTCAACATCTGGTGTTTATTTGTAGAGTAAAGGTCATCTCCCAATGAATGAATCTTAAACTTAAAATGTCAAATTTGAATCTGAAAAACAAATAATTAAAACAAAAAAAAATGACTTAAATCAAATATACGTAACATAGTGCAACCTTGTATATCATTGGTATTGCAAACTCTAGATTAAATTCCCATTGAACGTTTAGACCTAACCGACACTTAGTCCCAAGGTCTTGTAAATTACATGTGTAACCCAGGACTCGCGTTGTGGACCAATGCATGTGTTACTCATTAGAGAGTGAACGATCGATCGATGTGCATGATTCCCGTGCTTCACGAGTATTAAATCAATTGCACGTATTACTAACAAAAAGCTTCTGGCATTCCTATTCTAGTTCTTGAGACAGACAACACCTCGAGCAGTACGAGTCGTGAAGAATAGCACTTGACTTTCACGCAAGTGAAGGACCATGGATTGAATATAAGTTTGAAAAATTATACCCTTCGAATCTGGTTTTATTTCGTACCATTTCATCTCACACTAAATCCCATAATCGACAAGCGAGTGTTTTCGTTTCAACCCTAAATAAAACATATATGGCGCCAAACGTGAGAAGTGGTATAGAAAGAAGATCATATTTGACAGGTAAACCAGACCAAGGGGCCGCTACCAAAGGATCCCCAAAAGTAATTCGCGCTGGAAATTTCCAGCGTACTGGAGGACGATAGAGCGCTCTAACAAATGTTCTTTTCTTGACCCGAACAGGACACTTCTGTACATACCTACGTTTATAGTGTTTCTCGAAGATGAACACCAAACTATGATGACATTAGAATGACGTCACGTGCAGTATAGAGACAATTATCTCCACAGCTGATGGACATTTATCTGTGCTTTGTGTTGTGTGATATTCGATAAGTTAGTATTATAGTTTCGAATGTGCACACAGGCTCTTTATTCGGGGGTTGGTGGACTATTATGTACATTAATGAATTAACACAAGACTACTAATTCGGGCAGGTAACGATCTGACCCCTGGACGAATCGGGACTAATTTTTCGATACTATCTACGCATTCAATCACTAAAAACTTACAGCACTGTAAGGAAGACATTCCGCACTTTTCATCTATTTACTATTTAAACAACAATGCTTTCTCTGACGGGCCTTATGCAGTCTAAAATTCAATTTCCGGTCTACGTTGGAGTCAAAGCAATTAGATCATAATTGCTTCAGTGATTGGTCGTCTAATGAATACTGTAAGTCTTTTTCAAACTGCGATATTGATCGCTACATCTCTGCCTAAGCCGGCAAGTATGCAATCGGAATATCGGTATTTTCCGTCAAGTCGTTTCGTTGGTCCGATTGTTACATATGCTACAGAGAGGTGTTATGTTTGTCGGGAAAATATTGAAGATTATTTTTAAGGCATTATATTATTACATGTTTGTTTTTTATGCCTTTTTGTGTTATTTGAAGTACCGTTTTCTACAATGCTGTAATGGGGAGCTCTGGTAATGTGAACCAATATTTGTTTTACAATAAAAAGTCACGTAATTATTTAGTCAATAGGTAAGATATTACCCGAATTTCAACTCTGATGTTAAAACTATTAAAGATTCCTTGGCAAATATTTCTCTCAATGTCAAAAACTATTTGTTTAATAATTATGATTTAAATTGTTAAGCAAATAAATGGATTAATTTGCAGCAGGCAAACATGTCCGTGTAAGTGGCACAACAGGCATTGCTGTACTGAACATGCAAATATACACTGGGAATGACTGGTCTGGGAATGGTGATGGTAGATATGACAGATGTACAAAGTTAAAAACATCTCATTGATGAAAAGAATATTTGGAAAACAGACTGTTTGATAATTGGTGACATTTCAACGCTGTCGTTTAAACTTGAACTTGCATGCATAACAAGGGTGAACAACCTTTTTCTTCCAATGGCCAAATTGTATTTTCTAAGACCACTCGAAGGCCGCAAACACTAATTTCTTTAATATAATTACTATTCAGGGGACAAATGTATGTGTTCTTATAATTTGCCCTGAATGCCGGACAAAATACATTCGCGGACCAAATCAAGTCTCGCGGGCCACGGGATGTGCACCTCTTGTGTAGAATGATTAAACATTCATAAGTATATTATGTGGGTAGGCAAGTTTTTTTGTAAGTGGTGACTTATTTCAGCTTCCAGTTCTACCTGACATGTTGACCTGTGATTTAAGTGAATATTGTTTTAGATGCATCGATTTCCCCAATGGTATTAGAGCTTATATTTGTACTGGAAAAGGTCATAACCCAAAGTGAATTAAATTTCATAAAGGCATTCAATGATGTTTCAAATTTCAAATGGTAAAAGAAGACCGAATATGACTTTGTGGACGGAACTTTGACTGTGAAAGACAGAAAGAAAATGTTAATTTGGTCAGTGCATGTTTCCTACTAGTAACAATGTTAGAGCAACTTAAGACTTAAAAAACAGCTGCAGGTAGATCAATTATGCTCCCTCAATCAAAGATTGTTTTAATTCTTCGTGCATGCTGATGATAAAATCAGTTTTTTTCAACATCTGGATTCATTACATTGGCATGGTGTAGCGAGTTTACATTATGCGACACTATTTGAATACTGAAATTTGTACATATAGTTTGATTCCTGTTTGAGTGTCATAGAAATGGACAATAACATGATTGCTTCATAAATCACAAATCAATATCAATATGTGAAAGGACGATACGGTAGAAAAGGTGACAAATCAGAAAACTATGCTCTTTCCAATCTTTGAAAATTGAAATCGGAAAGTCTGAAAGAGGAGTCATATGTTCGAAAGATCAGTCGTTAAATACACTGTATTGACAATTAAATCTAAAATCACAGATTTGTGATCAGAAGATAAGTATGTACTAGTTCCTTGATATGTGATCTTTTTTTGATATGAAAAGCCCAAGGCATAGAAACAGGATATTTATAGATGAGATCTGTATGTGTAGTTTATAAACTATATAATGTAATACCTGATTTTAAAGTGTTGTGTATTTTAAATTGTTTGTTTGTTAGAATTTAAATTTTGTTTTATTTCATTATATGTTATTGTAAGGTATCACCGGTTCGCTTTGCCCAAATTTGAGTTGATTTCTGCTTAACAGTATTAAAAAAAAATAATTTAATTTTCAGTTAAAGTTTCATGTAGAGCTAATTTATGCTTTATGTGTACTGGCTTAATATCATGAAAATCATGAATATCATGAAAATCATGAAAATCATTAATAACAGAAGTAAATATCTTTTTTTGGTCTACGATTTAGAATTCTCTGAGTGTAAACCAGGTTATGGATGTGATTTTGTAAACATCAGGATCATTAGTTTCCATTAGGTAATGTTTAGTTTAGAAAATGCATTAGAAATTGTCACCTGAGGTCAAAAAGACTAATATATAATCTTGTAATTCGGAGTACTGGGTAATTTGTGCCTTAACATGTTGCTCTTTCAAGTTGCATAATATGTGCTGCGACTTTTAGCCAAATGATCGACTGAACAGCGATGTCATCATATTCTTGGATAATCACATTCACTGGAATTTATACTAAATTCAAGTAGGGAAGTTTATTACTGTGATTCAACAAAAGACTTCGTACACATCAACATGATATAAGTTATAACAGACACGTCAATGCCTTCATTCATTTTAGGATTTCTTCTGAGTTTTATTCAAGACATTAAATTGCTTGGATTATGTCCGTAATTCTTGGATTAATTTGGGATTTAATTCTCAAACGCATAGGATTTGTTCTCATTTTCACTCTATATTTGAGGGAAGTAAATTATATTTGTTATATTTAACAAAGCTTGTTGTCTTTCTCTCCTTTTAATTTCTTATTTTAGGAGTTTAGACTCGTAATAAAAGGAAATGTCCATGCCTTACGTTTTAGTACATGCTAATCATGTTGCCAGTTCTTAACAAGCCAAATGTAACTAAGACACAAATTCCAGCTGTAGCAAACGTTTGGCATGTGCTAGGACAAGAAATAGAGTGGGCAATGAAAATGGAAATGAAACGGTAAATGGAAAAAGAAACTTACAAAAAATATGACGCCATTTTGACACTGATAATTAAATATACTCTGTATGTAAACGGAAGTATGTAGAGACTGAAATGTGTATAGACTGAATTGTGTATCCAGTTTGATTTGTGTGATGAATGGTTTCATTGGTTTTGTCTGGGCATAGCTAAAGATGTGATGAGTAGCACTGAAAATTAAAAAAATATGTGCCAATTCATTTTAGAAAAAGACTATATGCATTATTAGACTTTTCACACATACATATGGCATTATTATCATATTTAGACGTTGTGCTTTTGAACTTTGTTTATATGCACTGAACACGCATGCAATGGTTTCTAGAGGTTTGAAAGGAAAACCAACTGACAACATGATCATCTACTCTTCGTTAACATGCTGAGTGCAAGTATGGGAAGGAATTATTATTTGTTTTCACTGTTTAACTGAAGAAAAAAAAACAGTTGCCTCTTACTGAAATGTATAATATTATTAGTTTGCATGACCCTAAATTGTTTTAATTATTTTAGAAGGTCAATTTGTACATTATAAATATTTACGTCATTTAATTTGTTGATCATGGGATTATGATTGGATTGTATTCCTTCACTCTTCAAACTTGCACTAGCTTGCAGTCATACGCTACAGCTGGATTTGGTTTTTTAAAGAAGTTGTAGATTGAACACTCCAGCAAATCTCATGAAATCAAATGTATAGAAATTGTATGGGTAAAAATGGTGATGTACAGTCAACAATTGTTCCAAATTAGTCTCAGATAGTAAAGGAAGACATCTGAAATATGTTATGTCGGAAACAATGCACTAGAATCACACTGTTTGACCAAAGATGGAGAACGTCAGCACATGGCTTTTATTTCCTTTTAAAGAGTCTTGAGAATCTATAGTTATTTCATGGTATTATTGTGGACTGGAACATGTGATGTAACACATTTTTTAAACAATCCTTCTTCTTTGGCACATAACCATTTGGATGCTTTTAAAAAGTAATTTGGACTCATTCACATTATCCCTATGTTTACTACATATACATTTTGTTAACTGGACATGATGAGACTACGTCGAAGAAAATAATTGTCCAAAAGGTCAGATGAAACTGTACCTTGTTGGTATTCACTCAGTTTGAATCTACTGTTGCATGGCTTGTATCCAAAATCTTTATCAAGAATTGCTCCCAATAACATATATAAATCCTAATAGCATCAGTTAATATGATTACTCACCTTTATGCAACTGTTGTTTAGAAATATTTATGAAACGTACTTGTATACTCGATTATAAGATAAGCAGAAGTGCTAATTGCAATGGTCAAGATATGCCGGGCGCATTATGCGACGGCAGATCTGAGTCTGTACAGTTTGTTTGTTTGATGAGGAATTTTAACATAGCTTTAACATTTTTTTCAGTCATGTTGCTACAATGTCTGCAGTGAGGCAGTTTATAGTGATATCTAGCACTGGGGCATCATTCCGCAGACATGTAGCATTATTTCCCACCCAGTTACTTTATCCTGACACCATTGCGACCAGTTCTAACACTAACCTCTTAATGCTGAGCACCTAGATGGCAACTGCTAGCAACATTTTTTGGACGTTCTATCCACCAAGCAGCCGGAGCCGTCCAAACGTTCTGTATGTGTTAGAGTTCTTTTTTTTTAACTGTGTAAATAATGAACAAAAATGGCTTCATATAAATGTCTTCGTTTTGTTTTGAGTCGTTGTACGTTTTCTGACCATGGCGAATATAATTCTTACGACTCTCAGAACTTCACTCCTGATCTCACGCAATGGGCAAACGAAAGGTCTGCTCCATACATTTCCTTAAATTAGTTTTCTTAATTTTAATTATATATATATATATATATATATATATATATATATATATATATATATATATATATAGAGAGAGAGAGAGAGAGAGAGAGAGAGAGAGAGATAGATAGATATAATCATATATATATATATATATATATATATATATATATATATATATATATATATATATATATATATACATACATAATTATACATACATATATATACATATATTTCTTATAGGCATCTGTCCATATATTCTATGATAATATAGCCATCTGCAGCAAAGAACAATTAGCTATAACAAAACTACATAGATTCATCTTGTTTATCACTATATCAATAACACAAATACTTCTTTATAAGTCTAGTCAAAATTCAAACAGTAAAGATCGTGATCTACAGTAGCATAATGTGCCTGCTGATCAGTGTACGTTCTTCTGCTTATTACTGCAAACTAACTGCACAGACCATCTACAATGGAAATTCTGATAAAATCCTTAAAACCACCACTGTTCTTTATCTGCCTTAAGAAATGGCAGGAATATAATTTGCTTCGTTGGGGTTCTGCAATGTTTGGCAACCATCTTTTGTCTTCAAGATATTTTCATGCCGAAAGTACATTTTAAAACTGCAGTTATCGCTAGATCCACCAGTGCAGCAGTACGTTGGCTTAACGCCATGTTAACGCATCAGCATATTTGAAGATTGTAAAAAAAGGTCTTTTGTTATCTGGCAAGTGGCCATCTGAAGACTATTATTTATTAAAGCTGTGTTGCAATACATGAATGCCATTTGACTTTCTACTTTACCCATACATAATCTTTATGTCTGGACCAGACTCATTTAAGCCAGTTAATGTGGTACCATATATATAAAGAATTTCCTGTATGGACATTTCATCGGAGATTAAATCGACAACCAAAATCCTCTTGTGTCTAATTTTGTGTTTGTGCCTCATCCAGCGTCCACTCCAGTGTTGGTGATATTAATTCAGGCTCCTGACATACTGCATTGCTATATAGCGATAGCAGATGCTCATTTGGGAGATGTATCCAGCTATTCAATGCATCATCTCGGTAAACTGATTGATGTCTGTTCTACAAAATTATTGCCATACGTATCACTTCCCACGGATATCTCATGCTTATAATATTGTGTACATTAGAAACCATGATTTGTGAACATAAAAGGGTAAACGGATATTATGTAGGATTTGGTGCAATATTTCTGAACAATGATGTTAAATCTTCAAATTGTTTGCTTTCAGAAAATGAATTGTTTTTATCTTTATAAATGTTGGGCATATTCTGATTCATTTGCTTTCATTCACTGATTGCTGGTTTGCACCTGAGACATGAATGCGAAACATTTCCTATAGGAACGATTTCACTGCCACTGCTATGTCTGATTTCACTTTTGGTACATTATCCTTCAGAAATATGCCAACCTCTTCCAAACAGTTATCCTTTTTTGTCCCATGGTATCCATGACATAAAAACATAATTTAGAGACAATGAAACAAAACAGTTGTTGAGTTGGCCTTGAAATCCAGCTTTGAACTCGTCTAAAACTGAAAACGACCATGTATGCATTTTACATCTACATAAATTTGTACTGAAGCTCATTTCTAGCACTAGTATGTTACCATTAAACATATCGCTTGACATACAACACAACCTGTTGTCAAGCAGAAATCATTATGATATCATCGTGGTAGCATGTGCTTCAAATATAATTATCTGATTTGATGAATCTTTAGTTAAACATTGTATGCACCTTATCTGTATGCAATTAAGTCTCACCATTTCACATTTGGATATATGATCATGATTATGCAAGTCATCATGTCTGGATGACACACCTCCTTAGAAGCTGGAATGTCAAGTGTCAACTTTTGAAATAATAGTATCAAGGCTTGCGTTTGTGTTCCCTTCAGTCATAACATTCTTATACAACCTTATATATAATGGAACAATCACTTTAAACGTGTTGTCTGTTACAGGTAATGTCATAAAATGCAAGATACAAATATTTATGGGGATGTACTATGGTAAAACGGAATGACTAAGATCGCATTAAATATTTATCTAAAACGTATATCTTAATATATTAGTTTTCAGTTTAAAAATGTATATTATACTAAAACTAATTTAATTTTATCTTTCTGTAGGATTGGTGATTCAGTTTCCAATAATTTTACATGAGTTTATAACCTAACATCCACTCAATATCTTTATGACAGACATTAGCTCTGGAAAATCACGTATGTTGTCTACATTTAGATCTAATTAAATAATAATTCAGTGCAAAACATATAGAGGTTCGTATGGCATGAAAACGTAATGACACAGTATGCTTAGAAATATGGATACCAATTTCCATTTTTATATTTCCTGTATTTTGGCCAAACTATGGAAACATTTCATTTATCCAAGACAAGTACAAATATACTTTGCATAATATTAACCAATGAGTACTTGAAACGCGGAATGAATAGCCCATTGAAATTAGACAACGACACAGTGATCCCTTTAAAGAATGCTCTTACAACTTACTTGCTTTCGACTGCAAGATCAAACTTAAATATCTAATAACAATGCCTACTTTAAATAGTTTTAGCATGCTTTAATGTTTTCTAATTTCATTTTGTTTGTTTTGTGTTTTGTAATCATATTATATATGTTGCAAAGCGCTTAGAGCTCGTAAAGATTAGGCGGTACACAAAGTCCTCATTATTATTATTATTATTATTATTATTAGTAGTAGTAGTAGTAGTAGTAGTAGTAGTAGTAGTAGTAAGGCGATCAACACATGCATATAAATGATAAAAACAACAATGTACTTTTATCTGAATCAGGAAAATGAGACAATGCTTTTGTTTTTAATTTAAAAAAAGGAATGTAGTCCAAATTAACCCAATTAAATCAATTGCTCTAATAACTTGTATTTTAATCATTTACTTTTCACAATGAAAAGATGTGACATTGGACGGCAGCAAATTTAATATTGTTGAGGGCGATTAGTTTTGGAATAGTGTAGATGAGCATTCAGATGCATGAAATGTTGATAATTGTTTTGCCAGGACATTATTTTATCTCATTTCTCTAATTATTTTGGTTTCATAATAATACAATGTAATCTAATTTTAATGGCTTCTATATCAGGGCAAGACGTATGTTCTAAATCTTTTGGACAACTTAAATTTGATTTACGGGAAAATAATGATAACCCAATTAACTGGGAAGTGTGGTATCATTAGTTTTCGTCCGGAATCAAGCGCCTGTGCATTCGCAGGGATGGGGTTAATACAAATGTCTAGCCTGCAAATACGATGTTGTGCTCGGAATTTCTGCAATAATTTTCCCCAGTGTTACAATGCATTTCTTATGCATTATTGCTGCTAAATGAGGTCTTTATGATATCTGGATCAAGCAAATATATTTCAAATTCTCTCTTCTCAACGTGGCACTTTAAATTCTCTTATTGTATAAGCGTCATACCATACCCATGCAATACAGTAAACGAGAAGATTACTGGAGAAATATGCGAACTTTCATTTTCCAAATGAGGAAAAATACAAATAAATTGAATTTGAATTTGAATATGAACTGTTTTTCGTATTCAGTATTCATTATTAATATTCATAATGCCCAGAACGTGCGATGATTCTAACTAAACAGGAAATTTAGGTTTAGCTATTGTGCTTCTGTGTACAAGACAAGAGCAATGAATAAACGTTTCGTAAAAATGGCTCAGAATCCGTAAGGTTGTATGTATGTTTCATGGATTAAAAGCATGGAAAATCTTCTTTTTCAGTGGTGTACGTTATGTGTGACTGAATGAGCATAAAAACCTAGTAAATTGCCAAACCAGTCAATACACGCAAACCCATCTACACCTGACGCTAAGAATTTTCCCTTTGTCCTGCTGCTGTGAAAATAGATCAGTTCTCTTCCAAAGATTTTATTAAGACCTATGAAATAGATCGGTTCTCTTCCAAAGATTTTGTCAAGACCTACAATATATCTTGATCTATGATCATGTAAATATATCGTTATAAATTAGTGTGGGGTAGTTTGTGCACGTAGGAAGACGTTTTGTAACCTACTTATGAATTGTTTGCCCGTTAATTCGACGAGGACCTCTCAAGTCAAGCGAGGTTTAGAGGGGCTGGTTCTGTTCTGTGCGTGTGCAGGTGGCTGATGAGGCCAACCCTTGCATGGAATGTTCGTCTGCATATGGAACAGGGGATGAGTGGGACATCCATAGGACGGTTGATGACACGTGCTTTTCTTGGTTGCCTCTTCAGCTCTGCAGCTGCTTCATGTTAGATTCGCACAGCTTGTAGCCTTTGTGCACATAAAAACACCAAGTGATTCAATCGTTTGTTGTTTACTCCCAGGATTCAGGGTTTATGTTGAATGCTTTCAATGCAGCTTTCAGATTGTCTTTGAAGCGTTTCTTCTGACCTTCTTGGGATCGCTGTCCTTTCTGTAGCTTCCAATAGCAAAGTCTCTTAGGCAGCCGGTGGTCTAGCATACGTACAACATACCCCGCCCAACGTATCTGGCATTGCATCAGAATGGTGTGGATGCTGAAGAGACCTGCTTGGGCGAGTACCTCGGTGACTGGAACCGTGTCCTGCCACTTGATGTTAAGGATTTTCCTGAGACTTGTGGTGAGAACATGGTTCACCTTCCTGGCATGGCGTTGGTACATTGTCCACGTTTCGCATGCGTAAAGTAGTGTGGGTTTTCACTACTGCCCTGTAGACCTTTAGGTTGGTCTGAATACTGATGCCTTTTCTATTCCAAACATTGACTACAAACTGCCGAAAGCTGCGCAGACTCTGGCAATATGAGGGTTCACCTCGTCGTCAATAGTGACGCTCAGTGACAGTGTAATACTATGGTAGGTCAAGCGGGTCACTTCGTTGGGTGTTTGGCTGTTGACCGTGAAATTGAGCTCAATACCGAACTTTTCAGGGCCCGGCTGACGCAGCAGTCCCTGGTCAAGATATGTAATGAGACGGTTCATTACGATTCTGGTGTGTATCTTTCATGCAATTGCGAGCAAAGATATACCACGGTGGTTGTTGCAGTCTTGATGGTACCCTTTGCGCTTATACAGGTGGATTAGGGAAGCATCTTTGAAATCCAGAGGGATCGTCTTTTGTTGCCACATTAGTAAAAACAGTTGTTAGAGCCTTTCCATAACGGATGTGCCCCCTTTATTGTTGACTTCAGCTGAGATGGAGTCGGAACCAGGTGATTTCCCACTTCAGAGCAGACATTTTGCTTTCTGTGTCTCCAGCAAGGTTGAAGGTTCATCCAGTGGTGGATGAAGGATAATTCAAGACCCTGTCAAAGTGTTCAGTCCATTGTTGAAGAGTCTTCATTTTGTCACTAATTAGTGTGCTCCCGTCTTCGCTGAAAATGGGGGATGATCGAGAGGATGTTGGTCCATACACGTCTTTCAGGGCATTGTAGGAGTTTGTTACGCCATGCTGATCTGCGTAGCACTGGATCTCATGGGTTTCTTGCTCAGACATGTGTTTCGCATCTGACGGAGCGTCTGCTGTACATTTCTGCGTATGTTGCTGGACATCTCTTCTCTAGAGGTGTATTTGGGCTTGTTGAGGTGGGTTTGAAGTAGGCGATGTTTCACATACAGCAACTGCTTCATCTCGTCGTAGTTCTCATCAGACCGTCTTGATGCGTTCTGGTTAAGGGTCCTATGATTTTCTGAAGCTGTGATGTTGACGAGCTCTGTAAATGACGCCCAGTCGGTCCCCACATGACTTCGGGTTTCGGGGAGCGAGGCGGAAGATCGGTAATCAGCAGTTCATGCTCGGCGCAAATCTGGAACAAAAGGAGACTGTTGCTGTTAGAGTGACGTACTCAGTGGTTTCCTAGCACTCCATCCCAAGCATCGTGTTCACAGCCTACCATTGCATTTAAATCACCAACAATTACAAGCCACCAGAACGCCTGCAATGACGGAGTGAAGTTCCTAATACAACTTGACAGTCACTTCATCTGGGATCGTCATATTAACAGAAGATGGTCTTCCATACAAGAGCGGGAGTTTCATATTATTGATTCTGTCGTTTGCTCCCTTATAGGTCCACCCAATTTGCCAGTCATCTGCTGCCGTCACTCCATAGCCCACAACAGCCAAACCTCGTCGGCCTCTTTAAAAGAACGTGAATCAGGAGCACCTTTCACAGAGTTCGCTTTCTCCTGCAAGCCAGGTCTCGCTCATGGCAGCAATTTTCACATTTTAACTGGCTTATACCTTTCTTATTAGGGCGGTTCTCTTCTGGGGGTTTTCTGCATGGTATCTGTCCAGTAATGTGCGAACATTCCATGCGTCAAAGTTTAGTGGAACAATCCTGGCTTTCATTGTTTTTATATTTTGACCGCTGCCGTATGGTCCCTGGCAGCCGTGGTATGCTAGCTAGGGAGGTTTTAAACAGGCAATGTTTAGGGCACCTTTTATAGCCCCTTCCTATCGCCAGGGAGTTGAGCAGTCTGCTTAGTCGCTCACGCGCTGCTGGACTGCTGCTCCATGTCAGTGGTGAACGACCCGAACGGCCTAAGCCTACTGTGTACAACTTTGCGGATACAGCTACCGCTTCGTCACTTGCCTGTCGCCATATGACTTAAATGGGTGATGAAATGGGATGGGTGGATGACAATAATGACTTACGCGGTGACTGCTTAAAGTGGGGATGAGTTGCGAGTCTGTTGAACTCACTTTCACACCCAAAGCCATCTGATTTCAGCAGCACGACGTCGAGACTGCCGGAGACACGCAGCCAGAATTGCAAATTCCGGGAAACTGGTAAATGTCATAAATTTTCTAGGAGAGTTAAGTCTGTAAATATTATGACTGGTTACGAAATAATATTTTGATCTATAATTGCAGGCGGCAAATATTTTGAATTGTGCACGTCTTCGGTTCAGTACATACCAGATAAAATATACAAATCGATTTTTCCGACAAAATATAAACTAGAGATAATGTTTCAATATTATTAGATAGAAAGAGATGAAGATATATAACTACTAATTTAACATTGCTTGTGTTACTGCATACCAGGAAGATCTTGAAAAGTCTGAATGTTTCTTCAGTTTTTGTTCAGCTATTTCGTCAAATTGAGGAAGAAGTAATTGTTTCAGTAACAGGTCTGAATAATTGTTGAGAACTCTGCAAAATCCATTCGAGATTCCTGACGTTCTTGTAATTTTCGCTTGACAGATGAAAGGACTGGTAGACATTTCTTAATTGCTTTTAGTCGCTCTTGAGCAATTCTAGCTGTTTAAGATTCCATATCTTGTGCAATTTTATTGATATTTAATAATGATCTAATTCACAGCAACAGAGCAAACGTTCCTTCCTGACAGTCAGGTGGACGTGGGTGTACTGTCTTTTTCTCTGGTTTGGCAATTTCCTGGCTTGTATGCGATGTGTTTTCCTGGTTTTTATGCAGTTTTGGTAAAGACTTAATTTTGCCAATGGATGTTTCCAAAACGCAGTTAGCCCTCTCTGCCTCTAATGTACAATGTAGTTTCCCGACAAATCAGTTATTTACATGAACGAGAGAGAGAGAGAGAGAGAGAGAGAGAGAGAGAGAGAGAGAGAGAGAGAGACGAAACTGAACCTCATTTTAATTGACTGAAAAGAAAATTATTATTAAACTTTATTATTTCTAATGTATTGCATCGCTAACGATTAATCAGTGGAAATTCCTCGCTTATTTAAAGAATATATAAGCGATGGTCTACTGTTGAAGCATAACCTAATACTGGGGTCTGTTACATTAAATTGATGACGGTGCAGATACAACAAGGTTTCATAATTATTCTAGCTAAACATGATCTTCGTTTTGTTACTATGGCCATCGAAAGCTAATAATTGTTACGATGTTCTCTCTACGCAAAAGAGGGGTGGGTAATTAGATGTAGCAATGGTTATCTAGAGGACGAACTCCATCGATTTTTTTGCCCGGTTTGGGTGGATCAATTGAACGTCAACAAAGCATTGAGCATAACTATTGCAAAGAAATAATACAAGCACCCTTTAGACAAGAGAATGACAATTTAATCAGTGTCATAAACAAACAGTGTCAGATTCACTTCATACAAATGTACGCTTACGGAATTTCAATAGCAATGTTATATTATTGGTTCATTTCATCATTATAACGAAAGTGGTGAAATAAGCACGTCCACGCCTGATTCAAATCACCTTGCGTCGCTTCCTGCCTTCGTCTCTGTGTTGCCCATGTCTTCCCACTTCCAGGTTTATACGTTTGATATTTCGTGATCCTTATATGCTAACCGCTTAATCTCTTATCCGGACTTCCGTCTTTTGGACTGTCACAGACAGTTCAATAGAACTGTTTCCTTTAATGCTGTTCTTTCAAAGAAAATATGCGTTTTAGCACTAAAGGCCTGCCTATGCCAACAATACAGCCACCTGGTCCATTTACATCTCTTCACGAGAAAAGAACTACTCTTTAGTTTTCTCCAGAATTAAACGAGTCTTCTTCCTCTTGCATACAAATCTCGGACTGAGGACATTCGCCAAAACGTGTTACATTTAAATTTAAACATTTCTTCCAGGGTGTACACCTTACGTTCAAATGACCAATCGTAATCAGCGTTCTTTATTATTCCCAACGATAATTATTTCTTATGTCAGATTTTGACCCCCTAGAATCTTACAAATGCGACACATATCATCTTCCTTTTGTTAAATGACTATTCGTCAGGTCTTCCTATTAAGCGGGAATAGTCGGAATCTTAATGTGTACTCTACCAGGACAGCTATATGGTATCCTGGTCATATCTAAATTAGTCATAAACGCTGCTCTCTCTCTCTCTCTCTCTCTCTCTCTCTCTCTCTCTCTCTCTCTCTCTCTCTCTCGATCGATCGATCGATCGAAATTTAACAACTGACATGGGAAAAGGCCGAAGTAACCCTTCACATTACATCTTGCTGGCTTGACAGTAATACAGTTTTAATACATGTATATAATGTATTCAATTTTAATGTTCAATACTTACAAAAATTCAACAAGTTACAATAATGTATTATATGTAATAATGTAACATATTTCTTGTGTTTGCAAAATTGATATGTGTTAGGACTAATTGGAAGTAAGAAGAACGAGTGAAAACTAACAAGTTTATTATATTCGAAAACATAATTGATTTCCTTAACATACAATGTGAAAAAATTACAATAGCTTACAGTGTCGGAAATAAATCCATAATAGATTCAATCAAGTCCTTAATGTTTTATCAGTTACAAACGTATCGAGTAATCCAAATAATTTCCAGTGGTATTCCAAATTATATTCGTTAATGTACTGACGTAGGAAGTACAAACAGAACATAAGAATCGCTATGATACAATCCCAAATGTTTTTGAATGAATTAACAGTAATTTCGCAAAAGCATCAATCGAAATAGTATTTAAATTAATTCATATAAATTCCGAACAGATATATCCAATTAATCTAAATAATGCGAGCGCTATCATTTTAATTAATTAAGTAAATAAAGAATCAATCCTCTTAATATAACTCAATAACTTCTAAGACTGGTAATACTACTTATTATATCCAAATCCACGCAATAATCCTTTTTTATGGATTACCCATATTCAATAGGCGTTCTTCCGTTAGTCGAATCTGGGTTTTTCCACGCAAATATTTAACGCATGCGCAATTAACGTAGGGCAACTTTTAAGCAGTCGTCATAAACAGTGTGTATGTTCGTGTAGGAAGTTTCTGACAAAGACGTGAAGGTTTGACACCATTTACGGAAATCGTTTGTTGGCAAGTCATGGGTGAATATTTTAGTAACCTTTCTAATGCAGAGAAAAGTAGATACGAGCACACACTGCATCAGATAAGACTTACAAAATTGGACGATCTATTACTGAAACGAGACGTGTGGGTGGATGATGTTACCAGGTGGCCAGTATTACAATTTGGATAAATCTACGTGTATTTAATTGACTTTTCTGGACTATATACTTATGAAACCATTAAGGCTTATACATCTCTTGAAACATATACTCAGTTTTACAGTGGATGGGTGCATACCTGTTACGTAAAAGACATAGGTAAACACAGCATCATCAAAGCCAATGTAAACATATCTCAAGTCCGAGACGCCCCACGAGGTCTGGGTTGTTTTATTAATGGTAAGTTTTAACTGGTCAATGCAGGGTACGTTAGATCACCATTATTCTTTATGTGTATTCATGTGTATTCAAGCCGTTAGCAACAGCAGACCAGATAGTGTGTGTGTGTGTGTGTGTGTGAGTGTGTGTGTGTGTGTGTGTGAGAGAGAGAGAGAGAGAGAGAGAGAGAGAGAGAGAGAGAGAGTGATTCACTTTTATTCTCATTTAATGTTAATGTTTGGTGTGTGGTATTATGTGCATATTATTGTGTTAATTTTTAACTGATAGTTTGCTCGCCTATCATATTATTAATTACGATGCAGTCAGGAGAGGGGGGGTGAAGGGGAGAGTCATCATGCAAAAACACAAATCGACAGATACACATTTTTTTTAAAAAGACAGAACTTAATAATAAAATAGATGAACTCAATACATATATTATTTTATTTTTATTAAACAGAGTTATGTATTTCTCTTCATTTCTTCAGTTTAGGAAAGGTATATTTACATATTTTGGCTCTGCTGTTGAAAGTGGAAGCCTGCACCAATCTGGGGTTCAACCAAGTTTCCTTTGCTTCCATTTCATGTCAGTGGAATAAACGTTTTACAAAAAGGTACATATATTAAGGACCAACAGTCTTGTATTATGTATTTTGGCATAATTGGTGCTTTTACTGTCACATATTTAAGTTGATATAACTGGTAAAACATATTTGTTAGCATATTTGAATAAAGCCTATTTAAAAAATTTTAGCACTTGACGTAATTAGTTGACAATAAATTCATTTTAAAGTTTAAGATTCTAAAAATTTTATTGATATTTGTTTATGGGCTTCTGCGGCCACCTTGAAATAAATGTAATTCCAGAAGCCCAGATGTGACAACTTTCACAACAAAATGCCAACAACAACTGTGCAGATTGTGGAACCAGCCAGATTTGCTGATACATCGAGTTTTCTTCAAACGCTGAGGTAAACAAATCCACATGCTGTGATATTTAGTATTACTAAACCAAAACCTCATCCCAAGTTGTTTGGGCCATCCCTTCTTCCAGTTCTTAATAAACTGTTCAGTGAGAAGAATTTAGCATTCTCGAAATAGGAACTAGTGCCGTAGTGCAAAGAAGTACTTGCCAGTCTACATTTTACTGAAGCACATGCAGAAAAATTGGAAAACATGTCTCGGCTACAAAGCAAATGCTCCCTCTGGTTTGAGTTTTGGATAGGGAGTTTAACTACATCAAATTCTCATTAAATCGTACATACTAATTGTTTGCAGTAATCAAGCACCTCGTTATTAAAGAAAATAATGCAGTATACCCCAGCAACAGATACATCTGCACCTCGGTGGAGAATTAAACATGAAGACGATGCTAACAAGAATTACAAAAGTGAAACGATAGGATAGCGATATGCTAAAAATATTTTTGCTAGATTTCTCCTCAACTTTATTAATGTCATTAAAAGTTCATCCTTGTGCTTTAGTTTTGATTTGTGTTTCTTGTGTTGAGTACACGTTTCTTTAAATCAACACGAAAAGCTGTCACGGTTTGGAATGCTTGTATAGAATTTTATTTTCTTGTCATTATGTTCCATATATATATATATATATATATATATATATATATATATATATATATATATATATATATATATATATATATATATATATATATATATATATATTGTTTCATTGATTCCATTAAAATGTCATTGTTTTTATCAGCATCCTTCTTCATACGTTCCACATTTTTGCATTGCACTTCATTAAGATCTTGTAACTTTGCCACCAAGTCATTTAAAAGCACATCTCTCTCTCTCTCTCTCTCTCTCTCTCTCTCTCTCTCTCTCTCTCTCTCTCTCTCTCTCTCTCTCCTGAAATGTACCAAGCTGGACTTAAAAATTTCTGTTCGTTGCCAGTATCCCTTGCAGAAGTCAAACATCAAGGTCTGTCGGTGTTGAAGAATCGCACATACTTCTCTCATACTGTTGTCATCAACACCAACATTTTTCAGACACAAGATAACTTCTGTTGTGTTTTCTTTTTGGTATGCTCCCTTTGAACCAAACGCTGATGACGCTCGACTTTGGCCTGAAGTACATGGCTGTCTTTTTGAAAACAGGGGTGTAGCTGAATATTGTCGACACAAACTCTTTGTCTCTAGATGAACAACTTACATACATAAATAGAAAGAAAGAAATCAACAATCAACTGGTAGCTACAAAATTTAAAAGTAATTTGTATGAAATATAATTGCTTTTTTACATTTTAAGCATATTTTTTCTTGTTACTAGTTGTGTATTGCCCATTTATTTTGAAGTGAATAAACGCAAGAATCTCATAGTCCCTAAAACACACACCCATCCTGACACCTTCACCACAAACGTTTAAACGATCGTTAAAAGATGAGAAAAAAAAATACAAATTAATTTGCAGACATGCGATGTTTTCACATATATATCTCAATTTCTACGCAAATCTTTCTCATATATCTCCTCCCTAATGAACTGTTTGCTGATATCGCGGTGTGATCGTTTGGCAGGCAGTTTTCTATGCGCATGACAGCAATCAGCTTATTCATAGCAAGTCCTCCTTTGGAATCCTGAAAAACTTTATCTCACATCCTTTTTGATGTCGGCTGTTACAACCAACACAACAACAATGGGCTGGCATATTTTTGATTACTACTACCTGCGGCGATCTATAATGACAAATTCTCTATTGATAAAATATGTGTAGGTCACTGGAGTTGCCGTACGTCAAATGCGCATGACTTAACCGGACGCGGTTATGGGATAGGTTTGGCAAGTTAAAAATAGTAATGGGAAAAGGTCTATAGATATCGTCTTCAATTAATAATATATGTTGTTATACAGGTCACGGAGGTTACGTTAGTTGATAAGAGATTAGGAAAACGTGGTCATTTTTAAATATCAGAACAAGACCTAATCTGTCAACATTGTCATGTTAATTGTCCATGTAAGTCTTCAAAGCAAAACAAAAAAGAATGAATGATAGTAGTTATAACTGTTTTAATGTACGTATATTGTTTTAGCTCTGACACAGTTTTAACGTTTTAGTCTTGTCCATAGTTTCAGGCTCGACTCTCAGTGTCGTTAAATTCATACGTCCTATACGTACTTATCTTTGCCAATCATATTATTGGCCTCATCATTCTTCCGTTTCATTAACTTTGTTTTATGTCAATTTTAATTGTATGTTGGTATTAAACTATGTTTATGTGCATGATTTTTTTCTACATACATGCAAAACTGAAATAATTATTTAATTTATATCAAGCACAAGTCCATGTTTTCTGTGTCTTTCTGTATGTATCGGCCGCTGTGCTTGATTGGCAGAGTTCTGGATTCACAATAGATATGATTTGTGGACTGATCTCGCCACAGGATGGTCATGAGTGGGATACCATTGTGTGTCATTGTCAAGAAACTTTGGACAAAACTATCTCCTTCTGTACATGTGCTGAAAACACAAAACCAAAGTAAGCTTTCGGTTTGCATTATATACTGATAGGACGAATTCCGTAATTTTTAAATGTAGTTTCCTTTCTGTATTCAATTTTATATTCGAGATTTATAGACATATTTCCATTCAGTGCCTTCTTAAGGTAGTAGTTAGATTATTTTTGTCAATTTCAACAAGATAATAAAAAATACCTTTTTAGAGTAAAATAAACAATGCTAAGGTAAATTATTTTTTTAATTATTGCACTACGATAAATAATATGTTTTTGCTTTGTTATAAGTACATACGGACTTTAAATCAGTGTTGGACGAACCAACCTTACAATCTGACGGAGGGGGGGTAGGCTCAGGTAATATTAAAGAGAGTTCTCCACATTCGTTAGACAGAATTGTGAGTCATTTGCTCTAAGGACAGAACCCCATTTATTGTCCCAGTCAGACACTGATTTAAATATAAATTGTCTTTTAATTATTATTATTAATAAAAAATTAAACAGTTATTCAAATCTGTGTATACAATTCGGCACGAAGACACCATCCATCTTTGAACAACTAGTAGCGGTCTAACCAAACAAAATATAATCATTTTTGGCCATGGCGTTGCAGTGGAAACTATATTCTGGTCAGAAATAAAATTAAAATTTCTTTTTTTAGAATTTACAATCTTTAATTGTATTTTTACAATAAAGTGGATCATTGCTTCTTGCCATATATTTAATGATGTAAATACATTTAGGGAATATGGTTTGTGCATGTATCCAGGGACGCTCGTTGGTGTATCGTTAGGTTTTCGATCAAAACAAAAAGCAATTCAATTATGGAGAAAGTGGAATTGTACATTATATTTCCCACATTCGAAATATCATAGGAGCATTGGCAGAAATGAATTGCATGTGCTAAGTATATGCCTTTCTGTCTACTTTGTTCAATATAACCCGTAAATAGAACAAATCATATATGATGTATATCCCCAAGTCCGATTGCAGTGAAGCGGTAACATGTCAGGTTGTGTTACGACTCTATGTCTCAAACTATGTAACGGAAGAAACAAAAACAAAATGTTTAGAAAAATCAACAAATTATTTCTTTTTCATGAAAACAAAGTGAAACTTCAAAAATACATTTTCAATAATGTGAATTAGGTCCCATATAATCCTAAATATCCTATCAGAGGTCCAAACGTTTAGAATGTTCCGAATGATTTCCGATCATCTTGAATGTCCTGTTTTACCACAAGCATATATTCATAATGTGATGAAAGGGTGTTTGGTAGTTCCAAAGCAGTGTTGTAAGCTAATACGCACTTTGTAACTCCAATTAATAATTAAATAAAAAGTTATGCTTCCATATTTATGAACACAACTACAAACTTTGATTATAGATTTCCCAAGACATTTTTTTAAAACAAGAATTGATTATTGTTTACCATATCATATATATACTATTTCACTTCACATAAGACACAGTAGAATTTCCTAATTATAACACAAGGAACTGCAATCCATGTAAGCATCTTGTTGACTTAATTTACTCATTACAAAAATCATACCCTCAATCACTGACAAATAGTATGCACACAGTATAAATATGCAGTAGGGATTGATATGGCAAATAGTATTGTAACATTATAAATATACAGTAAGGATTGATAGCGGAGACTGTTTATTAGAAATATTACAAGTTATGGGTAATGCATGTACGTAATACAAATGTCGTGTTATTCTTTGGTCAGTTGTTTCCTTAAAGTTAAAATTACTTCACCCCCTTATTCGTAACGTAAAGAAATGTACCCCTCATACAACTTTGAGATCATAGGAAAACTACACTAGCAATGGAGACAAAATTTCCAAAACAAAATGTAAACTTAATAATTGCAAACACCAATTTCAGATGAAATTCCATATATAGCAATGACATTTTTATTACATAATATATTACAGATACAGCAAGATGAAAAGATAATGAAACAACATACTGCTGTCGTATAACAAACATTACATATTTAAAATATATAAAAAATGTAGTATATATTACTGCACATCCATTCAACTTTAGTTTCACTGTCTTTCCTATTCAAGGTGAAACTAATACAAACATTTATAATGTCTGAACAATAAACTTCATGGCGTATCCACACTGTCGTAGGTGTAGCGGTGCTAAACAACGAATAGTAAATGGATCAAAGATGCCGTATACAAAAGAGGAAAGTTGTATTTTCCGAAAAACAACCGTTTGTTATTGTATAGGATACATAACTATGTTCAGGCAAAGGAAACAGACATTTGATTTCTTAAATCTGGAAACCTAAAAGTAAAACAACTCTAGAAATAAATAGGCAAAAAGGAACAACCAACATTAGATTATTAACTATTATTTTACTTGGAGACAGTCCTTTATAATGTTCGATTTAATTCACAAAAACAAATCGTACAGTAAAATGAAGTTTTGTCTATAAAGTAGAGAAAGCTTTTTCAATGATCAAAAACCATTCATTTCAGAAAATGTTTATCAAATATTACATTGGCTGAAAAATTATAAATAAATTTATCAAAATGAATTAATATATTTGGAGCAATAAATACTATGAATACTGATATTCTAGTACAATAAATTTTATGAATACTGATATTCTAGTACAATAAATACTATGAATACTGATATTCTAGTACAATAAATACTATGAATACTGATATTCTAGTACAATAAATACTATGAATACTGATATTCTAGTACAATAAATACTATGAATACTGATATTCTAGTACAATAAATACTATGAATACTGATATTCTAGTACAATAAATACTATGAATACTGATATTCTAGTACAATAAATACTATGAATACTGATATTCTAGTACAATAAATCCTATGAATACTGATATTCTAGTACAATAAATACTATGAATACTGATATTCTAGTACAATAAATACTATGAATACTGATATTCTAGTACAATAAATACTATGAATACTGATATTCTAGTACAATAAATACTATGAATACTGATATTCTAGTACAATAAATACTATGAATACTGATATTCTAGTACAATAAATACTATGAATACTGATATTCTAGTACAATAAATTCTATGAATACTGATATTCTAGTACAATAAATTCTATGAATACTGATATTCTAGTACAATAAATTCTATGAATACTGATATTCTAGTACAATAAATACTATGAATACTGATATTCTAGTACAAATACTGATATTCTAGAACAATAAATACTATGAATACTGATATTCTAGTACAATAAACACTATGAATACTGATATTCTAGTACAATAAATACTATGAATACTGATATTCTAGTACAATAAATACTATGAATACTGATATTCTAGTACAATAAATACTATGAATACTGATATTCTAGTACAATAAATTCTATGAATACTGATATTCTAGTACAATAAATACTATGAATACTGATATTCTAGTACAATAAATACTACGAATACTGATATTCTAGTACAATAAATACTATGAATACTGATATTCTAGTACAATAAATTCTATGAATACTGATATTCTAGTACAATAAATTCTATGAATACTGATATTCTAGTACAATAAATTCTATGAATACTGATATTCTAGTACAATAAATTCTATGAATACTGATATTCTAGTACAATAAATTCTATGAATACTGATATTCTAGTACAATAAATACTATGAATACTGATATTCTAGTACAATAAACTCTATGAATACTGATATTCTAGTACAATAAACACTATGAATACTGATATTCTAGTACAATAAACACTATGAATACTGATATTCTAGTACAATAAATTCTATGAATACTGATATTCTAGTACAATAAATTCTATGAATACTGATATTCTAGTACAATAAATACTATGAATACTGATATTCTAGTACAATAAATTCTATGAATACTGATATTCTAGTACAATAAATTCTATGAATACTGATATTCTACTACAATAAATTATATGAATACTGATATTCTAGTATAATAAATTCTATGAATACTGATATTCTAGTACAATAAATTCTATGAATACTGATATTCTGGTACAATAAATACTATGAATACTGATATTCTGGTACAATAAATACTATGAATACTGATTTTCTGGTACAATAAATACTATGAATACTGATATTCTAGTACAATAAATTCTATGAATACTGATATTCTAGTACAATAAATTCTATGAATACTGATATTCTAGTACAATAAATTCTATGAATACTGATATTCTAGTACAATAAATTCTATGAATACTGATATTCTAGTACAATAAATTCTATGAATACTGATATTCTAGTACAATAAATACTATGAATACTGATATTCTAGTACAATAAATACTATGAATACTGATATTCTAGTACAATAAATTCTATGAATACTGATATTCTAGTACAATAAATACTATGAATACTGATATTCTAGTACAATAAATACTATGAATACTGATATTCTAGTACAATATATTCTATGAATACTGATATTCTAGTGCAATAAATACTATGAATACTGATATTCTAGTGCAATAAATTCTATGAATAATGATATTCTAGTGCAATAAATACTATGAATACTGATATTCTAGTACAATAAATTCTATGAATACTGATATTCTAGTACAATAAGTTCTATGAATACTGATATTCTAGTACAATAAATGCTATGAATACTAATATTCTAGTACAATAAATTCTATGAATACTGATATTCTAGTACAATAAATTCTATGAATACTGATATTCTAGTACAATAAATTCTATGAATACTGATATTCTAGTACAATAAATACTATGAATACTGATATTCTAGTACAATAAACTCTATGAATACTGATATTCTAGTACAATAAATACTATGAATACTGATATTCTAGTACAATAAATACTATGAATACTGATATTCTAGTACAATAAATACTATGAATACTGATATTCTAGTACAATAAATTCTATGAATACTGATATTCTAGTACAATAAATTCTATGAATACTGATATTCTAGTACAATAAATACTATGAATACTGATATTCTAGCACAATAAATACTATGAATACTGATATTCTAGTACAATAAATACTATGAATACTGATATTCTAGTACAATAAATTCTATGAATACTGATATTCTAGTACAATAAATTCTATGAATACTGATATTCTAGTACAATAAATTCTATGAATACTGATATTCTAGTACAATAAATTCTATGAATACTGATATTCTAGTACAATAAATTCTATGAATACTGATATTCTAGTACAATTAATACTATGAATACTGATATTCTAGTACAATAAATACTATGAATACTGATATTCTAGTACAATAAATTCTATGAATACTGATATTCTGGTACAATAAATACTATGAATACTGATATTCTGGTACAATAAATACTATGAATACTGATATTCTGGTACAATAAATACTATGAATACTGATATTCTAGTGCAATAAATTCTATGAATACTGATATTCTAGTACAATAAATACTATGAATACTGATATTCTAGTACAATAAATTCTATGAATACTGATATTCTAGTACAATAAATACTATGAATACTGATATTCTAGTACAATAAATACTATGAATACTGATATTCTAGTACAAAAAATATTATGAATACTGATATTCTAGTACAATAAATTCTATGAATACTGATATTCTAGTACAATAAATTCTATGAATACTGATATTCTAGTACAATAAATACTATGAATACTGATATTCTAGTACAATAAATACTATGAATACTGATATTCTAGTACAATAAATTCTATGAATACTGATATTCTAGTACAATAAATTCTATGAATACTGATATTCTAGTACAATAAATTCTATGAATACTGATATTCTAGTACAATAAATACTATGAATACTGATATTCTAGTGCAATATATTCTATGAATACTGATATTCTAGTGCAATAAATACTATGAATACTGATATTCTAGTGCAATAAATTCTATGAATACTGATATTCTAGTGCAATAAATTCTATGAATACTGATATTCTAGTACAATAAATTCTATGAATACTGATATTCTAGTACAATAAATGCTATGAATACTGATATTCTAGTACAATAAATGCTATGAATACTGATATTCTAGTACAATAAATTCTATGAATACTGATATTCTAGTACAATAAATTCTATGAATACTGATATTCTAGTACAATTATTTCTATGAATACTGATATTCTAGTACAATAAATACTATGAATACTGATATTCTAGTACAATAAATACTATGAATACTGATATTCTAGTACAATAAATACTATGAATACTGATATTCTAGTACAATAAATTCTATGAATACTGATATTCTAGTACAATAAATTCTATGAATACTGATATTCTAGTACAATAAATACTATGAATACTGATATTCTAGTACAATAAATACTATGAATACTGATATTCTAGTACAATAAATACTATGAATACTGATATTCTAGTACAATAAATACTATGAATACTGATATTCTAGTACAATAAATACTATGAATACTGATATTCTAGTACAATAAATACTATGAATACTGATATTCTAGTACAATAAATACTATGAATACTGATATTCTAGTACAATAAATACTATGAATACTGATATTCTAGTACAATAAATACTATGAATACTGATATTCTAGTACAATAAATACTATGAATACTGATATTCTAGTACAATAAATACTATGAATACTGATATTCTAGTACAATAAATTCTATCAATTGTTAAAGTTTGCAGTAAAAACACGGCTGACGTGCATTTCGAAATACTCTTTTGCCCACGGTCTACATCACATTAATGTTACAGCTTTTTGATCGAAGAAAGAGGGCTTTGTGACCCATTTAGAAACCTCCACTCGTCATAAACATAATATCTACGATAAATATATACTTCGATCACTTGCATGTTTTCTGAAGATCTGTTTTCGGGGATAATAGACTTTGTGATAGTTTTCTCCACCTGTTAGATTGTATTTTAGATATGAATGATACTTATGAATAGTTTAATATTGACTCTCATTTCGGCTGCAAATCGATATATACACATCATAAAGCATTTCGCTTGTGTGTGATTGCGAAAGAAAAGAGTTATTATGTATTACTGCTTACATTTCTAAAACACACATATACTACGGATTGTTTTTGTGACTGCCTTCGAATTGAGTCGAGAAAATATCCTATATCCAAGTGTACTGAATATGCAGATTAATTACATTAATTGTGAGATGTACCCCAGCAATTCATTTTGAACAGCAAGGTACAGATAAATGGGTGCACCCATTTCTTGATAGATGGTAGGTGCAAATTGACCTAACATTCTTGCGGCAAATATTTTCATTCAGGGTTTTAAACAATGACGAGGTTGTGAGTCATAAGTAATCGTGCTGTATTTAAGTCGTCACAACGCAAGTCAAGTGGAAATTATGAGTCTACCTTGACAAAGATTATTTTTTTCCAGCTTATGAGATGTAAATACACTTGTTGGACTGTTTCTCTCAACCTATGACCTGATCATCAATGTCCTGCATGAAACGGACAAGCAAAGATCTTGTCTTGGCGTACGCATTTCTCATCATCGAGGTTTTTGTGTCAAGAGAGCATGCGATCACCGTAGTTGACATGGTATAGAGAGGAATTTTGTGGTTTTCTGCTACACACGTTTTAGACTGGATTCTTGTACTAAGAAATGATTTTTGTGTTTCTTTTTCTTTCCGTGAAAGTAAAACGATGTTTTCTTATTCTTTGTAGTGTGTTTTTCTTTTGCTATATTGTTTGCTCTTTTTGTTAAATAAACAACATATTTCTGTACTGTTCAAAATTCAAATAAAAATTTTACGTTGATGAAATATTGTGGTCAACTTTCCATGCACGTCCTTCTGTTGGATCAGAAAACGTACTGCCATAAAGATACAATGATAAGGGCAGACAAGAGGTGTCCTTCTTTGAACGTACCCCTTTTGACTTTATTATTCAAAGTAACGTAGAGTGTATTAGTACATCAACAGACTAATTCATTTAATCAATGTTCTGGGAACTAATATAATAATTTTAATAATGGAAACTTTTCTACCGAATTAAAGCAGCAAGCAAACAAAACTATTCTTAAAATTTATGTGATTCTGATTGTGCGTGAACTAGGACTCTCGTGTGAAATAGATATCATTGTTATAGTATATTTTCTAACGAGATATAACTATATTCTCTAGTGAGAAATAGATATCATAAATGCATTATATATTTCTTAATGAGATATGACTCAAGTGTGAAACAGATATCATTTATATTATATATTTCTTAATGAGATATGACTGAAGTCTCTCGTGGGAAATAAATATTATCGGTTTATTTATTAATTTCGTAATATGATATTGAAATATATTAATGGGAGAAAAATGATAGTGACACTAGCGATAGGACTTTATCGATGTTGTGGCAATATCACATATGGAACTGCCTTCTTTTTCTGGTGAGTTAAACATGTATGCCCATGTATACGTTATTTATGTTTGTATACTGAAGCATACAGTATGTCTCTCTCTCTCTCTCTCTCGATCGATCGATCGAGGTGTCATCAGAAATGCCTATTAAATTAACTCCAAGCATCAAAATGTAGGCTTCAAGTTTATTATATGGGACTTTATATCTGTCTTGGTGTTTATCCTTTTGTCTCTCTTGGAGTCCTTACTCTAGTTTGATGCTGATGCGAATAATTACTGTTTGGGGAAGTTTAAATACGTTATCTACGAGATATTGTGGGTATTTCTTATGAATATGTATACAATTAGATTCCGGTATGTAAACAATTTACAAACGTAAGTAGCGGACATGTCTGATATTCACTTAGATGTACGAGATATTTCGGGAAAAAACAACTTTGTTCTAATTATTCAGAAACAAGACTTATTTAATGAGCAGAATAAATTTTAAAAATGTATTTGTGTATGCTCAAACATGGTACAAAATACAGTTTTGTATTTCTAATATCCTGTTACGCCCTATCTGTGGATATTTACTTCAGATTTGATTTATAAGATTCCATCCATGATTTACTCAAGTTAACAATAGTATTGCATAGAACATACCTATAACACGGTACATCAGTGTTCTTGATGGAAAAATTCACAATATGGTTGGACCACCTGAAAGCAATATGTTAGAATGAGTATTAATTGACACAACAGTAATTGGAGGCAATATGTTTTCTGGTAATCGTTTCGAGCCCACGAAGCAATTTCTTGTTTTAATGTCTCAGTCTCGTATATTTTTGTAATGCAAATGATGTAAATGATAATGACAGAGTGATAATTACAATTTTTCTAGCGATGCTGATTTATTTTTCAACGGTTAGGAAGTTTGATTAATGTATTATGCTTCTTTCTGGAAATGCATTGTACATATTCCGGCGACTTGATTGCGTCACTGGTCAGCTAGTATTCACAAGGAGTATATATCGTATAATCTACTAGTCACATTAGTATCTAGAGCATATATAAAATACTGTATTCACAGGTAGTAATTTAAGTATTGATAGTATAAAAATAGTATTTGCAGATAGTATCACCAGTATAGCCAATATAAAGCTAATATCCACAGTAGTACTGTTACACGCACAGGGGTGTTCACTTGACCGAACGGTGTCCAACCCTGGCGCGAATCCCGCTAAAAGTCATATGTTTTCCCCAGATTTCCAAAGACTCCATACAATTTGAGTTGTAAATTAAAAAGTCAGACGTGTCTGTTTTTATATACTAAATTTTGCTCTAATCAATTCGAGACCACAGCTAAAACAACTTGCCCAAAAGTCCATGAACCGTACCTTTGCTTGGTTTTGATTCACCAGCATCAGATTTCCGTACCGCCAGCTGGTTATTCCATAGAAAATACACTAGTATCCATTTTCTCTCGAAACCTAGGTATTACTCTGGACAGTACTCTCACATTGCACCATGTCATGAACATATGCAAGGCTGCATATCTTATGCTGAGACTCATCAGCTCCATTCGCAAATATATTTCAGTTAAAAACGGTTGTGTGTTCGTTAGTACTTTCAAAACTGAACTAATGTAATTCAATTCTCTCTGGTTCGTCTCAATATCTTACTCCAGAAACTCCAAAACATTCAAAACACAGCTGTCCGGATCATCCTTAGATCACCACGATCAGAGCAAACCTCCCGCTGCTATGTAACCTACACTGACTATCCATTCGATCCTAAATCAAACAAGATGTGTTCTCTGTGCTACGTTTCACTGACGGACTCCAGTCCAACATACCTATCTGGCCTCACCCATGTGTAGACCCTAGCAAGATACCTCCTCTTCTGACAATCATATACTCATTATGCCCACTATATGGACAACGTTCTTTTGTATACCAGGGTACAGCAACGTGAAACGAACTGCCCATTGAAATTAGACACAACGACACAGTTATCCCTTTCACTCGTGCTCTTCAAAGTTGCCTTTTTCGACTCCAAGAACGAACTGAAACACCTAACAATGTTTGCTACCTTACATATTGCCAGCATGTTTTTGGTTTCAAATTTTATGGCGTTTGCTTGTTAGTTTTTTGTAGTCATATCATTATATGTATTGTAAAGCGCTTAAAGCTTCTAACAATTAGGCGCTATACAATGTCCTCATGATTATTATGATTATTAGTATTAGTAGTAGTAGTAGTAGTAGTAGTAGTAGTAGTAGTAGTAGTAGTAGTAGTATTAATAGTATTATTATTCACATTAGCATCTAGAATATTGTAGTATTAAGCTAGTAATCACATTAATATCTAAAATATTGTTAGTATTAAGCTAGTATTCACATTAGTATATAGAATATTGTTAGTATTAAGCTAGTATTCACGTTAGCATCTAGAATATTGTAGTATTAAGCTAGTAATCACATTAATATCTAAAATATTGTTAGTATTAAGCTAGTATTCACATTAGTATATAGAATATTATTAGTATTAAGCTAGTATTCACGTTAGTATATAGAATATTGTTAGTATTAAGCTAGTAATCACATTAGCATCTCGAATATTGTTAGTATTAAGCTAGTAATCACATTAGCATCTAGAATAGTGTTAGTATTAAGCTAGTATTCACATTAGTATATAGAATAGTGTTAGTATTAAGCTAGTATTCACATTAATATATAGAATAGTGTTAGTATTAAGCTAGTATTCACATTAGCATCTAGAATAGTGTTAGTATTAAGCTAGTATTCACATTAGTATATAGAATAGTGTTAGTATTAAGCTAGTATTCACATTAGTATATAGAGTATAGCTGGTAATAATCATGTATTCACACTAGTATCTGATTTCAATTTTATTCTTAAAGTGAAAGGATGCGTCTACATGATCCAGAAACGTAGAACCGTTGTCCTCACCCAGCCAATTTTTACCCGGTTATGACGAAGGGACGAGTGCTTTTCCTCGGCCCCAAACACATTTACGTTATTTTATATTACTTATTGGAACTGAATAACTAATTTCACAAATAAAGTATTAAGGCTCCTAAACGTTTTAATTATTCGACTGATTTTATAACTCGCGTAAGATTGTGTTATCTATATTTAATTTGAATTGTTTTGTTTTTTGTTTGTTTTGATTTTTGTTTGATTTTATACTGCCAGTGGCAAGACAGTTTCCTGATTGTTTGCCTGGTGGTTTTAACACTGGCTGTAGCTGTTGGTATCGTGCAATATAGTTATCTATTCCATTGATAAATGTAATATAGTTATCTATTCCATTGATAAATGCAATATAGTAATCTATTCCATTGATAAATGCAATATAGTTATCTATTCCATTGATAAATGTAATATAGTTATCTATTCCATTGATAAATGCAATATAGTTATCTATTCCATTGATAAATGCAATATAGTTATCTATTCCATTGATAAATGCAATATAGTTATCTATTCCATTGATAAATGCAATATAGTTATCTATTCCATTGATAAATGCAATATAGTTATCTATTCCATTGATAAATGCAATATAGTTATCTATTCCATTGATAAATGCAATATAGTTATCTATTCCATTGATAAATGCAATATAGTTATCTATTCCATTGATAAATGCAATATAGTTTGTATCATTATTTCGGGCCTGATCTGCTTCGTAGTGAATGCGATCTATCGCTTTTTTACCATTATTCATGATATATGGCATCATCAGCATACCATAGCTTCATTTTTTTTATCTTCGAGCAAACCGTTGCGTGGCATACACAGATAATTATCTCCGTCAATTTTTGTAAGAAGGCAATACTCTCTACGGTAAATTTATAATTCGCTGCATTTCTCGCTCTTGCTGACTCGGATTCTTGTTCTAGTGTGGGTATAAGATCAGTTACATCAGCTACTTCAGAACGAGGCTGGTCAATATTATCAAGTAGTTCTTTTGTGTTTTGTTTGTGGTTGAGACGCAGCTATTTCACCTGTCAGGTAGAATCTTAGAATCTTGTTTTAGTTTTTATTATATATTTTTTTTCTGCTGTTTTTCCAGTCGCTGCAGCAGTTTGCTCTAACATGGGAAGAAGAACCATGATAACTTTCGCAACCGGTCTAAGTAACTGTTCTGCACCAACAGTAAATTCCATCTGAGACTCCGAACGCTCTTTCTTTCTTGACATAATCACGAGTCGGAAGATATTTTCTACTTGCATCTAGTTGCTGTCGAGTTATTTATTTGTGTGCAAGATTCCATGTTTATCGTTATTATTGATATACTAATTATTGGCTGAAGCCATCTGACCGCTACGTTTTTTTTTTTACAAAACACAAGGTAACAAGCCAGGTAAATCTATTTGACTGACACAAACAAATTAACCCGGATAGAAGTCTCGGTGACACTTTTTCTTTAAAATCCTCAGTAGGAAACTTTGTTTCGTTCTGAAATTTGAGTCTGTTCATCCGCTCTGTCGTGGTCTTGCTTTCACGTTATTGACGTATTTTCATTTTTTTTGAAAAGTTTAGTTTTTTAAAAGGACGATTCACTAAAATGGTCTTTCCACACATTCAGCTGGTCCACGACTCTAAAAAATGTGTTTCTTTGTTTCTCTTTTAATTTTATATATCTGAGGTTAATTATTTTATTAATTTCTGCATAAAGCGATAACATAAAGCTTACATAAAAGGAAAGCTGTACTTTTGTTTCTTCCTCTTCTTATTATTATCATTAAACAATGGATATGGAGTTTGTAGCTACTCTCAATCACGTGATGAATATTTTTTTTGTAATGTAAATTCCAATATAAATACGGAAATGTCTTGACATGCTTTTTTTGCATGTATCATTGTATTTTGATCAATAAAATAATGGACCGAGCATAATTCTTCATAGTTAAACTTATAGGTACACTTACAGTGTACAGCTTTTTAAATTGCTGATTTTCATAAAGTTCCAACTTCCTGGCATAATTAATAAATCATTACTAATATTTATTTATAAGTAATGGATTTACGTAGGTACAAATTGTATTAGATACTATAAATAATAAATGGTTTTCTTTCTTTCAAAAATGTCGCAAATTTGACAATTTCCAGTTATGATATAGAAAATCTTAAATGGGTAATGATATAATATTGAATTTATGAAACGAGTTGAATAATTTCCAACTTTTGCGAGACTAAAATATAGTCCCAAACAAAGTTGAACTAGTAAAAGTAGATATACCTTTTCACAAATTTTAAATAATATAAGCTTCCATCCGAATAAACAGAACGTTTTTAACGACAAAATATTTTTTCAAAACAGATGATAAATGCGATATGATGCGACATTGTATGACAGTAGGCCTAGAACACACGTTTACTCTAAAATGTCACTTTTAGAACTAAACATTACACTGTTGCGACTTTTGTACTAAATAGGATTATTGTATGCAGAAATTCCCACATTTACCGCAATGGATATTTGATCGAATATTTGGAGTATTTGACTGAAGCAAACGACTGTACAGAAGACGTATACAAGTGTATTTTTAAGTCGGATTTGCATCCCATATTATAATATATACAGCGTAAACATGCTGCGGTTGGATAAAGTTCCGTTAGTTATGAGACAAATTTATGTTCAAATTATTCGGTGAACATTGGTGAGTTTATTTCGCGAGTTTATTAACTTCTGTGAGTTAACATTTACACCACGCATATATATATATATATATATATATATATATATATATATATATATATATATATATATATATATACGGTGGATTCTATATTTGCGTACATATATACCGTCTTCCCTTCCCCCCCGCACACACCCACACACGCACACCTCCATCAAAAAGCAATACCCTTTCCTCACTATGATATTGTTATACATAACATAACAAACCCCTGTGGGAATAATATATCCATATTCAGACAGCCAAGATAATTTTTCCTCAATTTTCTTTTGCGAGTGGAGTTTAAAAATGGCCGACAGAAATATTCATTCCAAACAAAACATTCCAAAAGGCGGAGTTAAAAACGTTTTTTCATGAGCTTATATTGACCTTTCCGAATCACATCAAGTTATATTGCAACGTGTTTTTGTCTCAAAAATATATAACTGCACATACTATAAGAAAACTATACCATCATCGTGATAAATATACAATATTAAGTCTGTTTTCATTGCATTCTGGCGTTTCTGTGTTTCTATGCACCGGCGCTGTTTAGGATATTTATCTTCTGTCAATTTATTAATTCTTAGCTAATATTTTAAAATATATTTATGTCTTATACTCTGCATACTAATTTACCCTAATATACGAATGCATTTGAAGTAGACTTTAATTCACCAACAATATATTTACAAAATGAAAAATTAATATTTTCAATATAATTGGCATCATAAAACCTCCAAGCATCGGTTGTATAATGCAGTGTAAAAGAACGTTTTATGAATATATTTCAGACGTATGGTGTCTAATGCATATAAGATATGCAACTTATGTTTGGGATCATTTGTAAAATAAACTTTAGAATCAAAACAAGATAGTTGCATTTACACACGTTCTTTTATAACGATAACTGGTATTTAAAACATTATTCCTCAGTTTGTTTTCATTTAGCTCATGCTATTCATATACACTCACCATAAATATTTTACCAGAAAACAGCGGTTTACTTGGCAATTTCATGGATGGACGGCATGAACTGACCAGCATGTCATAGACATAGCTAAGATAGGAGTATGAAGAATGATAGCTAGTCTGGTTTTCTTATTGTAATCTTCACTCAGTCCTAGCATTGACAAATAGTATTGGCAATTATATGTGCCACGTGCTCGCTACGGAATTGCTACTAACCACGGCGATGTTTGGACAATTAAATGGTTAAATATTTCCGTGCCCGCGGTCTGCAAAGCCGACGATCCAGATTGTATATAACGTAAAATTACAAAGTGATGGGCATAACAATTTAGAAACAATATATCACGGTTTTCAAAATTTAAAAAAAAAAAAAATCGACGACCTATCCAAACTGACAATTATTTCATCCCGCGAAATTAAAGTTGAGCGTTTCTCATTCCGGTGTCTCTTTTATGTTACTCATCTGTAACTTCCGCCTTGGGTTTCATTTCCGGGTCTCGTTGTCGGCACATCCGGTACCCTCGTTCCGTTTCTGGCCATCCTTCCTCGCACAGCAACATATCTCTACATTCTCTCCACGTCTTCGTTTCTCTAATCTTCGTTTAGCGTCCCTTCCCATCTGGAATGCTTCCTAAGACATATTTGTTCCAATCTCGTTCCTAGAACTAACAAAATATAGAAAGTTTTCATGTGGGGGTGTGTTCCTCCCACCCTACACCACCCGATATGTAGTTATGTGTTTTCTATTTAATACGAAAAAACTTCTTTCTCTCTCTTTAGTTTAATTTTTTAAAATATTTAATTTTTGAGCGGGGTATTTCCTTTTAGTGTGTTTTTATAGGGTTGATCATCCGAGTAGGTTGTATCCCCCTAATCTCGAAATCCTTCCCTATTTTCTTTGGTCGACCTTGGCTACAGGTCACCTATGCCCTATGTGTGCTATTTATATTAGTATTATATATGTGTGCTATATATTAGTTTGTATATATATATATATATATATATATATATATATATATATATATATATATATATATATATATATATATATATATATATATATATATATATATATATATATATTCAGTTTTTTGGGTCGATAGCCTATTACGTTTTCAATCTGTTCACAGTTGTCCTGTATTCTATGAGCCTTCACAATTGGATCATCCGGTGTACTTATTAATTTGTGATACTTTGTTGTTTTTTTTTAAAAGTCGGTGAAATAATAGTATGCTAATTGTTTTCGTTGAGAGAAATTCCTATCGTTTTTCTGCTTGCATGTTTTGTGACGATATTCGGATATCACTTTGTTTCAAAGTGAGTACAAATGTGTTCGAGAAGGGGTCCGTACATATTTTTATTTAAATTGTACTTCTCCCCCACTCGAGTTGTGTCGGCTCGAGTTATTTATTTTATTTAAGTTATTCCATATAAATTCCAAAACCTTTTCTTGTATAGTAATACGATCTCAACGGGTTCCCTGTGCAGTACGGGAGCTGCACAAAGTAGTGAAATTAGTATAGACCAGAAATAAGTAGTTACAATATCAATTTCCTGCACTAGGTGTGTATTGGTATTTCTGTGGGCTTGTTGCTTATCCCTTAATGGGACTTTTTTCCAACTCTTTCAAAGGCCTGTCCACTTCGAGCGGCGCCGTGTGACTTGGTCCCACGAGGTCCTCGTTTTGTACGTCCCCCATTAATAGTTCCTGTTCCATTGTCGTTCTTTCCTATTCTAGGTACTAATAAAGATTTATGAGGAGAAAAGGATGGAATAAAGACAATAATACATCGTATAGTCGAGATAAACGTTTTACTTTCCTATCGTTATGATCTGGCCACAATTAAACATTGTATCTGTCATAAAACTGGTAATTTTGTTTATGTCTTTTTTTTTTAAAAAAGTCTCCATCGAAGTATAATAAATTCTCTTTAATATATTTCCTAGTCTATTTATTTCCTTAATTATTTATCCCCTTTTTTATTTAATTTATGCATAATTACATGCATTTTGTTAAAAGGTGCTCTTTTGCACAGTGGACAGTTCGGCAATACTCTGATCCTATGCCTTCTACCTGCTACCTCCCCCGTCATCCACGCATCGTGCATGTATTTAAAGTAGAGGCTAAGTATTTTTAAAGAGCCCAGATTTTCCCAAAATTTCCAGGCCTTATCTCAGTTAATATATAGTTTTTCGTATTTTCGTATTCTATTTTGCTTCTTGTTTTTGTTATCTCTTCTCTAATCCAGTTATATGTCTCGTCCTTGTTTGCGTCTTATAGTCCTTATCTGTCTTTCAAAGAACGTACAACTTCGCACTCAGAGCGCATTCTATTGCCTCCAGCTTCGTACGATTTGTTCTCGCCAATGTCCAAACGTCCACTGACTCTTTCTCAATGAGTTAAACATAATAATATCTGGCTCCATAAGAAAATCGCCCAAATTTCTACTATCTTAGTTCGAATTAGATTCCGGTGGTCTCTTTGAAATGGTCTATGGTGGTATCACTGAGGTGTTACCATGTCGGGTGTTCGGACTCCGACCTAAACCGACCGGTGACATCACTGCTAATTGCAAACAGAGGTTCTCGGCCTGCGACAAGTTTCTTCAAAGAAAATAACCGTGATTTTGACCTTATAGCAATAGTTAATTCACGAACATGTATTCTCTTTGTTCTGAATCGGTCTAAAGTTGTAATATTATATAACACGTATTGACATTACCCAAAGTACTCCGAATGACGAATTTTGTCGGAAGACATTTATGTACATGACCTGTAGAATAGATCAACTGTTTTCTTACACCACGTGACAATATCATTTACCAGTTAGTCATGTTTAATTGTCGCTTTAATGAGTCTAACAAATCAGTGAAGTGTAACCATAAACATTTTTTTATCTTTGACTTATATGTATGAACAGCATGCATTTAAATCATTATTTCACGTTAGTCTGTAAAAATTACACTTTTCGATTATATTGTGAGTGTTTCTTGAAATTTTTCTTTGCCTTTTTTAAGTTGCCTTTTTATTTTATTATGTCAATATATGTAACGATCCGAACACTGAGTCATAACTATGGTTAGAAATGTATCGACAAAATATTCCGACACAAATATCTTATTACAGAGAATACAGATATAAATCATTTTGAAATGTCACGTCATGCTCATTTTATTTTTTCCTGGTTCCAGAAAACATGAACACGAAATTGACATAACATGGATTGCAGGAAATGCATACTCATTCTTTAGATACTATTAATGGACCCAAGTAAACAAATAAATCAGATTGCATCTGAAGTTTACACATGAATTATGAAAGCATTTCATAATAATGGTTACAATTTATTGTCGTACGTTTTTCTGTTCACTCCGGAAGTGACGTTTTTCCGTGAAGCACGGTCGATCAACAATTGGATAGATATAAGTCTAAACACGTGTTTGCGATACTTGTCATAACTATTACACATATTATTTTATCTTTCCTTCCATTCACAAGATTTTTGTATTAAAAGAAAATTGCAAAACATTAATTAACTTATTTTAATTGTTATCTAATTATCTTCAATTCTGAAAATTAGTATTTTTTCCAGTTTATCTTGTTTCACCTTATATTTTAGATTTCTTTTGACTTTTATCCATATTTATTTAAATGATATCAGCTTTCTTCATTCAATATTGATATCATGTTATAAGCATTCCCACATGTCGATTGAATTAAATATTAGAAACGTTCCCAATGATCTAATCATTTAATTGTTACTTGTCAATTATCTGGATAGGGATGAGAGGATAGTAACGATGATTTTCTTATATTAAATGCAAGCACACTGAGTCAGCGAGTGGAACGAGGGTGCAGGAATGAGGGTGTGTCGAATGAAAGTGGAGTAATTGTATGTGAATAAGGGTGTGTAAATATGTGAAAAAGGGTGTGTAAATTAGGGTGTGTAAATAAGGGAGTGAATGACGGTCGTTGAATGTATGTGTGGAAATGAGGGTCTGTGAAGAGGGTTGTGTAATGGGGGGCGTGAACGAGGGTGTGTGGAATGAGGGCGTGTGGAACGAGGGTGTGTGGAATAAAGGTGTGGATTGATGGTGTGGAATGGAGGGTGGGTGAATGAGGGTGTTTAATGAGGGTGTTAGAAAGAATGAGTATGAATGAGGGAGTTGAATAAGGGTGTGTGGAATGAGGGAGTGTGGAACAAGGGTGTGGAATGATGGTGTGGACTGAAGGAGTATGAAAGAGGGCTGATGGCTACATGTTCACATATCATACTATATGTAGATATTCGTTATTGCATCAGTCACATTTCGAATTGAGTTTTATTTCAATGTTGACTAACATCGATACCATGAAAATTATAAAAATGGTCTCCTTCCCAAAACACTTCAAAGGAAATCTAAATAAGCATGCATATAATAGTATTATAAAGCAACATAAAGCAGTTTAATAAAAATTGTATGACATTGGTGCTCGCTCTCAGACCCTTTGAATTCTCTGACTGAAAACAAACCAACACCAGTTAAGATATACGTCTCTAAAGTGTATGCATCACTCACAGTGTATCACCAATATGAATGACAATAATGATTGATGATAGGTTATTTTATACCCCACGACTATAAAACAAAATTGTGTCAACCATTCAAAATATATTGCAACTAGACATTCATTACAGCATGACAGATGACAATACCTTTATTAATGGAGTTTTAATTAGATCTAACAGTGTACTAAAGTGCTTAAATGATTAGTTGGTATACAGATCAGCGCAATATCAATGTCAAATCTCAGCAGGTCACGTGATTTGGTCATCCAATCGGTGACATTGCATATATCTCCAATGTATGTCACTTTTGATTCCGTTATAGGGAATTTACAGTTTAAATAAAAGTATTATTAGTTAACATGAGACCAGCACCATACTAAATTGACATAATACCTATTCAGAAAGTGCGAGTATAGGTTCTGCGTCATATATATGGGATATATGGGATTATGATGCGAAATCGAAGGATACAGTTTCGGAAGTTAACACATTAATATTAATGTGCCTGGTGATCTGAATCGTTCAAACGCTTGCCACAGGTACATGCTTGAATGTGCAGTCAAAAATGCTTACCACACCAAAATCTAGTCGTAAAACCTACTTTCGATATGTCACGGGACAGAAGAAACCAGATGTTATCATGGGTATGTTAAACCCTGAGGCTATAATGTCTTGTCGGCAAAATGTGTGAGGTGTATGGGAGACAAAAGGGAAGACGTTTTAGGGGCCAAAGGGAAGTCCTCAGTGCTGTAGTCCGAGTCTCTAGGAGACAAAAGAGAAGCAGTTTAGGGACCAAAGGGAATTACCCCAGCTGTGGTCCGAGTCTCTGGGAGACAAAAGAGAGAAGGAAGGACAGAAGGAGAAGTAGAAAGGATAACGGAGGGAGACCAAGGAAAGGAGAAGAAACATACAGATGAGTAGGACTCAGGACAGACGGGAAAATTTCACACACAAACTCAAAGGATGAACTAGGCCGTCACTTGGTGGAGTGATATGATTAACTCAATTGTATTTGAGAGATTACTGTTGGAATTATATTAAATTGTTGTTATTTAAATTGCAATTTGTATATTCCTTAATTTAACTGTCGGCACCACTGACTGGGGGTTTAGAGCTTTGCATCTCTCTATCACTACTTCAATTTCTGACAAAAACGCGTCAGGGTCGGTATTCTATATTAATTTAAATAAATTGGAAGCACCCCACCCCAAAAAAGGGAAGCAGCGTAGACCTTTACACGATATTTAGTAAAACCAAATGAGTGCTGAATTTTAATCAGATTGGTCAAATTACAGGACCGCGAGCCAATGTTATTACCTGCGGGTCATTATTTGTGGCCTGCTCTCTAACAAAAGTCAGTTCTACGAATATATTGTAATTATTATCATATAAATCATGCATGTCTCACGAACATTATCTGTTTGGGGTCCTGTGACTAACGGTGTTGAAGAAGAAGGACGACGCCGATTAAAAACATTATTCAAGATATGAACGTGCTCCGTTTCTTATTTACGTTACAAAGAACTTGTGTGGAAACAAATAGCGACAGTAGGAAAATATGGCTGTGCAGAGGGATGGGTATTGAGAAGTTTAAAGTAAATCAATATACATTATTTCCTTACATTCTAGGTCTAAAATACATTTGTCAAACTTTTTATCGTCTAAAGACATAGTCTGTTTTTAAGTAAATCTATGACACAAGGGAAGATAATTTCACATTAGGCTGTGCGTGCTAAAAGTTGGCACAATAGTTTTCACGTTGGTCAGAAACGTACAATAGTTGATGAAACTTACGGATATATGAAATGGTATAAGAATCTAAGATTAATGTTGTTCTTGATTTGCGATACAATTTTCCTATTATATTGCCTTTGCAAGTCATTTTTATTTCTTTGATGTTTCTAGGAATCTTACATTTATTCCAATTTCTTTGTTCCTAAAGTTGCCAACCGGTCCGGTGGCCTAGTGGTTAGAGCGTCGGCCTCGGATGCGGGAGGTCGTGGGTTCGATCCCTAGTCGAATCATATCAATGACTTACAAAAACAATACTTACAGCTGCCGGGCTTTGCACTCAGCATTAACATGTCAATATTAAGATTGGCGGGGCTGGTGTCAAGATAATGTAACTGGGTGGGACCTCATGCTACATGTCTGCGGCATGATGCCCCAGTGCTAGGCATCACTATAAACTGCCACTATGCGGACATCGTACCGATATGACTGAAAAATTGTTAAAGCGACAAATCACACACAGACACACACACACAAAGCTGCCCAGTGATATAACAGTAGCCATAAATTCATATACTAGTTCAGGTACATTCAAGTTTAAATACCTCAAATCAGAAACATGACACTATAATTATATTTGCTCAGTGAAACTATGCCAATGGTAAATTCATTAATTTGCTCTTAATGCATACATACATAATCATATTCATACATACATACGCACGCACACACACACACATACATACATACATAGTTGCTTACGAGCTTAATTACTTACTTGTACACATCATGTGGGCTATTAATCTATATTAAATTCGGGTTATATTATTTGCATGGTTTTCGTAAAACACGAGACATTTTTTGTCGTTTTAAGCTGTACGAATTTCAACTCCTGGGAACAGAAGCAAGAGTTGCAATCGACTTCTTTGCCCGTCGTTGCAAATTTCTAAAGGCTCTAGAGTATGTTTCTTTAGTTAGGTCACCAGCCATGTGGCGCCACATACACGTAAAAATATTAATTTATGATTGAGAAGACGTTCAAAGCTTTCAATTATATGCACGTCAAGAATGTAGAAATTGACATCGTATGTATTTAGTAGAATGACCACATAACTCGCTGTGTATGACACAACTCTCGTAATCATTATATATTGTAATCGTATTATCGTAATCATATATGGATGTATTCAGCAGCTATAATGTTTATGCTGTATATATTGTTTAAGCTGTATATATTGTTTAAGCTGAATATATTGTTTATGCTGTATATATTTTTAAGCTGTATATATTGTTAAGCTGGCAGCGATTGCCCAATGTTAAGCTAAGTCCGTACGGGATCGAGTGTGTCAATGTCTGTGTGCAAGACAATGTGCCTGCATCCACCCGTGGATGAGTGGTTCTTCCAAGGTTTGTTCTCCACCAGCTATACTGGAGCCATATATAAATTATCATGTACTGAAACATAGTCTTAAATCCACAAACAAAAAACCTGAAATAACAAACGTTAGCATCTGATTATACTTAAACGTAAAGATTAATTTTTTATTTAAAATTAGCACTAACATCCGGGTCTGGTACAAAACTAAAGCAAAAGAATCAAAATTAGAAACACTGCAAAATACTCCTAAAACGGTTATTGAGCAACATTTTCCTTGTCAGATAAATTATCTGATCATGCAGTATATGGGAGAACAGCTGGACCAAACTACAGATGTACAATTTAAAATAATGACAGAGTGTTTTCTTCATTAAGTTCTTGTTGCTCTCATCGGTATGTGCGATAAATTCGTATCTCACATAAACAAATCATTTGAAATATATTTCCCTACCAGATAAAAGTAAAATAATAAAACAAAATTTCAAACACAAATTTTTATTATGTGCACGGAATCACTTTGAACCGAAATCCGTATAACGTTCATTTCAAATTATTGATTTCGACAATGTTGCTACTGCCGCCTCCACCCTCCAGCTTCCAGTAAAAAGTACTCTCCTTTCCGTGTATCAATCCCCCCTTAACCATACTGACACGAAATGTGCTTGCAAAGCATGTTGGTGTAGTCCTTTGTTTGACTTATCCAATGTATCGCTAACCCTCTTATTAGCGTAGTCCTTTGTTTGACTTATCCAATGTATCGCTAACCCTCTTATTAGCGTAGTCCTTTGTTTGACTTATCCAATGTATCGCTAACCCTCTTATTAGCGTAGTCCTTTGTTTGACTTATCCAATGTATCGCTAACCCTCTTATTAGCGTAGTCCTTTGTTTGACTTATCCAATGTATCGCTAACCCTCTTATTAGCGTAGTCCTTTGTTTGACTTATCCAATGTATCGCTAACCCTCTTATTAGCGTAACCCTTTGTTT
Organism: Unio pictorum; assembly: GCA_030141615.1. Taxonomy (NCBI): domain Eukaryota; kingdom Metazoa; phylum Mollusca; class Bivalvia; order Unionida; family Unionidae; genus Unio; species Unio pictorum. Next base: position 7,342,172 of record JARLTB010000221.1, read on the forward strand.
GACTTATCCAATGTATCGCTAACCCTCTTATTAGCGTAGTCCTTTGTTTGACTTATCCAATGTATCGCTAACCCTCTTATTAGCGTAGTCCTTTGTTTGACTTATCCAATGTATCGCTAACCCTCTTATTAGCGTAGTCCTTTGTTTGACTTATCCAATGTATCGCTAACCCTCTTATTAGCGTAGTCCTTTGTTTGACTTATCCAATGTATCGCTAACCCTCTTATTAGCGTAGTCCTTTGTTTGACTTATCCAATGTATCGCTAACCCTCTTATTAGCGTAGTCCTTTGTTTGACTTATCCAATGTATCGCTAACCCTCTTATTAGCGTAACCCTTTGTTTGACTTATCCAATGTATCGCTAACCCTCTTATTAGCGTAGTCCTTTGTTTGACTTATCCAATGTATCGCTAACCCTCTTATTAGCGTAGTCCTTTGTTTGACTTATCCAATGTATCGCTAACCCTCTTATTAGCGTAGTCCTTTGTTTGACTTATCCAATGTATCGCTAACCCTCTTATTAGCGTAACCCTTTGTTTGACTTATCCAATGTATCGCTAACCCTCTTATTAGCGTAGTCCTTTGTTTGACTTATCCAATGTATCGCTAACCCTCTTATTAGCGTAGTCCTTTGTTTGACTTATCCAATGTATCGCTAACCCTCTTATTAGCGTAGTCCTTTTTTAGTCAGATATTAGATATGCTTGGCCACAGTAGAATTAACTAATCTATAATAACAATCATATACATTCTCGACAAAATGGTGAATCTCGTTGATCTGTTTAGCAAATTCAAGTCACAACTAAAATTCAGTATTTAAAGACATCATCCATGACGAAAACGTAACAACGATACAAAGTTAGGAGCTTTATAGTGAGAAAAAACTACCAAAACAAAATAAACTATCTTTACAAATGAGAAAGATGAGAATTGATATGGCTAGCCATCACCAGTCCTCACCGATTTTAGTGCATATTTGAACTCTATAATTCCCACACCGTCCGCTCCATTCACTTCCACAAACCGATCCAGGGATAATAAAACAACGTCCCTAAACAGTATAACGAGTCTTTTGTGCTGTGACCGTATCTATAAAGCTTGATAAGAAAATATGAAAGAAATATCGTCATAATTGTCATTTCTTTGTATATAGCACTCATGCCCCCGCCCCCTTATATGCACCATATTAAGATGAGGGTCAATGATGCAACGGGAACATAATTCTAAAGTTTTCTGAACTTCAGACTTGTGGTTTTTAAGATGGTGAACCAGAGAGACGGACAGACATACGGAGGGATGCACATTATCTCTGCTACAGTATGAGAATACTAAATATGTAGCTCGTTTCCAAGGCACATTTCTGCATATGAAGAGTTACTGTTTATGTGCGTTTCTTAAAATGTATAAACACACACAAGCACGCACGCACATACACACACATACATACATACACGCACGCACGCACGCACACACACACACACACACACACACACACACACACACACACACACACACATACATACATACATACATACATACATACATACATACATACATACATACATACATACATACATGCATACATACATACATACATACATACATACATATATACACATACATACATACATACATACATACATACATACATACATACATACATACATACATACATACATACATACATACATACATACATACATACATACATACATACATACATACATACATACATACATAAATACATACATACATACACACACACACACAAACACACACACACACAGACACAGACACACACACACACACACACACACACACACACACACACACACACACACACACACACACATACATACATACATACATACATACATACATACATACATACATACATACATACATACATACATACATACATACATACATACATACATACATACATACAAAAGCTGCAGATTATTGAAATTAATATTCAAGACACGGTAAAGATTTTACATGACACAGCTTCTAGGTTTCTGTCCATAAAAAGGTTTTGCCCATACGCTAACCCCTATTGGAAACTACTAAACGTAAAAAAGTTTCATACAGAATAAAAGACATAGACGTGATTACATATACGAAATTGAATCTAACGGAAAAATTGTACGTGACCACGACTCCATAAGAGACTTATGGGCAAATCATTTTTCCAATTTGTCACTACCTGACAATACCTATTTGTACGATAAGAATCATTACCAGATGGTCTTAGCAGAGGTTAAAAAACAGAGTATAGAAACCCATTCCCACTTTGATGAAGTTGTTGACAAAATTCCCAATAGAGAAGAAATCAGTAGTGCAATTAGTTCTCTCAATAAAAATAAGGCATGTGGTCACGACGGTATTGTTGCCGAGCATTTACTGTTTGCGGACACTCAAAGCAGTGTACAGTTACTTGAAACTGTCTTCAAAAAAGTGTACGAGGCCGAGGAGTACCCATGCCATTTTAAACAAGGTTTAGTAATACCAATATTTAAAGGAGGGGGAAAAAGCAAATTAGATATGAATAACTACCGTGATATAACTATAGTTCCAGTGCTTCAGAAAATCCTAGAGCAAATTATATATAATAGACTACTTATATTTTCTAAGCACATTAATTTTCCAAATCCAATGCAACAAGGTTTTAGGAATAATTGTGGCAGTATCACTGCCGCGTTTTGTATCACAGAATCTATATGCTACTATATGGATAAAGATACTCCTGTCTATGCAACATTTCTCGATAATGCTAAGGTATTCAATACAGTCTGGCACAATGGGTTATTTTACAAGCTGTACAAACTTTGGCATTAAAGGGAAGACGTGGCGCATCATGAAAGACTCGTTTAAGGGAGTAACAAGTTCTGTTTTATTTGCGGGCAAATTGTCCAAATATTTCAATATTAAGCAGGGTGTAGGGCAGGGTCGTATCTTGTCCGCTTGGTTCTTTCTGGTTATGATAGACGATTTGATCACTGATTTAGATCACACTTTGCGAGGCCTAAAACTTGTCGATCTCCACCTGCCGTGTGTCTTATTAGCGGATGACACAACTGTAATGGCTAATTCGCATCATTCGATGCAGCATCTGCTCGATACAATCTCTAATTATGCGAAAAGGTGGAGATTGAAATATAACGCAGATAAAAGTTGCAGCATCCTCTTTACAAACAAAAGAAGAAATGATATCCCTTCTTTTTTATTCGACAAATCGCCAATTCCAGTAGTCAAAAGTAAGAAATATTCCGGCATACCTCTAAAGTACAACTTTAAACCTAACGATGCGATAAAAGAAGCATGCGATAAAGGTAAACACTTATTAAACTCTTTTTATTTTATTGGTATCAGAGACGGAGGAATGAACCCTCTAACAAGTATGAAAATCTGGAAAAGAATCATTCTACCTGCAGTCCTATATGGATGTGAATTATGGTCGAACAGGACAAACACCAATATAGAAGAATTTGAGCTATGTCAGAGATATGCAGCGCGACGTATGCAAGCTTTTCGATAAATATTCGCCCATAGAGGCAACGCGTAGTACCTTAGGACTCTGGTCAATGGAAGCATACATAGATAAGAAGAAATTGTGCTTTTTCAACCGGCTGTGTAGGGGCGATTGGACTCTTATCTGGAAAAAGATTTTCATTTTGCGTTTATGTCAGTACTTGACCAACCCAATTAGACAGACGGGGTTTATAGCAGATATTGACAAAATATTCAAGAAATATGGTATGGGAAGTGTTCTCTTAGACTATGCAGTAAGAGTACAAACCGAAGGCAAACTTGTTTCGAATCGGGATATTATTGATAATATTCAAAACATCGAAGAATCTACCTGGAATACAGATATTGAACTAAGGAGCGATTTAATTCACTTCAGAAACATTCATTTGGACTTAAAACCAAGCAGTATATGGTTTCTTGGACGTAAATTTCCATCTATGTTATGGCCTCTCTCTGAAATAGTGAAGCTATATATCATGCCTGTTGGAAAAGTTATGATACGCAAACTCTGTGGAAAAGAGACTGACGACAGAGCGAAACATCTTATCTTAGGTTGTGAAAAGCTCCTTGAAGAACGAAACGTCTTCTTTGAGAGGGTGATTGACACTTTAGAGGTGAGAGACGGAGTTAATTTATTTAATCAAGAAGACGATTTACTATTGGAGACACTTCTTGGAAGCAGAGTAGATTGCTTGTCGTCTATCGACGATGATGTATGGTATAAATTCATGTTGGTAACGGCAAAAAGCATAACCTCATTTTACAATAAAATGCATGCACTAGTCTCAACCAACATGTCATAACATAACAGCAATAATAAGTAGTTAATCTAAATAAATAAATAAATTAATTTAAAAAAACAAGCAAAAACAAATATTCTGCTGTTGTCAAATTCCGCAATTTTGATGTATTACAGATCACGGAGATATAATGCTCTCTGGCTCATATAATATACGAGTGTCACCTTTTGCTATCTTTATTCCTTTGAGAAGGATTTCATGCTGTTCCTTATATATATGTATATATGTGTGTATATGTGTGTATATATGTATGTATAAATATGTGTTTGGGTGGGTAAATATGTATGTATGTGTATGTGTGTACATTTATATGTGTGTGCGTGTGTGTGTGTGTATATATATGTATGTATGCATAAGCATATATGTCATGTAGAAAGAACTACATTGATAATTACACTGGTATACGTTTCCAATTTGTTTTATTTATATTCTTTTGTGTTGTATTTCATGATTTTGTATTATCCTGAATTTGATTAACCTGATGTAATCTCTATTGAAGAGGAAATAAAGTCAGTCAGTCAGTCAGTCAGTCATACTTACATATATACATACAAAAGCTGCAGAACTTGATGTAGGGAAATTTTTCAGAATAGTAAGACTACATAAGAAGGGGCAGAGACAAGATATTTCTGAACTAAAAGTAGAAGGAGAAATAATACGGGACCCTGATTTAATTCGTGACGCATGGTGCCAACATTTTAAAATGTTAAGTACTGAAATACCAGATATTAATTTTAACGAATCGTTTGCAGCTGAAATTAGAAACAAAATGAAACATATTGTGGATTCAAATATTGATGACAGAGCTGATAAGGGTATGTGTGAAACCATACTACCGAAAGACATGGAGGATGCTGTAAGAGAGCTGAAGAAAAATAAATCATGTGGACATGACAACATATGTGCAGAGCATTTAATGTTTGCCTGTCAGTCGATTAGTTATATTTTGTGCAAAGTATACAATAGAATAATTTCCTTGGAAACGTATCCTGATTACTTCAAACTTGTAAATGTTATACCTATCTTTAAAGGCGGAAAAGAGATAGGTTAGATATGAATAACTATAGAGATATCTCAATCGTTCCAGTATTTCAAAAAGTTTTTGAAAAAAATATTGCTGAAAAGGCTAATTCTTTACAGCGATAAAATCGGTTTCTCTCACCCATTATAACAAGGTTTTCGAAGCGAATGCAGTGGCATTACTGCAGCCTTCATTATAAAAGAAGGAATAGCCCATTATATGGAAGGTCAATCAAAAGTGTATGCTGCATTCCTGGACAATGCGAAGGCCTTTAATACGGTGTGGCATGATGGCCTCTTTTATAAGCTATTCCATCTCGGAATCAACGGAAAACTGTGGAGATTAATTAGAGATTCATTTCAAGAAGTTAAGGCTCATGTTCTTATCAACGGATATCATTCAAAACCATACGCTGTCAATCAAGGAGTAGGTCAAGGAAGAACGTTATCGGCATGGCTATTCTTAGTCATGATAAATGACCTAATATCATGGCTGGAATCTACAAAATCTGGAATACAAGTTGGCACTCTGAGTATCCCCTGTGTTTTACTAGCAGATGACACGTCCTTGCTATCTTCGTCATTTAATGGTATGTGTGTTTTACTTCTTAACCTCAATGACTATGCATCGAAGTGGAGACTGCGGTACAATGCTGATAAAAGCAATATTGTCATATTTTCGAAGAAGAAAATCACACAGAAACCTATGTTCATGCTTGGAGATAAATTGATTCCTATAGTTTCTTCTAGAACCTACGCTGGGGTTACTCACTCCGCAGATCTCTCCAGTACTGCTGCAGTAAAAAATGCTTCTAATAAAGGAAGGTCAGTTTTTTATTCCATTGTAGGGACTGGCATTGGAAAGGGTGGAATGAATCCAATTAATAGTGCTACAATATGGTCAAAATAGTACTACCTGCATTGACATATGGATGTGAATTGTGGTCCAGCTTGAACCAGTCACAGGTATACGATCTTGAAGTATGTCAAAGAAAGGCGGCAAGAAGAATTATAGGTCTCGATCAGCGCTCTTGTACAAAAACAACAATTAGCAGTCTTGGACTGTGGACCAATGAGGGTTATGTGGACAAAATCAAACTTGGCTTCTTCAATAAAATCTGCAGAGCTAAAGGTTCGTATGTATGGAAAATTATATTCCATAGAAGAATCCTTGATTTCTTGATACATGAGAGCGAGAGCTTTGGGTTTGTTAAAGATATATATCGTGTTCTTTTGAAATATCAGCTTGGCGGGTTTTTCCACATATACGTGAAAACACTACATTCTACCCCGAAATCGGCATGGAGGATGATTATTGAAATGGCAGTTCACTGCTGCGAAGAATCATTGTGGAGATCTAAACTTGAAATGAGACCTGAACTTTTACATTATGCAAGTGTCCATACTAATCTTCAACCACTTGCAGTTTGGAAACTTGGTAAATGTGTTCCTAATAAAACTTGGACTTTCGCTAACATTGCTTATGTGTCCCATTACAATAGAGAAGGAAAATAATTGTAAACTCTGCAAGAGATTGATTATAGACAGAACCAAGCATATGTTACTATTCTGCAACGCCCTACATGACGAGCGTGACACTATGTTTGAAAAAGTAATAGATGCCATCAACATCCTAGACTCCAACTGGCTTTTATGTCAGGACAATGACACCCTACTTCATATCCTTTTGGGCAAGAGAGTGGACATCTTTGATTCTATGGATGATCATTCATGGCAGACATTCATGTGTGTGGTGGCTGATGGAATCGACGCAATTTACAGAAGAGCAAATGAACTTGTAAATGATATCCCATAGTATGCTTATTCAGTAAATTAAGGAAATGGACCCAATTCATTTATGTCTAATAAATAACTCAAATGTGTTCTAAGTGAATGAGAACATGATAATTGATTTAAATCGTTTTAGTTGAAAGAAAATAATTACAATTCCATTATTTCCCTCTCTTCATCTATGTTGCGTATATAACTCGTTTGCAACGATTTCTCTCACGTTATGTGTTTTGACATTAAGTTCTCTTTGCTTTTGTTGCTATATAGTGTACTGTAAGTAATTTAATCACAAACTATGTTCATAACTTTTTTGTATTTACGAAACATGAACTGAATGAAATCTCTTCTAAAGAGGAAATAAAGAAAGTCAGTCAGTCAGTCATACATACATACATACATACATACATACATACATACATACATACATACATACATACATACATACATACACCCTGTTACGTGCTTAGGCTCGAATAAGCAGCAACACAGAAAGAGTGAAAACTAACAAGCTTGTATAAATTGAACAATGAATTTTATTAAGTACAGTTATTTTCATAAAAATAAATAAACTTACAGTTTTAGAAAATCAAATCCAACATTAATCCAATATAGAATTCACAAAAATAATCCACTAATGGAATTGCAAGAGTCCTGATAAATAAATGTTCTAATAGTTCCAGGTTCGAATCTTGACGATGTAATCCAAAATGGCTGACAATGTCACGTGATGCAGTTCTTGTTTAATTTATCATCCACATGAATTATGAGCACATGTTTTCTCCTCCAAATAGATAATAAATCCTCTTTCTTCAATGAATTTACACAAAGTCCAGAACAAGATAATAAAAATTATAACTCAAGCATGAATACACAACTGTTCATTTTAAAGCCCAAAATTCTACTAATGTTAGCTTCCAAAACACAGCTATATATATGTAATTCCCTCGTAAACAAAAAGGAATCATGTGATTCTGGAAGGTCATAGAAAGAAGCTACCTTTAGCAAGTCACGTACTGAAAGAATGAACCAGAAGAAAAATCAGCCACTAATTACTAAAAATAAAACGTTGTCCTTGAAATTAACAAATAATATTAAAGACCTGTCTATCAATCTGAAGCAAGGTCAGATAAAGAGGTAACCAAGCCAAGGTCAGCCTGTTTACAACTAGATTCTGGGTCAACCTGAATTTTCTAGAAAAAATCTCCCAATTAAGGAATATCAAACCCCAAATGACAAATTTGGATTTAACAATAAAAAGTAAATAAATTAAATCCAATAACCGTAACAACACACATACATACATACATACATACATACATACATACATACATACATACATGCATGCATACATACATACATACATACATACATACATACATACATACATACACACACTGACATACACACACATACATACATACATACATACATACATACATACATACATACATACATACATACATACATACATACATACATACATACATACATACATACATACATACATACATACATACATACATATATACCTACCTACCTACATACATACATACATACATACATACATACATACATACATACATACATACATACATACATACATACATACATACATACATACATACATACATAAATCCATGCATGCATGCATGCATACATACATACATACATACATACATACATACATACATACATACATACATACATACATACACGCACAGACATACACACATACATACATACATACATACATACATACATACATACATACATACATACATACATACATACATACATACATACATACATACATACATACATACATACATACATACATACATACATATATACATACATAAACACACACACACAACACACGCAAACACACATACATACATACATACATACATACATACATACATACATACATACATACATACATACATACATACATACATACATATGTATACATACATACATACATACATACATACATACATACATACATACATACATACATACATACATACATACATACATACATACATACATACATACATACATACATACATACATACACACATACATACATACACACACAGACATGGACACATACATACACACATACATACATACATACATACATACATACATACATACATACATACATACATACATACATACATACATACATACATACATACATACATACATACATACATACATACATACATACATACATACATACATACATACATACTTACATACATATTACTACAGAAAGAAGCTTAAGAATGATTTTCCATGGGATTAAAGATTGAACCAACACTAAAGAAACCAAAAAACGTTACTATTAGTTACGTACTTAACTTTGAGATAAAAACAAAGAGCACACCATCCTTGACGAGAACAATGCATGCCAAGAAGACACAATGTTCTCAGTAAATTGTAAGGCACTCGAATCTTTACAACAGTCAATAAGAAAACCGGACATAACACATAACCTTTCGTTCCACGAAAACATAATGTTCTCAATAAATTGTAAGGCATCCGAATCTTTACGACCTACAATAAACAAAATGGACATGACACAGAACCTTTCATGCTAAGAAAACATAATGTTCTCAGTAAAAAGTAAGCACCCGAATCTTTACAACAGTCAATAAGCAAATCGGATATAACACATAAACTTTAATACGAAGAAAACATATTGTTCTCAGTAAATTGCAAGGCACCCGAATGTTTAAAACAGTCAGTAAGCAAACCGGACACAGCACATAACATTTCATGAGAAGAAAACATCATTTTCTCATTAAATTTTAAGGCACCCGAATCTTTACGACGGACAATAAGCAGAACGGTCATAACAAAGAACCATGGCTGTGCAGTTTGTTACAGACATTAATTTATCTGACTTTGACCTGAGTGAAGAATTAGGAACACTCAAAAGAATGTGTTGGAAGTGCATACCTTTATGATGTATATTCGTTCTGTCTGCTACTCTGTTTTTGAAACACGAAATACTGGTTTGGAACCATGACTTGGCCACTGTCCTGTGGAAAAAATGGAAATGCAACTATATATTCTTTACCAGTTAATATGTTCATCTTCTACTGGATGCTTCCCGAAATTTGACTCACCGACTGAAAGCAGAAATTTTGACAGGTTGCTTGCGAAAAGATCAGAATAATTTTTTCTCGTGATTGTCAAGGTTATCGCTATTGAAGAAGTATGTTCAAACTATTTCCTTTTATAATTGCCCTCGCCATTTTTAATTGCCCTAAACCATTTTTAATTGCCATAAACCATTTACAATTTTACTTTATATTGCCAAGTGTTAGAAACTGAAACTTTCTTAAACATCAGTCGCACTCCTTAGTCGAATTCGACACATAGACAAATGTTACTAATTTATTAATGCAGGCGCTCTTGAGGTTATATGGAATAGACGCTATAGTTACGTACGGGTTTTCTAACGATAAAATATGATAACAACGTATGCACTGCCCCCACCGCCAAGAACAGCAGGCCCGATCATAGAATTCATAACAGTAGCACCTGTGAACAATAATTCACATGCAAATAAATAAGTAATTAAATAAATTGAAGACCAATCATTATTTCTTTTTCATATCTAGGTAATGCAGATTTTATATTTTGTTTTGTTGTCTGTTCTACGTTAATTTATTAGTTATTGCTACAAATTCATGTTTTACATATATTCGTGGATTGTTTGTTTGAAAATGATTGATTTATTGCACATACATAAAGAAATGTAATTACCCACCGCAAAACAGTAGGTTTTGTCATTAAACAACGAAAACACATACTGTTATACTTCTTTTGCGAAAACGAGTAACAAAAAATTTGAAAATATCATTACATAATTAGTTTCAGGGTGATTTAACTATTTTTAAGACAATTTCAGCAAATAGCCTAGTGGTGGAGAAATATTTATAGCGGAAACGCGTCTATACATATTTGCTTCAACTGCATGGTGAGCAGTACATCTTCTTCAAGGATGTAGGATCCACAAGTGGATTCTTTTCAATAATCCGGTCATCACGGATCTTCTGAAATTGAGTATCGACATAATAATAGTAACAATGATGACTTTGTATAGCGCCTAATCTTTAGAACCACTTTGTAACACCTTTAACATAAAACACACACACACACACACACACACACACACACACACACACACACATGACACGTTGATGTAATGCGTGAGTACAATAGAGAGAAGCATACAGGTTTCGTACAATTTAATATTGGTGATGCTGATATTTCTTGTTTGAGGTAAAAGACGCAAATAAGAAGGTCTAAAGTGTTGTGATCAGAGTGGCCTCCGTTTTATCATCATTCATATGTAGATTGTTCCATACCATTCATGATTTCACATCAGAAATGCACCTCTCTACACCTTGGATGGGAGCGTCAACTTATGTTGGATTGCTAGATTTATTTATGTGGGTGTCATCAGCATACTAATTGGGAGACACTGAGTGATGATCTATGACACATAAGAGCGACTGAGTGTATAAAATGAAGAGGACAGAACCAAGAAAAGACCCCTGTGGAACACCACAACATAGATCAACTGGTTTGTAGTCTATTCCATTTGCGGACACAATTTTATCCTGTTCACTAAGTACGACTTGAACCACAGTCAGGCTGTATTGCGAATGCCAAATACATGCTGGAGTCGGTGAAGTAATATATCATGATATACTGTGTTCGATGCTACAGACCCTTCAAAGAGGACGAGGACTGTAATATTTCAGCTATCCCAAGCAGACATAATGTTTAGGGCATAACCGATTAGCATTTTTCTACCGATTTCCGATTCCGGATTTTGGGCATGAAATTTTTCCGATTCCGGATACGATTCAATTAATCGGAAATGCTAAATCCGTACTTTTTTTCTAAAAAATTTAATCTTCCGTTTCCGGGTTTCTGGTACCAGGTTTTGCCGTGTCTAGCATGTTACTTAGTACTTTACCATATCCGGCTTCATTTCCGGTTTTCACCCGCCAGTTTAAATAGATTGTCTCACAGCGTGGTTGTGTTGACCATATTGGACTTTTCTGACTTCTTATTTAACTTTATTAACGCACTATTGAATGACACGCAGTGTTAGACACGGTGCTATAGAAATTCAACTTTATTATTTTTATTATCTGAATTGGTCGTTCCTGCCTTGTCCGACTCCGATTAATCGGAAGTTCATACTATCCGGTGGAATCTGATTTCCGGATCAAACGTCGGTTATGCCCTAATAATGTTATTAACTTCTTTCAGAAGTTTAGTTTCAGTACTGTGGCAAAGTCAAGGTGCGGCCTGTACATTGCTGAAAAGACTGTTTAAATTCAGATGAGATACAAGTTGGGTTTGAACAACGTGTTTCTAAAATTGTTTATATAAATAGAACATTAGAACTCGTGCTGTTTTGAGGGAATTTGAAACTTCAGAAAACAGGGAAAACAGAGATTAAAGTGAACATTACTTTTCAGAAATGCATAAAATTAATTGTTTCTCATTTATCGTCTAAATATTTGCCAAGCACGTAATTTCGTATCTGTGTAGAAGTATGGTGGCGATCAGTCAACATGTTTTGCGCACAAACGAGGGTTCCAGATTGCAAACTTTGAACTTTTCTATGTTGATTCTTTTCAGATTGCCCCTTTCGTTACATAAAATTAATTGCGTATCCTAAACGGTATGTATCGATAAAACAAAGAAGAGGATATTGAATTCAATAAACAATTCATGGTCCAAATAACATTCTTCTAAATCAAGAATCTTCAAACGAGAATTGTTATCACTGTACAATTTGTTTCATATAGGTTAGATGTGAACCATTCAATGTGGAATTGTTATCGTTTTAAATATTGTTTTCGATGGGTTAGAAATGAACCATTTTAAATGTGGAATTTTTATCATTGTACATATTGTTTTCTAATGGTCAGAACTGAGCCATTCAATGTAGAATTGCTATCATTGTACATATTGTTTTATAATGGTCACAACTGAACCATTAAATGTAGGTTTGCTATTATTTTACATATTGTTTACTAATGGTCACAACTGAACCATTCAATGTAGAATTGCTATCATTTTACATATTGTTTTATACGGGTTAGACGTGACCCATTCAATGTAATATTTTAAAACATTGTTGTCCCGTAATTGTTTCAAACTCAAGTTCTCAAGCAATATTAATGGAATACACTTAAAATGAAATGAAATTAATGATACGTATTTTAAGCAGCATGATAAAATCAATAAGCATTTTAGATCAGCTGTTCCCTTGGTAAATTGTGTTCAAATTAAGGAAGACACTCTTCTCAATCTATGGTCTCATTTCGAATTTACATGGAATTATCTTGACAATAATTTCAAACAAAGCACATTTTATTATCCAATGTTCTATTTAATCTACTAGGACTTTTGTGTAGGATGTCTGCACGCCGCAATAAAAAGAACATAAGGGCAATGTTAAGATGTATTTATTACCCATTCGGGAAGAAACAAACAAATTCTCTTTTGGGAACCATTGATTATTTGGTGTGTCTGGGTTTCTTTTGCATACTGTTAAATCGAATATGTTTAACGTCGACTCTAGGGCACGCTATTGAGGCTGTAAAACATAATTAATTTATGAATTACCATATGTGTATTGCTGATGTGTATTGCTTATCCATCAACAGGGTGTAAATTAAAGTGCTTGTAAGTTTAAAGAGATGAAAAAGATACAGTAGTCGTTAAATATTTAGATATGTATTGAGTTCTAAGAACCCCACAACAAAAAGAACCAAAACAAAACAAACACCCTCCCCCACGAAAACCCCCAAAAATAATAGTAAATCATGTCCGTTTCCTTTATGTTTGTGAAATAATTCACAATACAATATCTATGTACTAAGATACAGATTTTGTTTAAAACTAAAGAAAAAAAATGGAGATAAAAGAGATCACAATAATCCGCACTTTCGTTTGCGCACATAGTCCATGTTAAAAATAGCATGAGACATATGAACTCCATTCTTCCCTACCTCAAGGGGTAGGGGAGTGATGAATGCATCCATAATTCGAAAGAATCATTATCATCTACTATGATGTAGGTATAGCTCATGTTACAAAAAGAACTGAGAGAACGGACCCATGACACACCGATGGACAGACTGGTTAATGGACGGACATGGCCTATCACGATATATTCTGAAAGGGTGGTAATAATATATACGTTAAACAATAGTTTTCATGGGTTTAGATTGTCCGTCGAAGCATACTGACTCAGAAATAAACAGATAAAGAAGCATGATATATTGACGCATTTACGTCAAAACAAGGTGTCAGGATAATGTGACTGGGTGAGACATCATGCTACATGTCTGCGGCATGATGTCTCAGTGCTAGACATCACTATAAACTGCCTCAATGCAGACATCGTAGCGATATGACTGAAAAATTGTTAAAGCTACATTAAAAATCCTAATCAAACAAACAAACGTCAAAACAACAGCATATCATGATGCCTGTACGCAACAAAAGCAAGGAGCTCGAGTGGTCAGACTGATGGTCAGTTCGGGTGACTGTTGGATCATTGGTACAATATATATTAAACACATATTTGGTGTGTATGTATGTATGTATGTATGTATGTATGTATGTATGTATGTATGTATGTATGTATGTATGTATGTATGTATGTATGACTGACAGACTGACTGACTGACTTTATTTCCTCTTTAACAGAGATAACATCAGATTTATCAAATTCAAGATAATACAAAATCATGCAATACAACAGAAAAGTGTATTAAAAAAAAGGGTGAAACGTATACCAGTGTAATTATCAATGTAGTTCTTTCTACATGACATATGTGATTATGCATACATACATACACACATACACACACATAAATGTACACACACATACATATACACACACAAACACATACACACATACACATATACACACACATACACACATCTATACATATATATGTGGAACAACATGAAACCATTCTCAAATGAAAAAGATAGCAAAATGTGACATTCTTATATTATATAAGACAGATAGAATTATATCTCCGTGATCTGTCATACAACAAAATTGCGGAATTTGACAACAGCAGGATATTTGTTTTTGCTTGTTTTTTTTTAAATTAATTAATTTATGTATTTAGCTTAACTACTGTATATTGCTGTTATGATATGACATTTTGTTTGAGAGTAGGGCATGCATGTTATTGTAAAATGAGGTTATGTTTTTTGCCGTTACCAACATGAGTTTATCCCATACGTCATCGTCGATAGACGACAAGCAATCTACTCTGCTTCCAAGAAGTGCCTCCAATAGTATATCGTCTTCTCGATTGAATAAAATAACCCCGTCTCTCACCTCTAAAGTGCCCTCTCAAAGAAGACGTTTCGTTCTTCAAGTAGCATTTCACAACCTAAGATAAGATGTTTCGCTCTGTCGTCAGTCTCTTTTCCACAGAGTTTGCATATCATAACTTTTCCAACAGGCATGATATATAGTTTCACTATTTCAGAGAGAGACCATAACATAGATGGAAATTTACGCCCAAGAAACCATATACTGCTTGGTTTTAAGTCCAAATGAATGTTTCTGAAGTGAATTAAATCGCCCCTTAGCTCAATATCTGTATTCCAGGTTGATTCTTCAAGTTTTTGAATATTATCAAAAATATACCGATTCCAAACAAGTTTACCTTGGTTTTGTACTCTTACTGCATAGTCTAAGAGAACACTTCCCATACCATATTTCTTGAATATTTTGTCAATATCTGCTATAAACCCCGTCTGTGTTAATGGGTTGGTCAAGTACTGACAAAAGCGCAAAATGAAAATCTTTTTCCATATAAGAGTCCAATCGCCCCTACACAGCCGGTTGAAAAAACACAATTTCATCTTATCTATGTATGGTAGTAAGGTCGCCACGGATGGAGATAGCACAAGGGAAGTCGTCACAAGAATCGTCAAGGCCAACCAGACCTTCGCAATGCTGAAGCCCTTATTGTGGACAAGAAACCTCAGCGTCCTCACGAAGATCCGTATCTTCAAGAGCAACGTGTTGAGCGTCCTTTTGTACGGCTCAGAGTGTTGGAAGTCCACTGCGAACATAGAAGACAAGCTCGAAGTGTTTCAAACCAAATGCCTGCGACGCATCATGAGGATCTTGTGGCCAAACACGATCTCAAATGAGGAACTTCGCCACAGAGCGGGTGCAAGCACCATCTCTGAGATCATTTCAACTCGGCGATGGAGATGGCTCGGCTATGTCTGCAGAATGCCTCCTGACTCACTACCAAGGGTGGCACTGAGATGGACCCCACAGGGGAAAAGGAACCGTGGCAGACCCAAAGAGACCTGACGACGAACAGTGGAGAGAGACCTTAAGACCAGAGGCCTCACACATCAGACCGCCCCAGCAATATCTGCCGACAGACGGAAATGGTGCTCCCTTGCTGTTGCCTCAAGCACCAGACGGCGCAGAGAGGATTGATTGATTTGATTGATTTATGTATGCTTCCATTGACCATAGTCCTAAGGTACTACGCGTTGCCTCTGTGGGCGAATATTTATCGAAAGCTTGCATTCGTCGCACTGCATATCACTGACATAGCTCAAGTTCTTTTATATTGGGGCTTGTCATATTCGACCATAATTCACATCCATATAGGACTGCGGGTAGAATGATTCTTTTCCAGATTTTCATACGTTTTAGAGGGTTCATTCCCCTGTCTCTGATACCAATAAAATAAAAAGTGTTTAATAAGTGTTTACCTTTATCGCATGCTTTTTTTATCGCGTCATTAGGTTTAAAGTTGTACTTTAGAGGTATGCCGGCATATTTCTTACTTTTGACTACTGGAATTGGCGTTTTGTTGAATAGAAAAGAAGGGATATCAGTTCTGTAACAGAATTGTTACCGAGTGGATGGTGGATTAAATGAACAACACAAACAATATGTGAAAGAAAATATAAATTTATGAAATAAATTATTAATGAAAAATAATGATGTATCAACACAATAACTCATGCGTCCAACCCACAGTTACACTCACAATCATTCACAATACATGAATAAATTAAATATTAATACAAAATTAAACACAGATACAAAGGAATCTCTTGGACTATACACAGATCCAAGGAACCTTTACAAAAGTTATATTAACGCAAGTGTAAATTACGATAATAAACACAAACATCAAACTATACTATCGCACGTATGGATTGCGACAACTAGCACGAACATATACATGTATTTAATCAAGTTGCTAACGTTTATTGAGATTCATATAATCTCTTGAAATACTATTGTGATTTGAAGTAACTATGTAAATATAACAATGTATTCAATTGTACTACAAATGCAACACACCCATGTGTCTCGACCCTGTATAACCGTACGATTCACCACCTGTTGAATCGCCGCCCAGTTTCCCCGAATACCTAGGGTTGACTCAATACTTTTATCGGTCACTTGCCCTTCACGGATCCACCACAGTTATACGTACAGACAGCATACAGCATCTACTAGAACCAACGTTCCCAAATACCTAGATGCCACCCCGGATGTTTACAACTCTAGACAGCTCCGACACTCGGACTTCTAGATTTCCGGATATTTACACGTCACGACAGATGTAGACGGACAGACAATCCGACAGACAGACAGACAGTCAGATACCTCAATTTGATCTCACAATCAAATGGCACAATTAATCACATTCAGCTACTATTCAGATACGTTCAGAGACGTTCAGCTTCAATCAGATACTTTCAGAGACGTTCAGCTACAATCAGCAACAATTTCAGAGATGCTCCGCTACAATATCAGAGATGCTCCGCTACAATATCAGCTACGATATCAGAGACGTTATCAGCTACAATAAAGAAAACCAGACTAATAATAGTTGTCTCAAAAAATAATCTAAACCTTAGATTACGCTATTGCATTTAAAGTCTAATAGTGACTAGTAATTCCAAATATTCCACGTTTAAAATCTGCATTGTAATAAAGGCATCATTATATGAAATGATAAACTGAATAAAAATTCACAATAAAACGAAATATAAATTTAATACTCACCCCTTTGGGTGGAGATAGTATGACGAGCTATCTTTCCTATGATAAGATACTTTTGGTCCCGTAACATTTATCAGAAATATTCTGCCTTATATACCCTCAAATAGGTGAGCAGAAATCACGGCAAAATTACCGTGCACCCCGTGATTCTAATGTTCCGGACTTCATGTAATTCGAAGTCAGGCACATACAAATCGTTACACGCCGCTTACCTTGGAGAAACCACTTATTCACCCCAGGTAACGCATGTACGACGAAAGAAAAAAAATGGTGAAATTAGTTTGTAATTCAAGAAAAAAAAAATTCAATTTTCGCATAATTCTGTGACAAGTTCTTCTTTTGTTTGTAAAGAGTATGCTGCAAATTTTATCTGCGTTATATTTCAATCTCCACCTTTTCGCATAATTAGAGATTGTATCGAGCAGATGCTGCATCGAATGATGCGAATTAGCCATTACAGTTGTGTCATCCGCTAATAAGACACACGGCAGGTGGAGATCGACAAGTTTTAGGCCTCGCAAAGTTTGATCTAAATCAGTGATCAAATCGTCTATCATAACCAGAAAGAACCAAGCGGACATGATACGACCCTGAACTACACCCTGTTTAATATTGAAATATTTGGACAATTTGCACGCAAATAATATTAGAACTGGTCACTCCCTTAAACGAGTCTTTCATGATGCGCCACGTCTTCCCTTTTATGCCTAGTTTGTACAGCTTGTAAAATAATCCATTGTGCCAGACTGTATTGAATGCCTTAGCATTATCAAGAAATGTTGCATAGACAGGAGTATCTTTATCCATATAGTAGCATATAGATTCTGTGATATAAAACGCTGCAGTGATACTACCACAATTATTCCTAAAACCATGTTGCAATGGATTTGGAAAATTAATGTGCTTAGAAAATATAAGTAGTCTATTATATATAATTCGCTCTAGGATTTTCTGAAGCACAGGAACTATAGTTATATCACGGTAACTATTCATATCTAATTTGCTTTTTTCCCCCTCCTTTAAATATTGGTATTACTAAACCTTGTTTAAAATGGCATGGATATGTATGTATGTATGTATGTATGTATGTATGTATGTATGTATGTATGTATGTATGTATGTATGTATGTATGACTGACTGACTGACTGACTGACTGACTGACTTTATTTCCTCTTCAATAGAGATTACATCAGATTAATCAAATTCAGGATAATACAAAATCATGAAATACAACACAAAAGAATATAATTGAAACAAATTGGAAACGTATACCAGTGTAATTATCAATGTAGTTCTTTCTACATGACATATATGTTTATGCATACATACATACACACACACACACACACACACACACATATATATATATATATATATATATATATATATATATATATATATATATATATATATATATATGTATATATATGTATATATATATATATATATATATATATATATATATATATATATATATATATATATATATATATATATATATGTACACACATACACATACATATATATTTACACACCCAAACACATATTTACACATACATATATACACACATATACACACATTTATACATATATATGAGGAACAGCATGAAATCCTTCTCAAAGGAATAAAGATAGCAAAAGGTGACACTCGTATATTATATGAGCCAGAGAGCATTATATCTCCGTGATCTGTAATACATCAAAATTGCGGAATTTGACAACAGCAGAATATTTGTTTTTGTTTGGTTTTTTTTCAAATTAATTTATGTATTTATCTAAATTAACTACTTATTATTGCTGTTATGTTATGACATGTTGGTTGAGAGTAGGGAATGCATTTTATTGTAAAATGAGGTTATGCTTTTTGCCGTTACCAACATGAATTTATACCATACATCATCGTCGATAGACGACAAGCAATCTACTCTGCTTCCAAGAAGTGTCTCCAATAGTATATCGTCTTCTTGATTAAATAAATTAACCCCGTCTCTCACCTCTTAAGTGTCAATCACCCTCTCAAAGAAGACTTTTCGTTCTTCAAGGAGCTTTTCACAACCTAAGATAAGATGTTTCGCTCTGTCGTCAGTCTCTTTTCCACAGAGTTTACATATCATAACTTTTCCAACAGGCATGATATATAGTTTCACTATTTCAGAGAGAGGCCATAACATAGATGGAAATTTACGTCCAAGAAACCATATACTGCTTGGTTTTAAGTCCAAATGAATGTTTCTGAAGTGAATTAAATCGCTCCTTAGTTCAATATCTGTATTCCAGGTAGATTCTTCGATGTTTTGAATATTATCAATAATATTCCGATTCCAAACAAGTTTACCTTCGGTTTGTACTCTTACTGCATAGTCTAAGAGAACACTTCCCATACCATATTTCTTGAATATTTTGTCAATATCTGCTATAAACCCCGTCTGTCTAATTGGGTTGGTCAAGTACTGACATAAACGCAAAATGAAAATCTTTTTCCAGATAAGAGTCCAATCGCCCCTACACAGCCGGTTGAAAAAGCACAATTTTATCTTATCAATGTATGCTTCCATTGACCAGTCCTAAGGTACTACGCGTAGCCTCTATGGGCGAATATTTATCGAAAGCTTGCATACGTCGCGCTGCATATCTCGGACATAGCTCAAGTTCTTCTATATTGGTGTTCGTCATATTCGACCATAATTCACATCCATATAGGACTGAAGGTAGAATGATTCTTTTCCAGATTTTCATACTTATTAGAGGGTTCATTCCTCCGTCTCTGATACTAATAAAATAAAAAGAGTTTAATAAGTGTTTACCTTTATCGCATGCTTCTTTTATCGCATCGTTAGGTTTAAAGTTGTACGTTAGAGGTATGCCGGCATATTTCTTACTTTTGACTACTGGAATTGGCGATTTGTCGAATAGTAAAGCAGGGATATCATTTCTTCTTTTGTTTGTAAAGAGGATGCTGCAACTTTTATCTGCGTTATATTTCAATCTCCACCTTTTCGCATAATTAGAGATTGTATCGAGCAGATGCTGCATCGAATGATGCGAATTAGCCATTACAGTTGTGTCATCCGCTAATAAGTCACACGGCAGGTGGAGATCGACAAGATTTAGGCCTCGCAAAGTGTGATCTAAATCAGTGATCAAATCGTCTATCATAACGAGAAAGAACCAAGCGGACAAGATACGACCCTGCCCTACACCCTGCTTAATATTGAAATATTTGGACAATTTGCCCGCAAATAAAACAGAACTAGTTACTCCCTTAAACGAGTCTTTCATGATGCGCCACGTCTTCCCTTTAATGCCAAGTTTGTACAGCTTGTAAAATAACCCATTGTGCCAGACTGTATTGAATGCCTTAGCATTATCAAGAAATGTTGCATAGACAGGAGTATCTTTATCCATATAGTAGCATATAGATTCTGTGATACAAAACGCTGCAGTGATACTACCACAATTATTCCTAAAACCATGTTGCAATGGATTTGGAAAATTAATGTGCTTAGAAAATATAAGTAGTCTATTATATATAATTCGCTCTAGGATTTTCTGAAGCACAGGAACTATAGTTATATCACGGTAACTATTCATATCTAATTTGCTTTTTTCCCCCTCCTTTAAATATTGGTATTACTAAACCTTGTTTAAAATGGCATGGATATGTATGTATGTATGTATGTATGTATGTATGTATGTATGTATGTATGTATGTATGTATGTATGTATGTATGTATGTATGTATGTATGTATGTATGTATGTATGTATGTATGTATGTATGTATGTATGTATGTATGTATGTATGTATGTATGTATGTATGTATGTATGAATGAATGTATGTATGTATGTATGTATGTATGTATGTATGTATGTATGTATGTATGAATGTATGTATGTATGTATGTATGTATGTATGTATGTATGTATGTATGTATGTATGTATGTATGTATGTATGTATGTATGTATGTATGTATGTATGTATGTATGTATGAATGTATGTATGTATGTATGTATGTAGGTAGGTAGGTAGGTAGGTAGGTAGGTAGGTAGGTAGGTATGTATGCATGCATGCATGCATGCATGCATGCATGCATGCATGCATGTATGTATGTATGTATGTATGTATGTATGTATGTATGTATGTATGCATGTATGTGTGTCTGTATGTGTGTGTATGTATGTATGTATGTATGTATGTATGTATGTATGTATGTATGTATGTATGTATGTATGTATGTATGTATGTATGTATGTATGTATGTATGTATGTATGTATGTATGTATGTATGTATGTATGCATGCATGCATGCATGCATGCATACACGCACGCACACACGCACGCACGCATGCACGCACGCACGAACGCACGCAAGTACGTATGTATGTATGTATGTATGTATGTATGTATGTATGTATGTATGTATGTATGTATGTATGTATGTATGTATGTATGTATGTATGTATGTATGTATGTATGTCTGTGTGTCTGTATGTGTGTGTATGTATGTATGTATGTATGTATGTATGTATGTATGTATGTATGTATGTATGTATGTATGTATGTATGTATGTATGTATGTATGTATGCATGCATGCATGCATGCATGCATACACGCACGCACACACGCACGCACGCATGCACGCACGCACGAACGCACGCAAGTACGTATGTATGTATGTATGTATGTATGTATGTATGTATGTATGTATGTATGTATGTATGTATGTATGTATGTATGTATGTATGTATGTATGTATGCATGCATGCATGCATGCATGCATGCATGCATGCATGCCATGCATGCATGCATGTATGTATGTATGTATGTATGTATGTATGTATGTATGTATGTATGTCTGTCTGTCTGTCTGTATGGATGTATGTATGTATGTATTTATGTATGTATGTATGTATGTATGTATGTATGTATGTATGTATGTATGTATGTATGTATGTATGTATGTATGTATGTATGTATGTATGTATGTATGGATGGATGGATGGATGGATGGATGGATGCATGCATGCATGCATGCATGTATGTATGTATGTAGGTGTGTGTGCGTGTGTTTCTTACAATGTTTTCATTTAATATAGCGTATGTACGTACAGTTTTTCTATTACATGTCTAGTCTTTGCGAATATTATGTGACGCTCTAATTTGTTGTGTATGTATGTAATTATAAGAAGACTATCAAAGGATCGGTGGTATCTCAGAGAGAAAAATCGCCTGCAGTATATAGGAGTGAAACCTGGCTCTAGGAATGGCAAGAATCCTTATTTAATTCAATTTACTTACACTCCTCTAAAGACGATCCTGCTTTTACATCTGCAAATTGCACATAAATACCAAACTTCAGACATTCCTAACTTTAGATATCAGTGCTAGTGCATATCAACTGTTCCTGCTACATATTTCTTTTTTTTTTGTGGTGTCCCCACTATATGCACAATTTAGACCCAGATGCAGATTCTAGTTTTGGCGTGTGGTTTACCATATATCCTTAAGGGCCTTAACTTTCTTCCCAAGATTACCAAAGAAAAAGTATATATGTATGTTTAGTCAAAGAGCACATAATATCAAGCAAAGATATGCTAGAATAAAACGATGGTCAAATTTCAAGTGACATGTGACTGAAGTTTGTGTGTGTATCCTACTGAATTCGCAAATGTATGTACTATATAATTCTGTCTGGTTTGTCGCAATATATACTCCATAAACTTCAAAATGTTCAAAACACAGCTGCTCAGATCATCCTTAGAGTACCAAGATCAGAGCACAACCCCCCTCTGCTCAGTACCCTACACTGGCTATCCGTTCGATCAAGAATCAAACGCAACATTTGTTCTCTGTGCTACGTTTCACTGACGGAATCCAGTCCAACATACGTATCTGACCTCACCCATGTGTACAAACCAGAAAGACACTTACGCTCCTCTTCTGACACTCGTATACTCATTATTCCCACAATGAAAACGAAGTCATATAGACACGTTCTTTTACATAGCACGGCCCAGCAATGTGGAACGAATTGCCTATTGAAATTAGACACAAAGACACAGTGATCTCTTTCAAGAGTGCTCTTTAAACTCACCTTTCTCGGCTGCAAGGAAAAACTTTAAGAACTAATAATATTTCTGACCTTACATATTTTCAGCATTTTTTATGTTTTCTAATTTCATGGCGGTTCTTGTTTTTGTAGTCATATCATTATATGTGTTGTAAAGCGCTTAGCGCTTCTAAATATTAGGCCTTTAATAAAGTCATTATTATTATTATTATTATTATTATTATTATTATTATTATTATTATTATTATTATTATTGTTATTATTATTATTATTATTATTATTATTAATATTATTATTATTATTATTATTATTATTATTATTATTATTATTATTATTATTATTATTATTATTATTATTATAAGAGATTAAAGAAGTACCGACTGTAATATGGGGTTGGGGTACACATTTTGGCGACATAGCGAATATTTCACTCAAACAAAGATTATCACACTGAATCAACTGAACGATATTTGCGAATGGAACTGATACGTCTCAGATCAAGATATGCAGCCTTGCATATGCTCATGCCATGTTGGTGCAATGTGAGATTACTGTCTAGAATAACACCTAGGTTTCGTACTGATTGTGAGAATGTATTGTTGATGTTGCTGATATTTATTGTTTGAGGTAAAGGATGTGAATGAGAAAGTCTTAGTGTTGCGATCAGAATGGCCTCAGTTTTATCATCATTCATCTGCAGCTTGTTACATGATTTCACATCAGAAATGCACCTCTCTCTTCCATGGATGGTAGCATCAACTTCAGTTGGGTGGCTAGACCTGTATATTTGGGTATCATCAGTGTACAAGTGGTAAGACACTGATTGATGATCACACTTGAGAGCGGCTGAGTTCACAGAGTGAAGTGAACAGGTCCAAGAACAGACCCATGTGGAACAGCACAATATAAATCAACTGGGCTGCAATTTATTATATTTGCAGATACAACTGGTGTCCTCTTGACTAAGTAGGACTTGAACCACTGAAGGCTATATTCTGAATGCCAAATACATGCTGGAGATGGTGAAGTGATATAGTATGGTCTATTGTGTCAAATGCTGCAGACAAATCAAGGAGGGTGAGGACTGTAATCTTTCCACTATCCAAAGCAGAGAGAATGTCATTAAATACTTTCAGAAGAGTAGTTTCCGTACTGTGGCAAGGGCGATATGCAGTGACTGTACATTGCTAAAAAGACTGTTTGAATTCAAATGAGATACAAGTTGGATAAAAACAACTTTTTCTAAGATTTTTTTTATATCAAAGGGAGATTAGAAACTGGGCGGTATTTATTTAAATCGTTATGGTCAAGTGTTGGTTTCTTCAGCAGACGCTTTACGATGGCAGTTATAAAAAAATGAAAAATGAATTCCCCCGATGAGAGAGATAGAGATATTAATAACGTCAGTTAGTGAAGGCTCTTTTTGGCTCTAAGCATGCAAGCAGCAGTGATGTTGGAATTGGTTCAAGTTCACAAGACTATGGTGCACTCTTCATCACGATTGTCCGTACTAAATCAATAGAGACAGGTTCAAATGCTCCAAATGGTTGTCGGTGAAATTCTGTATCATAACTGTATGGTGACGAGTCAATTGAAATTGGGTTGTCAAGCGAATATCTAATGGTTTGTGATTTATGAAGGAAGAAATTTGCAAATAGGTCTGGAAGGTCTACTGGAGAGAAGCTAGTTAGAAGTAGTGTACATTTGTTCCTTGACATTAGTTTGCTAGTTATCTCAAAGAGCTCTTTGCAGCTGGAACTCTCCGTGATCTTAGTACTGTAGTGGGATACTTTTGCAAAATGGACTATGTTTGTGCTGTTCTTCTTAGAGGCTTGATATATTTGTTTACGAATAGTGACTCTGATGGAAAGCCAAAGCCTCTCTGCTTTTCGGCGATGTTTTTTTAGCAGTGCGTAGCTGTTTCCTAACATTGGTAGACCATGGAGAACAGTTTTGTTTTGATACTCTGCATTTGGTGGCTGCAACATGTTTTTCAAGCAATGAACGCAGGCAGTTATCGAGTTCTTCTGGTGTAGGATGTAAGTAAGTTGTTAGGTTTTCTTGGATGTCATGCATTAATTGTTTTTATTTATCATACGAAAGTTTCTCTTAGTAGCAAATAAAGGTGATGGGTTAAGGACTGATACATCGAGATTGCACACAATGCAGAAGTGATCTGATGCATGTTCGTGGGATACAAGGGTAGATTGCAGAATATTATCAGCAGGTGTATCAAGAAACCAGTCTAAAATGTGACCAAGGTTATGGGTTGGTTGGTTAACTGGCTGTTTAAGGTTGAAATCATGAATGGAATCTAGGAGTTTTGGCGTGTATGGGTTTCCAGGACAGTCAAAGTTAAAGTTGAAATCTCCAAGAATAATTAGGTTGCCACCTATCGAATTTCCATACTCTAGAAGATTCGGAAACTGCTCCAAAAAGAGGTATTCAGTCAGTTTGTTTTTTCTACTAAGAGGAGGGCAGTAGAGACAGAAAAAATTGACTGACCTTTGTTCCAGTACGAGCGTTGTTTGAACTAGTTCAAACGATGTATGGCAGAAATTGAAGGTTGTGTTGTATTTAAGGCATTTTATCGTGGAATTCTGTGATGACAGAAATTCCACCTCCGCGAGAGTTGCTGGGGAACGACTTGATGGAGTAATCGGTGTGTGTTAAATCCGCGGACTTGGGCTCATCGCCTGATTTTTTTAGCCATGTTTCTGTCAGTAAGAAGACGTCGATATTCTGGTCGTTGATAAAATTAACTATTTATGTGCGTTTTTCCTGTGATCCTACTGATTAGACGTTGAATAATGAAATATGTAGTGGTATCCCTGGAACAGTTGACACAACGGTTAACGATTTAAGATGAGTTTGAACCAGGTTATCAAAATTAACGGCCGAAGTTTTAAATTGTGTATCTGTTACTGGCAAAAGGGAGATAACTGGAGTTCTTTCAATGAACTGAGGCAAAGTTAACATGGATTCAGAAACGGGCTACAACAAAAGGAAACGATTTAACGTTATTTTTAAATATCCCAAACTAAGAATGTTTCAGTAAAGAAATATTTTATCATATTATAATACTCAGTTTGAAAAATCCCCGAATTGCGAAATCACGTAAGGGGAAGGAGTCACGTGATCGTTTATATCACGTACCCCTAACCAGAACCCGAAGATAACCAATCCTTTTAAAATTGAAATAAACCCTGTTTATGTTGGTGCCACTAACCCTTAATCAAGGTTAGGATCTAAATCAAAATTACAAAACAAAATCAGGTCCACCGAATTTCTGAAAAAAGCAACATCTCTAGCACATAATGTTACATGACAATAGCGTGAATGAAAAATAAAAGAGAATATAAAACTGGTCAACAGGGAAATTGTAAAGGTCCTGTCGAGATACATGGATGATATAGGGCCAACCACAACAGAGGCAGAGACATACATATAATGAATACAAGTTGGATTAAGGTGATGTGCGCTCACTGGAAGCATGTGTCCCCATTCTACAGATAATAATATTTATATATAAAGCATTACCTAAACCTGAAATTATGTTACATGAAGATTATATATGGTTCAGTCCGTTAAAGGAAGATACCTTTCCGAGTGACACACTACGGTTGTTGTTGTTGTTGTAAGGTTTAACGCCATTTTTCAGCACACAAGATGCTATCCCCAGCCCCTCCCCAGCCCGGAAATAATCATCATCCCATGAGAAGCTGCTGACAAGCTATCTCGCGTATCCACATTGGCCGAATCTGAAACTTTAACCCACGCATATGGAGGTGAGACGGCATTGATCCATAACGAAGAGCGCTTTAGACCACTCGGCCACTCGGGGCACCCACACTACGGTAATAATCCAATATTGATCACATGGTAGAATTTGAAGACGTATCGTTTGAATCGTAAAACCACTCAGACACGTTTTATATATCAGCAAGCCTCCATATTGACCGTGTATTAAACTGGAGAACCCATGAAAGTTTTCATTCAGAGG
Organism: Unio pictorum; assembly: GCA_030141615.1. Lineage (NCBI taxonomy): Eukaryota > Metazoa > Mollusca > Bivalvia > Unionida > Unionidae > Unio > Unio pictorum. The sequence continues at coordinate 7,370,518 of JARLTB010000221.1, forward strand.
TGATAAATAATAATAATGAAGTAAAATTACATTGAATTGCTTCTCTCTAATTATAACTTAAATCATATATTTAATTTTTTTTTTGTTTACCATTGCAATGAAAGAGACAGTTTGAATCTTAGTAATGTCTGTAAGAAAGTTATCGATTGCACTCAGTCAGACTTGTAGGAAGCACAGCGTAATATGGCTGTCAGATTTAAACAAAATAGTAAACCAGTCAAACATAACTTTGCATGAAGTCTGTTTGGAGCTGATGTACAGCGTAATTAGCCCAGCATGACAGTCAGATTTGAACAAAATAGTTAACCAGTCCCACAAAATCTTGCATGAAGTCTATTTGGAGTTGATGTACTACGTAACACAGCGTAATTAGCCCAATATGGCAGTCAGATTTAACAAAATAGTAAACCAGTCCAACATAACTTTGCATGAAGTCTGTTTGGGGCTGATGTACTACGTAAGACAGCGTAATTAGCCCGATATGACAGTCAGATTTAAACAAGATAGTAAGCCAGTCCAGCATAACATTGCATGAAGTCTGTTTGGAGCTAATATACTACTTAACACATCGTAATTAGCCTAATATGGCAGTCAGTCTGTTTGGCATGAAGTCTGTTTGGAGCTGATGTACTACGTAAGACAGCATAATTAGCCCAATATGGCAGTAGGAGCTTATGTAGTACGTAACATCATACGGGGGCCACGAGTGGCCGAGTTGTCTAAAGCGCTCTCCGTTACGGATCACTGCCATATCATTACTGTCTACGTGGGTTCGAGTCTCAGATTCGGCTAATGGGGGTATGTGAGAAAGCTTGCCAGTTGCTTCTCGTGGGTCGGTGGTTCTTTCCGGGGTTTTCCCGGGTTCTTCCTCCACCTTTCATACTGGCCGCCATGTATAGACTATCGTGTGCTGAAAAAATGGCGCTAAGCCCTACAACATAACACCATGTTTCGCAAATATACTTTTTTAACAATGAAACCTATAATCCAGCATTTGATTGTCTTATTATTTTAATGGCAGCCATCTAATTTAGTAACTAATTTTGGACAAAATTTATATTCATAAACTAAAGACGATGTTGTTATTTTTTTTAAAGGTTTACTAACGGATACCTTTCTCGAATAAATGGCAGTTATTATCGGTGTTTTTCAATTGTGAATGGCTTATACTAAGAGGGAACAAGCGTCTCTCGGGTCTCTTAGGTCAGTGTTTTTTGTTTCCATCCTCTGCTCTTTTTTGTCGAAATGATGCCAAGATGCCACCGGGTTTAATAACTGCAAAATTACAAAGAGTTAATATCCTGATTCTCAATTCTAAAATATCAACGGCAAATAAAAAACGTAAACAGACTGTAAAATGTCCGATATATGTCATTTAATGTTTGTCTTTCTTCTTTTTTACTAAGAGTTGTCATTTGTACGATGATTAACGGGAAAGTAATATTACATTGTGCATTCGTATGGTTACATGGCTAACATTTAAATGACAAGGGCGGGGGCAAGACAAACACCATGTTAACATTTCTCGTCAGTCATTTCTTCATTTCTTTTCCAAGCTTTAACGGCTCAATGTTACTGTAGCTCATAACAAGAATTAGTATCTATAGGTTTCGTTTCAGTCTAAATTTATTTAATTCAATTTTATCTATTATAACATTAGCATATTTATCGTGAACTAAATGTTGTCATTTGTATACATTTTATTTCATAGTCTCATCTCTAATATTCTTAATAGTCTTCATAAATTCCAAACGTTCCGTTAAACAAACCGGAATTGCGGAACTAACAAGGTTCAAACACTTTGTTTTTCCATATACAGAAAAAATAATTGGTTAGTAATACTTTTAATATAATCTTTGAAACATAAATCGTTTCACTCCTTCAAACGTCCCAACAGCTATGGTGGCCTATTGGTTAAACGTCAGCCTCATATGCTGCCGGTCGCGGGCTCGAACTATGTTGAATCATGCGAATGAATTGTGAAACTGACTCTAGCCGCAGCATCGCTTAGGGCTCAGCAATAAGAGGTTAGTGTAGGAATGGCCAGCGGCCAATTTCTACCTAGGCAAACTAGGCAGTTAGCTGCGTAGGGACCCAACCTTGGAGGGGGCCCCGGAGCTGCGTAGGGACCCAACCTTGGAGGGGGCCCCGGAGCTGCGTAAGGACCCAACCTTGGAGGGGGCCCCGGCCAGGGACTGAGATGAAGCACATTAAGGGCACAAGTTTTTTTGTGCTAAATTACCAAAAAAGGGGGCACAGACTCTATTAACTGCCTAGAGGCCCTATGGCTATATGTCCGGGCCAGGGAATGGCGGACCTAGCGTAAGGAAAATGTGACTGGGTGGGACATGTCTGCGGTATGATACCCCAGTGCTGAACATAACTATAAACTGTGACATTGTATATATCGTAGCAATTGACTGAAAAAGTGTTAAAACTACGTTAAAATTACACACACACACGTTCGCGCACACACACACACACACACACACACACATATAAACACACACTTTCCATTTAATATAGTATTTTTCATGTTTTCAAAAGCATTTTATGTCTAAAGATATTGAAGTTCAGTTCCATATTTAGCGGATCTCAAGTGCGTACTAATTTTATATTGAATTTATGAAACAAATTGTATCATTTTCATCTTTTGTGCCCTCATCCCTCGTAAAAGGAAAGAATGAACAAATCATGCAAACTAATTTGTGTATTTGTATTTACACAAAAGTATCTCTTCTCCTCTCCCACTCCTTTGTCTTGATATTTGTAAAATGGACACTCTGAACTTTTCACCGACATATGTACGACCTCTAGTAATGTACGTTTTAAATGATTCATTGTCGTTTAATATGGTTTAGCCCCGGGCTATCACGCAAAAGGTCATGTGACATTAAATGATGTAATCAGAGAAATCCATATCACGTCCAGACTACATGTCTATTTAAAATGTTAGCATTGCAGCCCAGTAAGAAATGGCAGACTGAAGGTCTATTTCATATACCTATTAGTCAAAGCCCAATATTCAGATTGCTAAAGGGTCATTATATTTGAGGCCAGAGTCGGTGAGTCATCCTCCCACATCATGGATTTTGTCGACGTCAGTAGTGAATGGGGGAACCCTATTCACAATTGGGACTCATTGCTAATGATTATCATTTTCACTCTACGGACAACGGAACTTTAACATGGTTCGGTCACTCTACGGACAGAGAAAATTAACATAGGGAATATAAAGTGACAATAGATTGGGCCAATATACGGACAATGGGGATTGAAGGGAGATGACGTCACGGTACTGGACACTGGCAACGATGTTGCAAGTGGCTCACCTCAATCGGGTGGAACAGTGTGGCAAGGGATTTACCTGAATACGATCTACTCTAGGGACATTTAGAGACCTATACATAGAGACATACACATAACGTCTTTTGTGATATTACCGTACAAACCAACAAAAATTAGTAAAACTATTTAATGCAAAGCAGTAACCTATAAATATAACTTCATATGTAACTTATGACCTCATCCAACTACTTTAAAAGAGGTTAAAAATTTATTTTGTACTAAAACGAGTGACTTTTGAAGCACGGTATTCAATCAGGTACTTCCAAAATCGTATTATTGCATTCCAGGAGTAAAAAAAAATACTGATGACACTCCTTATGAATCCGATATGGTATGGACAAATTCATGTTCTGTTTGACTGAATGTTTACCCAGTCGTCTGCATTGAACTTAGTTTTGATTGGTTGATAAATATTTAGGAGTTCCCTTAAACTGGCTATATCGGACGTTTTCAATACAGGTAGTAGGTTATGAAGAACAAACTGGTTGCTCAATATTTCAAATAAAATTAGCTTGTAAGGAAGAAAAAAACCACTTCAAGGGATATTGTAGATGATTTAGTTGATATTCCTAGCATAACTGCAACGATGACATTTGTGATTAATTAATAATTAATTAATTACGGTTCAAACAATTCAATATTTAACATTGACTCTCACCATTGAAAATACAATAAAATCTCTTGACAAGCTTGTTTGATATTATTATTATTATTATTATTATTATTATTATTATTTATTTATTTAAATTATTTATTTAATTTTAAAACGTTTCATCTGTATTGTCACATTTTATCAAGACTGTTTTCATTACAGTTTAATACGTATTATCAAGACGAAATGAAATGTTTTTAACAAATGATTGGCTAGTAATGTAAAAAAAATGATTATCTTGACGCTTAAATGATGAAATTTAATTTGTTTGGCATTTGGGTTAGTGAAAAAGAAATCAGTACTCGTCTTTCTGGCAGTGTGATCGTCAGCAATAACTGTGACTCTTTTTGTTACAGACTTCATTTACACATTTGTGACCCCGCCCCCATTCTTCAATGGTTATATATACTTTAAGAATCTTGACAAATATAACCAATTTGTTTATATTTTCATTGACTAATTTAATGTATGTTATGTGCTTGATTAAATTATATATGTTTAGGTTTAATTATTAAGAACAAATAAAATTAATTGTCTGAAACACAAACAAACATACGCAAATTGATGATTATCAATCTTTCACACACACAAATCGACGCAAATCATTGTGTGCAAAAGAAAACATATTTTCGAGGCAATGAAATGGCTCTGAAAAGGGTCTTTTAACCTTCTTTTACTTTCTCTCCTCCATTCTTCATCTCCACTAGCAGGAAATTTTTTATCTTCTTTTTCTCATCTCTGTCCTCATTCTCCTTGGTTATATATACTTTAAGAATCATCTCTGTCCTCATTCTCCTTGTCGTCTTTCTTCCAATTTTTTTTTCAACCTTGCATTGCACGCTTTGGAGTGCTTTTTTTCTCCTGATCCTCCTCTTCCTCTTGTATTAGCTCTCTCAATCTTTCGTTTGTCATCCTCTAATTGTTTATTTCCATGTTGACACTGTGTAGGCTATATTCCCCATACTGCAACCATCTAGCATTGACACCACCATGTCTTTGGTATCCACACTTCCTGTAACTTATTCATTTTGTCAACGTGACTGCTGCCCATTGTTTTTTTTTTAATGATGAATAGCGCAATTGACGAACGCATCAATATATATATATATATATATATATATATATATATATATATATATATATATATATATATATATATATATATATATATATATATATATATATATATATACAGTCGACTTACACTAAAACTTAACAATACCAACTTCTTTTTCAATAACATTGAAGGCGCGGACCTAAAACAAAACACTTTTTCCTATCGACAAACACGCACACACAGGCACTCACTTACACGTAAGAGAAACGAAGTATTTATAAACACACTTTTTTAACAGACAAACACAAAGACAGACAAATATTTTGGCGATTTTACTACTATCTCTTTTCTAAATTGGTGGGGTATCCCTAAAAAGAGACATTTTTTGTTTTGGAATTGTGGCAATATCTTACATGTTAAGACTGCATCAAGGTTTGGCTGCAGGCTTTCCCACATGACAAGGTCTGCTTCTGCGTAAATAGGAGACCTCTTTCGTGTCCACACGCTCCCCCCCCCCCTCTCTCTCTCTCTCTCTCTCTCTCTCTCTCTCTCTCTCTCTCTCCATTTTATCTGGCTCAAGCGCGGACGCAATAGAAAACATATATTCGGTTTTCTAATATAGCTTATCTTATAGAGTAGCTTATCTTATAGACAGGAATATAGAGAAGTTTAGGAGCATGCATAGTAAAGAAAGCCACCAACACACCTTTCAAAGGAGAACATTTGCATACAGCCAACAATAAACCAAAAATTCATATAATATCAAATAATATATATTTGAGATGGCTGCTACGTTATGAAATCAAGTTAGACTTCCACTGATGGATATCGTTAGGTGCTACGTTTCCTAGCTACAGACAAAAGATATCCATAATGGTCACAAAACCGTCGATCTACTTTTTCATAGTTTCTAGAAGAGTGATGATCAGAATATGTCACTAAATGTTCTAAGGAATATCCAACATTGAGTTGATGCAGAAAATACGCACAATATTGTAGACACACCGTGCAATGTGTGCCTTGTTTTTGAATTGTGTCTTCTGGGCATTTAGTCTCATAAAGTCGCTGATGTCATCTCCAAAGTGAGCAATCCATACGAATCAAAATACTCCAAACAGGCATCATAAGGAAAGTAGATGTCTACCCAGTGGGTTCCTGAGAGATGATTGTAGTCAGCATTGATGACACTAGTTTAATTGTTTAATAGTTTAATTGTTTAATAGTTTAATTGTTTAATAGTTTAATTGTCATTGGGTTGGCGACGCGGCAATTCATCTCAGGTTCACACGACAGGATTAAAAAAAAAACAGTGTACGAACTGTTTTTTGTTATAGGTAATAACGTTCCAAGGTATCCATTTTGCTTTTGGCGATTTTCTTGTTTCACAGGTAATAATTAGTAATCACTTCAATCCTGATGTTTTGACTGAAAATCTGTTAAGTAGTCGTCTTTTGTCATCGTCTCCGTACTCTACGACAATATATATATATATATATATATATATATATATATATATATATATATATATATATATATATATATTCTATGGTGGTATGCTCGCGCAAGTCTTTATAACACTGATGCGACTCTTTAAAATCATAATATTTCCCCTGGTCTTTGGCAAAACTAAATGTTGTTCTGGTTCTGGTCATCTGGACATGACCATCCCCTCTTCGTCTTTTTCTCCTGGTCATGCTTCCACGATAGCTTTCCGTGTCACATCTAATTATTCTCTATCATTCAAAGAGCGATAAGAGCCTTACGTAGATTCTAATAGAATCTATGGAAGACACAAACTGTTGATTTATATCGTGTTACAAAATTTGGCATAGACAATGACGTTCTCCGTGCTGGGTAGTCTTTCTGAAAAATGTAGTTCCACACGCAGTTGACCTGGTATTATAGGCTGGATATGTCCCTCATCGCTGACTTGGTACTACGTGAAATGAAATGCCTACAAAGAGTAGCCTCCTGCTACTAATCATCGTACTAAATGCCGTGGCTGTTGTTCTCTTTCATTGTTCGGTGGATTTGTACAAGGATAAGTACATCAAGCACTTATCGGCAAACTTCGATTCGAATGGTCTGATATGCAACGTCTTCCTATAACAACTGAATTCAATCCTGGACACTTCGTAGAGTCTTAAACTAGATAGTATTGGCAGTGATGGCTCCTTTGATTGTTTTGTTGCTCACGATACCAGTGATTAATCGTTTGTCTTTGTAACAGCTGATCTTCGTTCTTTGATCTGAGTCCACCGGCAATGGTGAATGTCTTCACTTCCACGTGTCGTATCGGATACTTGGCGGTCGTACTGCTCAGTTTGTGGCTGATGTTGTTTCCTACTTTATTTAACACTACCACACGGCGAACGTAGACTCGGACTTCATGGATCATTAGTCTGTACTTCTTGGTTTCGGCCATCAAATGCAAACCGGCAACACCTGCGATAGAGTCTCAGTCTGTTGAACTTGATTGCGACAGCTGTCAGGCTTCTATATCACTCAAGCATCCAGTGTAACAAGATAACCGTTTGGGATTTTTTGGATTTACAACATAACACTTTTGAAGATGATATAAATATAATGTTTAATAACGAAAGACTTGAATGAGCAATTAAATTATGAATACGTGAGTGTGTATTTAATCCAAATATTGGATTATTAACATAATAACGCATAAATGTAAAAAAAAAAATACTGTTACGTCTATTGGATTTAAATTATTTATTTTTAATTGTCAAATCCAAATTTGTCATTTAGGGTTTAAAATTCATTAATTGGGAGATTATTCTGGAAAATTCAGGCTGACCTAGACTCTAGCTGTAAACACAGGTTGACCTTGGCTTGTTGACCTCATTTCTGACCCTTCTTTAGAGAGTGTAAACAAGCCTTGGAAATGATTGGCTAGATCCAAAAATATCTTTTTATTTTTAGTAATTAGTGGCTGATTTTCTTCTGGATCATTCTATCAATACGTGACTTAGTGAAGGTAGCTTCTTTCTTTGAATTTCTAGAAAATCACGTGATCCCTTGTTTACGTAAAAAACGGGTATTTAAATTATTGTACTGTGAGAGAATATTCAGTAGAATCTGGGCTTTTAAAGTTAATAGTTGTGTTTTCTGTTTGAGTTATAATTTTAATTACCTTGTACTGGAAATTGTGTCAATTCGTTGGAAAAGAGGAATTATTCTATTTATTTGGAAAAGGACGTGTTCATGAGTTTCAATTGGATTATTTTTATTTGGATAATAAAAACAAGAACTGCATCACGTGATATCGTCAGCCATTTTGGATAACATCGTCAAGATTCGAATCTGGAACTATTAGAACATTTATTTATCAGGACTCTTGCAATTCCATAAGTGGATTATTTTTGTGAATTCTATATTGGATTAATGTTGGATTTGATTCTCTAAAACAGTAAGTTTATTTATGTTCTCTTATACAAGATTTGTACTTAATAAATTCATTGTTAAAGTTTTACAAGCTTGTTAGTTTTCACTCTTTCTGTGTTGCTGCTTATTCGAGCCTAAGCACGTAACAATACAAAAAATTATTTTACAAAAGACAAAGCACAAGGCGTGAATGATTCACAGTGACTGAACAATTGAAATATGGATATAGTTTACTCAGAAAGCAAACAGATTAGAAGTTTACTCATGTAACTAAAATGACTTCACTCATAGTGAAATTGTGCAAATGAAGAAGGACAGATATGTAACTTAGCTTTACAGTCCCTAAATATACAAACGGGTTTGACGAGCCCCAAAATTAGCTCACGGCTACAATATTACATGCAAGGAGATACACTCCGTTGTCAGAACACTTTACTTTAGCTCCATGGCAGCTAAAGCTCAGCTTTACAGCTGCTACAGTTCTTGTGGTTGGCTTTACAGCTTGCACCAAGTAGACCTCTATTCATCCGATACCGATACTTGGAACGCTCGTGTCCATGTAGTCTCTTTGGACAACACCGGACGCTCCAGATACTGGATACTCCAGGTAATGGACAGCTGAAAACATATCCAATACTGTGTAATATTTATATGACTCAGGCATAAAAGCTAATAACGTCATACATGGTAAGTTATACAGATAATATTACTGGCACAATAATTTAAAAACAACATGTTCAGAAATATACCTAACCTTGTTTGATAAGAATCCTTCAGTAAGAAACATTTCTTATAAGTGTAGCTTTATATTACTAATACAAAATCCTTCGCTAAGTCGTAAAGGATAATATAAACGGGTGCATTATTCTGTGTAAACCAAAGCTACAAATCATGCAGAAATTGATGTTATAGAATAATAGTGTTATCGTATATAAGAGAAATAATTTCAAATTACCTACCTCTAAAACTGAAGATGTGCGAATCATTTTAGTAGATCGTCGACTGACAAGACTTTTCGTAATGTAAAGTGCATCGCTTGCGATGAGGTATTTATAAACAGGTATTGTCTGTGCATCGAAGGCATTCGGATCGTCTCATCAAAAGCACTTTGCATTTGTGGCATAGGAAAACCAAACGCACTATTTTGAAATACAACGCAACATACTTTAATCATCCTCTGGCATCGTCCACGCCAAAAATGAAACTCTAGTACACGAATTTTTTTAAATAAATGCAAAGTGATTATACTATTCTGTGATATCCTACACCTAATCTTTTCCATACATCAATATATTTTCTAGGTGCGCTCCGAAGTGTTAAGTATCCATGCTACTGCTAACCAGTGTGTTATTCAAGTACAAATCCGCTCCACTAAACAAGGAAACTGATTACGTGTTGACAGGAGCTAGTCTATCACCCATAGCGGTTTCGTCCGTTTTCATGACATTGACTTTCATTTAAAAGTAACTGCTATTCAGATCAATGTAATCTTCGGGCTCTCCTTTGACTGTAAACGCGATGACAGCTGAACTCGTCAATGAAGAGCGGGAATGAAATTCTACCCATTGATATTCTTGCGCCGTCATCATAGATGGTGATATGGCAAAATGATCCAGTTTCGATTTTAAAATACACAAGACTCGTGATGCATCATTTTGTCTCGCTGTTTCTTTAATAATCAAAAACGTCGAATTCTCAAAAGGTTATATTTTTCTTGGCCTTTCTAGCTCTGTGGGTGTGAAGCCTTCTGTTGAGGTGTCTTCGTTGTCTCTTTCTACAGTGTCCTTTCTGTGGCGTTTTTGAAGCAGGAATGACTGCCTCATCAGCCTCCATGCCATTTATATGAGATATTCGTCGACTCAAAATGTCTTTGACAGTTTGAGATCTATACCCAAAATGTCAAACAAATCCGGACAAAATGTAATCACCAACGTTTCTTCAACCGGAAAATTCATCAACAGGCGACGAACTACTTTATGGTAATCAATGGTGACACTGCGTATGGCATAGTCAAAGGCTTTGCTGTCAACCACATTGAACCTGGAAGAACACGTGTCCACTAGATGTTGACCACTAAAATGATAGCCTGCCGGAAGTATCAAAATATAGTTGTTCCGTGGAGTTTTGGGGGACATTGGTCTTTTCATATTGGAATTTATAATTTTGTATATTCATCATTCATTATAGTTGCACATGGTCGTCCAGAACGTTGACCTCACACGTTGTTTGATTTTCAACTATGTTGTTGACATGTATTGGATAAATAATTTCAACCAAAACCACTTTCCAATGGCTTTTATGATCCAACTGGATGGCCTAGGATAATTCAGCCGTGAAATAGCATAACGTAAGGTGGGGAAACACATCCATAGAACCGTCACTGGGTAAAATTAAGTAAATTGGTTGCTCAAAACTCCATAGCTGTGTTCTCAGAGGATGTTAGAAGTGTGTCATAAAGAGGATTGTTGTTGTTGATCTCTTGGTTGTGACTTCTGGAATGGTGACTGACGTTGGGCGCAAGGCTCCCGACGTTTACGTTAAAGTATTTCAGGAAACGATTGGGGACATGGTAACCAATGCAACTGCTCAGTAAAATAATCTACGAGTATTTGTCTCCTCTATGCAAGCTCCAATTGGCAATGGCAGCACCGATATCACAATACACCACAAACATTTGGCAGAAAAAGACGCATTTTCGTTTCAGGTACACATTCGCCACAGCATACACACAAAGATTACTTTTATCTATCTTGCGGAGAAGAACTGGAAGGAGTGGTCACATTGGTGGTTGAGGCTGTGTTGAATCCATGTTGGTCATTTCTTTTTATAGTCGATGACTAGAGAAGCGTAGATCCAAGTGTTAAAACTCGGTGAATATCCTGTCCAATGTACTTTGACGTCTTTGAAATGACGTCCTATACATCGTCCTCTTTTCTGGTAACGAGTTGTATCCTGAGCAAGTAAAATGTTGTTTTTAACACTTATTCGTTGATATCGTCCAATGTATAAACTGTAGGATGACAACCACGCACTCATTCAGTGACCGAAACAATTCGTTTGTCCGGTTGAGTAAGTACTCTTTATCGAAAGTTCGTTCGGTATTGCCATACGCATCCAATCTCTCGTCGCCAACATCACACATCTCTCAGGTACATCCACAGTTAGGAACGAAGGCAAATTGCTCTCAAAGACGGTCACTTCGTTGTCGAAAGTCACTTCTTGTTGAACATATCCGATGCTATGATGGTAAGATTGGTTGTACGCCTTGAACAGGTGCGGTAAGAAGTCGATGAACTTGTGAGAGTGTTCATACGTACATTAAATCCACACGCGTTCTTTCAATGTGCGTTACAAACGTTCCAAGATGTTGGCTTTGGTTCCTGGATTCAATGTTCTTGCCAACGATTGAATTCTATCCATCGTAATACACTAATGCCAGTTTTATTTCTTCCATCATATTCCATAAGTCACGTCTCCGATCGCTTCACGCCAGATGTCCTTTTATCCTTTTAATCCTTTTCATGCTTCACTTATTTATTGCGTTTGGCTGGAATCAGTCTTTAGCACGTTCAGTCACATTAGGACGTTCGGTGCATTGTTTTGCATAGTATTTGTGCCGAAATTGACCATCGTATCCAGAGACATTGTAAGCCATCACCATGGGAGAGCGATTTTAATCTTAATAACGTTCGATGTCATCTTGCGAGTGTCCAGTACATTGACACCGTTATCTCGATAGGGCGCAACAGCATGGCAATGGCTGAACTTAATACGCGTTTAAAAAGGGTTAAATAAGACATAAACATAGAGACGAGGTTAATGACATGGTTAGATACAGACATTTTTAAACATACATTGATTGATGACAAAAAAATCGAACTTGTATAAATTGACTAAATATTTTTTAGTAAAGAGAGTAAATATTTGCTTAAAATCAGTGCGAGAGACAGCATCGACATCTTTACTTACCTGAAAGATTAGAACTCTGGCGCAAATTGGAAGCCTACACGAGTTGACACATGATATGCATAACTACACATGGCACATTCTGGGACTCTGTGAAGTCAAATGGAAAGCCCTAAGAGAACACCAAACTAAAGATGGGCATATATTCTAATAATATGGAGAGTTGGACAAGTCCAAAAATGGCATATGCTTCCTTGTAAACAACCCCATCAATGGCTCGGTGCTTGAATGCCATCCCATATCTAGCAGAATCATCTCCATTCGTCTGAAAGTAAGTCCATGTTCCAACAAATGATCATGATGATAAAGAAACATAGGAGTCTGAAACCAAACTCCAGAGAATAATAAATATGGTAAGTAAGAAAGACATCATCATCTTCCAAAGAGGCTGGAATGCCAAATTTGGCAAAGATGCTCTAAAGGACTAGATGATCATTGTGGACCTTCTCGCAATGAGCTTATCAATGAAAGCGTGAGACGGCTGCTGAAGTTCGCAATGTTGATACTAGCCAACACTCTGGGTCAGCATAACGTTTCACGATGCTGGACATGGCAAGCACCAGATGGAACCCATTGTCAGATTCTCGCGGGTCATAAGCGTTACTCATATAATATTGTATAAGCCCCACTTGTCAAAGGGTAAGTAATACGTCCCACTTTGTCAAGGGGTATTGCACAACATATAATAATAACACTATAACCCACTCCCCTCTGATACTCGTTATCTAAGAGATGACCGCCCTCGGTATAATTGCCCGGTTCGAGTAAGAGAATATATATGGTAATCTGAGCGGGTATATTGAATAAAACAACTCCGAGCCCCCGTAAAGATAAATAAACAATTTAATCAAATACATACACAGTGAAATTCCCTTTCATTAGGAATACACGCGGTTTAGAAATAAATTTTCACCGAATTACAAATAGATTTGAAATATAATTAAACTAATTAGCCGTTCTATTAATGATATTTAAAACTCATCATAAGATCGAGTATCACAATCGAAATCACTGCTTTTGTTCGATTTTCATAACCTGTTATCCTCGAACTGCGTTCACTGTTCAATCCAATGTTGTTCTAGAAGTTCCTGTCCCTCGATATACTTTGCCCTCGCGGATGTTCCGCTTGAACTCAGACTTGTCCACTGTATCAGTGTATACACGGCGATTTCTCCTTCACAATTCCTTTCCTTCCGCACCTCCGTTCTTTCCCAAAAAGATATTTTCTTCCTTCCAAAAGAAAATTAAAACAACATAAGTCTCTCGTTAAACTGATAATAGTCGAATTGTCCGTTATTCCTGGTTCGACATATCAGATATTTCTATCAGTGATAACAATTTTACGGCTGGTAATTAACTACACATGTCTTCAAATAAATGCAGTTAAACCATCTGTTAATTCGGTTTGCCTTGACCTAATACATTAACGTACTACATAGCGAGACGTTGAATTATATATACACTGTCGCTAAATTATCCATGACATCAAAATTCGGTGAATTCACATGTATTCTTGTAAATCATTAACTCATGAAAGACATTAAATTCTTAGAACACAATCATTATTCAAACAATATGATAAATTCAAGAATTAACGTAACAATTCCTATCATAACTCAACATAGTGTTTTTACGACATAAATTAACACTACGTCATTCTTAACTAAGAATTAAGGTAAGAATTCTAATTCATAATTCAAAAGCACATTATTAAATTAATGTATCAAATGAATCCATGCACCTACTTCTGATTCATTATACAAAACACATTATTATACAAGTGCATCCAATTAAATCAATTATACAAATGTATCAACGAAATCATGCAGACCTGTAAACGAAGCAAACATTATATCAATTACATCACACTAAACGTGGAATTGAGACAATGCCTTGTTTCTGGCGTTTTTTTTTACCTGGTCGGTTCTTAACGTACGAATGTATTTCTCTCAAATAACATTCGGAGTCTTTAAAAAAAAAATAATTCTACACCTGTTCCTCTCTTGCAGAGAACATTTTTAAAGACTGAATTCTAATCTAGCTAGTACGATATTATGTTTTAAAGAGTTCTCGTGTAAAACACACCCCTTATTCAACCGTGACCAATCAGAAACAAATGTATTTTTCCCCGCTTTCCTCTAAAAGTCACTTAAGTCATGGTCAATACGACAGGCTTTAGTTTTAAGTAATAGAAACTCTGTTTTCTCTCAATTCTGACATTTTCGTGATAAATGTGTCGGTCAGTCAGCTCTGAACAAATATGGTTAATTAGTACAACGGCCACATTCTACTATACAAATCCCCTCCCTCTCTGGCATGATGTCTCGTAAATTTAACTAATGGCTATCTGGCCAGAACTAATGGCATATTAATAGATCGACCGAAACTTTGGCACTTCACACCCATCATAATCAGATCGACTACATACTGGTTCAACACCGTAACCGATGTAACATCAATACAGTGTGCTGAGTAATCTCGTAATTATGAACTTTATATTGAGGCTGATGAAAATTAACCAGCCAAATAAAATCAGTCTCAATTTCAACCGTGAACAACTTCAGGACCCTAACACCTACAAGTCATCCCAAACTACAATTTAAGAAACTTTGCTCCACCCCATATGATGGAAACAAGAATAAAAAAAAATATAAGAAAACACGTGAGGAAAGCAAAATAAGATTTAATTGGACAAAGTACATAGAAATAGAAAGCAAGAGTCTGTATCATTTCTCAAATAAAAGGTGGAGTCACTAATAAGAGCACTAAGGAATGGGAGGCAGCTGGGGTAGACAACATCCCAGCTGAAGTTATCAAGAATGGTGGGGATTCAGTGATAGAGCTACTAACAAAAATATGCAACAAGATCTGACAGACGGGCGAATGGCCAACACAGTGGACCCAGTCATTGATTATAACACTCCCCCAAAAAGATGTGCCAAAATTGCAGAACTATCAGTTTGTTCAGCCATGCACGTAAGGTGATGCTGAAAATCATCTTGAACAGACTGAAACCACAAGCGGAAGAAATAATCGCTGAAGAACAGGCACGGTTCAGGAGTGGAAGAAGCACAACAGAACAAATATTCAATCTTAGGGTTCTGTGTGAAAAGTAATCACAACATCAACAAGACATCTATCATGTGTTCATATATTTCAAAAAGGCATTCGACAGAGTGTGGCATGGGACATTGGGGGTCACAATCAAGAGGTACAACATAGGTCAAAAGTTTACTATGACAATCAAGCAGCTATACGCCAAGTCTACCATGCAGTAATTGCTCAAAGTTCTGCGGGGGACTCACTCAAGACAACAGATCGAATACAAGCAAGGCTGTCTCCTTTACCCACGCTTTTACACATCTACATAGAGCCCATCATTAGCGAAGCCCTGGAAAACCACTGTAGGACAGTCAGCATTGGAGGGCGTAACATCATCAACCTACGCTTTGTAGACGACATTGATGGGTGGCAAGCAGTGAAGATGAGCTTGCCACCTTAGTGAAGAACCTGGATGAAACATCTTCCAGATTTGACATGGAGATAAGCGCTGAGAAGACAAAGCTGATAACAAATAGTGGCAAACAAATCTCAACCAAGGTTAAAGTCAGTGGTCAGGAACTGAAAACAGTGGGCCAATTCAAATATCTTGGTTCCATAATCACCGTAGAGGGATGAACAGCAGAAATTGTTTGACGAGAAGCACAAACATCGGCAGATATGTCAAAGCAAAGAGCAACTGGAGAGACAAGAATATCTGTCTGAAAACTAAAATCAGACTATTGAGAACACTAGTCATCTCAATCTTTCTGTATTCATGTGAAGCCTGGGCCCTGACTGCAGAATTACAAAGAAGAATGCAGGCACTTGAAATGAGATGCTACAGTACCATCCTGGGTATCTCGTATATGGACCATATAACAAATGAAGACGTGCGTAACACCAACAGGCATAAAGTAGGCCAGTATGAAGACCTCCTAACCACTGTCAAAAAGAGAAATCTAAACTGGTATGCCATGTCACTAGAGCCAACAGTCTATCCACAACAGTACTGCAGGGCAGTGTCAAAGGTGGCAGAAGTAGAGGTAGACAGAGAAACAAGTGGACTGACAACATCACAGAATGGACCAGGAAAAGTTTTGTTGAGACACAGGCATTGGCGCATGATCGAGACAAGTGAAGAGAACTGGCCAGATGTTCAGCAGCACAGTGCCTCAACGACCACACTAGGTCAAGAGACTGATGATAATTATGATGATGATGTGATGGATAGTGATGTTAAAGTGATGACAGATAATCTCAACGCATTGATGATAACAGCTTCTATTTATATCATTAGCCTCCATAACCCAAAGATAACACCCTGGGTTAGAGAAGAGATTCTGAATCTGTTTTATGCCCGAAGACACCTCAAAAACCCCAGAAACACAACAAGGGCAACGGAGTACCAAGAATATCAGACAAAAACTTGCTTAAAGCAAAAGAAGATCGGATAGGACAAAAGAGCACAGAAAAAAGAGAACAGTCAGATAAAGAATAACAACAAAAAGGCATTCCAAATTGTGAAAGACCTCACCAGACAGAAGCAACAAAGAGTCAGTACCATTCAAAATGAAAATGGAAAATACCTCACAGAAGCAAGTGGCATTGCAAAAAATTGACTGAGTATTGACAAAAACTCTACAATCGTACGTCCACAGGAGACATATAGGTGCTTGAAGTTCCAAACTCCACAAATCATGATGCGGAGTCAGCAATGAAAGCACTAAAGAATGGGAAGGCAGCTGGAGTAGACATCATCCCAACAGAACTTATCACGAATGGGGGGGGGGGGAAATCACCGAAACCACAAGCGGAAGAAATAATCGCTGAAGAACAGGTAGGGTTACGGAATTGAAGAAGCACAACAGAACAAATATACAATCTTAGGCTTTTTTTGTAAGTACTAGAAACATCGACAATACATATATCACGTGTTCATAGATTTCAAAAATACTTTTGACAGAGTGCGGCATGCGGCATTAAGGGCCACAGTGAGGTGCAACATGGGTCAAAGACTGACCAACACCATCAAGCAGTTGTACGCCAATGCTACCAGTGCAGTAATTGCTCAAGATTATGTTGGGGACTCGCTCAAGACAACAGTTCGTGTACGTCAGGGCTATCTCCTGTCACCCACGCATTTCAACATCTACTTAGAGCGCATCATGAGTAAAGCAGTGGCCATGAACTGGAAATTGGACCAGTTTGAATAGCTTGATTACATAATCAACGAATAGTGATTAAGAGCAGACATTTTGGCACGAGCAGCACAAACAATGGCAGCTATATCAAATATAAGACCCATCTGGAGAGACAAGAATATCTGTCTGAAAAATAAAATCAGATTATTGAGAGCACAATTCATCTCAATCTTTCTGTATTCATGTGAAACCTGGACCCTGACAGCAGAATTACAATGAAGAATCCGGACACTTGAAATGAGATGCTACAGAACAATCCTGTACATCTCTTATATGGGCCACATCATAAATGAAGAAGTGCGTAACACAAACAGGCATAAAGTAGGCCATTATGATGACCTAGTCACCACTGTCATAAACAGAAATTTGATATGGTATGGCCATGTCACTTGAGCCGCAAACAGTCTTTCCACACAGCACTGCAGGTAAGCGTCCAGGGTGGAAGAATGAGAGGTAGACAGAGCAAGCAGTGGACTGACATCATCACAGAATGGACCAGGAACTGTTTTGAGGAGACACGGGCATTTGCACATGATGGAGAGAAGTGGACGAAACTGGCAGATGTTTTGCAGCACAGTGTCTCAACAACTGCACTTAGTCAAGAGACATGATGATGAGTACTGTGACGTCACTCCTGTTCAATTTCCATTGTTCACGGACAGGCTCAATTCATTGTCACTCTACATTCCTTTATTAAATTTGCCTAGTCGGTAGAGCAACCAACCCATGTCAAAGTCCCATTGTCCGTAGAGTGCAAACGAGAAAATTTAACATTAAATCCTCATTGTCCAAAAGGGTGACCACATGAACTAATGACGTCCAGTTGGAATGGATGCATTTGTCAAGCCTTGCTGTACATTACATTGTAATTTTCTTCAATTCCACATACATGATGGGGTTATTATCTTCTACGACAAGGTCCATACGTTATCATCATAGGCGTATCGCTCCTAATTTGTTAGCTAATTCAACATTAAATGAAACAATGATAATTTTCTTACCTGCATAGCGGTAACGATTCGTTCAGTACTTTTATCTGCAAGAAGCGAATGTTCGCTCTGAAATGCAGCGTTTTCAGAATTTATGTTAGGTAATCATCCAATCTCATGAATATATTACAACAGGAATGATACAGTTCTTTAATGTCATATGCAATACTGTTTCCAAAGTAGTGAATATACGCACATTACGTGAAAATATTGTGGACATTCTCATCAATGTTCGTGTATAGATCAGTCTAATCAAACTCGAGTTAACTATGAAACATAACAAAATAATTTCCATCGACAATCCAAGTTGAAACATCTTGTCTATCAAATTCTAAATTTATTTGGAAGGACAGGTGTACTTTGAATAATAAATTGTTTTAAAAATTATCATTATAATATAACTACTCCTTATTAATTTATCTAGCGTCCCTGTCAATTTCTTTAGTAAACTCTCCACACCTGAAAGGTACAGTGTCTGAGTCAAAATAAACATTTTTTTCTTCTTTTTACCGTCTAAACTGCTTGAAATGAGGCACCAAACTGTGATAAACATACATGCAGTTCGTCTCATTAATTCAGTATTAAATAAGAACATATTTAGTATCCTCTATTTATTTACCTCTAATTTTAAAATAAAATGCTTATTCTTCTGTCTAAGGAAAGCAAGTTATGACACCTGAGTGGTCTTTTGTTAATCCCTTACCGAGCTGCAATTGGTATGTCTAAATACAAAACGACTGCAGTCTTTAAATGAAAACTTAAAAATCTCTGCGATAAATCCATCAGAAATACCAACTGTATAATTGTAGGTTTTTGTTTAGTTTTTCAATCTCCAGAATAACTCGTAGCAACTAATTTGTCCCTTAAATTCACTTTTATTCCACAATGGTCTGTTAGGGTATACTCAACTGGTTTTCCAAACCGAACGCAACCTATTTTAGTGTGAATAAATTCTATTTTGTTTCATGTAACATGAGATGATGATAATCTGTAATAACAATTATTCCCATTAGTTAATCTCTCGTGTTAGCGAACTAAAAAAATGGTTACTTTTCAGGGTTTGGATATTTCCCAGATACCTATGACGTCTATCCAACTTTTAATGAGCTACACTGACTAAATTAATTCTAAGTAGACAGTCTTGCGAGCTGAGAATTTTTTGTTAATCAAAAGTAACTAGTTGCAGATGGTGAACGTTGTAAAAACAAAATCATCTGAGTTCTTTTGCAGCAAGTATTCCTTCAGAGCCCTATAGGCAACGATTAGTATATATATATATATATATATATATATATATATATATATATATATATATATATATATATATATATATATATATATACACACACAAGTTTCACGATACATGCAAGAGTAGGTTTCCCATTCATGTACAAAAAGCCACGTACACCGGCTTTGAATATTTTGTGAGCACTTATACTATCATTGTGATACTAAACACAGTCTATCTAACCTCATATTAATTGGGATTTCGTGATATTTTTGACGTACAAATCTAAGTGACAAGAATGAGAGAGAGAGTGAGAGAGAGAGAGAGAGAGAGAGAGACAGACAGACAGACAGACAGACAGAGACAGACAGACAGACAGAGAGACAGAGAGACAGAGACAGACAGACAGACAGAGAGAGGGGGGATTGAGAGAGAGAGAAAGAGAATGAATAAGTATTTAGAAAGCAATTGTTAAAATCACATTTAAATAACTTTTCGGAAAGAGACAATGCGAAACATTAACAACATAAATTGACATAATATTATCACAAGTCAGCTTTTAAGAACGAATTAATAAATTGTTAAATTAATTAGGAAAAAAGCAAGGGCAAATCAAAGGAAATGAGCTTTTATTGAACTAGTGATGTGACGGATGGGCAGACTATCGAAGACTGAGTTACGAAGATAACATATTGTGTGATTATATAGAACTTGAATCTTAATATTCAGTTGTTTCAAAATTTAAAAAAAAAACATTGCAGCGGACGGAAGCTGAACCATGCCACGATGTTTCTTATTTAACTAACTCATTGGCTATTATTAATAATATCAAATAAAAAAAACACACACACGACTGCACAACTGATCACGTTTAAATGGCAGGTAACAATTTTATGTTCTAAGTTTATACAATTATATGTTATATCACTATGCACACTTAATAATAATAATAATAATAATAATAATAATAATAATAATAATAATAATAATAATAATAATAAATAATAATAATAATAATAATAATAATAATAATAATAATGATAATGTACAAAAAGCCACGTACACCGGCTTGATTATTATTATTATTATGAGTAGTAGTAGTAGTAGTCGTAGTAGTAGTAGTAGTTGTCGTAGTAGTCGTAGTAGTAGTAGTAGTAGTAGTAGTAGTAGTAGTAGTAGTAGTAGTAGTAGTATAATGATGACATCCTATAGCGCTTAATCTTTAGAAGCTCTAATCGCATACAACATATATAATGATAAGACTACAAGAGAAACAAACACCTTGAAATAGAAAGATATAACATGTAAAAAATAGTAGTAGTAGTAGTAGTAGTAGTAGTAGTAGTAGTAGTAGTAGTATAATGATGACATCCTATAGCGCTTAATCTTTAGAAGCTCTAATCGCTTTACAACATATATAATGATAAGACTACAAGAGAAACAAACACCTTGAAATAGAAAGATATAACATGTAAAAAATATTCAGGTAGGAAACAATATTAGGTCATTAAGCTTGTTAAGAACACTATTGAAAAGGATCACTATGTCTAATTTAAATGGGCAATTCGTTCCACGTTGCTGTGTACTAGTATGCACAAGAACGTTGTCCATATGAC
Organism: Unio pictorum; assembly: GCA_030141615.1. Taxonomy (NCBI): domain Eukaryota; kingdom Metazoa; phylum Mollusca; class Bivalvia; order Unionida; family Unionidae; genus Unio; species Unio pictorum. The sequence goes on from JARLTB010000221.1 coordinate 7,392,016, forward strand.
TTCGTTTTCATAATGGAAATAACTAGTATACGATTGTCAGAAGAGGAAATACACGTTTGTGGGGATCGGATAGGTATGTTGGACATGAGTCCGTCATTGAAACGTAGCACTGAGAATACATTTTGTGTTTGATTCTGGATCAAATGGGTAGCCAGCGCAGAGTATATGATATTGAGGAGGTGTGTTCTGATCGTGATACTCTAAGGATGATCCGCGAAGATGATTTGCAATTTGTAAGTTTCTGGAGTAGACATTGAGACGAACCAGACATACCTGAATAGTCTTGACAGTTCTAATGAACCCACAAGTGTTTTAGTGGCATCCACTGAAAGATATTTACGAATGGAGCTGATGCGTTTCAGCTCCGGATATGTAGCCTTCTATAGGTTCCAAGACATGTTGGTTAAATGTGAATGTACTGTCGAGAGTAACACCCACGTTTCGTACTGATTGTGTAAAATTATTGTTGGTGTTGCTGATATTTATTGTTGGAGGTAAAGGTCATGAAAGCGAAAGTCTTTGTGTTTTGATCAGAATAGCCTCTGTTTTATCATCATTAATCTGCAGCTTGTTACATGCTATCCATGCTTTCACATCAGAAATGTTCCTCTCTACACCGTGGATAGTAGCAACAATGTTAGTGGGGTGGCTAGCTTTGTATACTTGGGTGTCATCACCGTACACTGGGTGAGATACTGGATGATGATCGATGACGCTTGACAGCGGCATAGTGTACATAATGAAGAGCACGGGTCCAATAGCATAGTCCTGTACAACACCACAACATAGATGAACCGGTCTGGAGTGTATTCCATTTGCGGACATAAATGTATGTCCTGTTGGCTATGTAGGACTTGAACCACAGTAAGGATGTTTTGTGAATGATAAATATATGATGTAGATGATGAAGTAATATATCATGGTCTATTGTGTCAAATGGTGCAGATATATCAAGGGTGGTGTGGACTAATCGTTCCGCTATCCAAAACAGACACAATGTCATTAACTACTTTCAGAAGATTAGTTTCAGTACTGTGGCAAGAGCGATATGCAGACTGTACATTGCTAAAAAAAACCTGTCTGAATTCAGACGACATACATGTTGGGTTACAACAACTTTTTCTAAGATGTGTTATATGAACTGGAGATTAGAAACTAGGCTATAATGTTTGCTTAATCGTTATGGTCTAGTGTTGGTTTCTTCAGCAGAGGCTGTATAATGGCAGTTTTAAAAAATGATGAGAATTACCCAGATGAGAGGCATGGATTAATAACATGAGTGAAAGCAATATTGGATATAAGCACTCAAGCAGCTGAGATGTTGGACTTGGATCAAGTTCACATGACTTTGGTATACTTTTTATCACGATTGCACCTACTAAGTCCATAGAGACAGGTTAAAATGTTGCTAACGGTTGCCGCTAAAATTCTGTATCGCAACTGTAAGTGACGATGAGTCAATTTATATTGTGTTTTCAAGCTTATTGCCAATGGTTTGTACCTGATCACGGAAGACATTTACAAACAGGTGCGGAAGGTCGACTGGATAGATTTAGTTGGAAGTGGTGTACATTTGTCTCTTGACATTAGCTTGTTTGTAAGCTCAAAGGGCTCTTTGCTGCTGGATTTTTTCACGAGTGGAATGATTTCGTTGCACAAATTATTGAGACTTTCTTATTAGCAACTTTATATATTTGCTTATGAATAGTGAGTTTGGTGGAAAGCCAAAGCCGCTCCTCTTTACGACTGTCTCTTTTATAGTACAAAGCTGGTTGCTTATACTGCTGCACAACAGAGAACACTTTTGAATTGATACTCTGCACTTGGTGGCTTGGACATGTTTTTCAACCAGGCAGTTTATTGAGTTGTTCTACTGTTACGTTTGCTTGGAAGTCATGCAATAGTTTGGTTAAATTTATCATACGAAGGTTGCTCTTAGTAGCAAAAAAAGACGGAGGTTAAGGACTGATACGTCCAGATGGGATATAATCCTGAGGTAATCTGATGCGAGTTCGTGGAATGCAATGGTGTACCGTAGAATATTATCGTGAGGTCTATGAAGAATCCAGTCTAATGAGACCATGTTTATGGGTGGGTTGGTTAACTGACATTTTGAGTTTGAAAACATGCATGGAATCTAGGTGTTTTGATGTGTATGGGTTTACAGGATAGTCAAAATGAAAGTTGAAATCCCCAAGAATAATCAGGCTGCCACCTATCGAATTTCCAAAAATCAAAGGAAATTCGGAAACTGCTCCAAAAAAGAGAGATTCAGTCAGCTTATTTATTCTAGTAGGAGGAGAGCGGTAGAGGCAGAAACAAATGGACTGACCTTTCTTCCAGTGTGAGTATTGTTTAGATGAGTTCTAACAATGTGTGATAGAATTTAAATGTAGTAGTGTGGTTAAGACGTTTGACCATGGAATTCGTTGTGATGGAAACAATTCCTCTTCCGCAAGAGTGACATGGGAACGACTAATTGGAGTAATCGGTGGTTGCTGGATCGCGCACGCTGGCTCGTCGCCTTATGTTTAGCCATGTTTCTGTCAGGTAAAAGACGTCGATATTCTGATCGTTGATAAAATTAGCTATTTATGTACGCTTTACGGGTGGTCCTCCTGATTGAGCATTGAATAATTCAATATGCTGTGGTATGTCTGGGATAGCTGACACAAAGGATGACGATTTATAGGGATTTGAACCATCTTACCCAAATTAATGGCTGAATATTTAAATTGTTGAGCCGGAAAGTGCGATATTTGGAATACCTCTTCCTGCTCTACGACGGCCAGCTTTAAAACACATTTCTTTTTTAGCTTCAGTTTACATGTAAGTAATGAGGAATGTAGTCCCAGTTAGTTTTCTGTGTAGCACAATGCAACGTGTAGAGTGGTCATTTAAAGCAATAATGAGGGTCCATCATATCATAATCGGGTTGACTGGCGATTTTGTAATGGCGATTTGTTCATGAACAAAGGACGTTTTAGCAGTGGAGCAAGACATCTGAGAAAAAAATCTAAATGTTCTCGCTTCCATAACAACGAGATGACGAAACACTTGAATTGAATAGTCAATGCATGATGAAAGACAATAACGTAGACAAAGACAGACAACATGCACATATATCATGAAAAACAGCATTAAAAAGAACAAATGGTTCAGGCCAGTTAAACAAAAGCAGCTATCTCTTATCTTTATCATAACTCCTAATATTACTGCTACCATTAATAGTACTACCACTACTATTGCTACTACTACTGCTACCATTAATAGTACAACTACTACAATTACTATTGCTACTACTACTGCTACCATTAATAGTACTACTACTACAATTACTATTACTACTACTACTGCTACCATTAATAGTACAACTACTACAATTACTATTGCTACTACTACTGCTACCATTAATAGTACAACTACTACAATTACTATTGCTACTACTACTGCTACCATTAATAGTACTACTACTACAATTACTATTGCTACTACTACTGCTACCATTAATAGTACAACTACTACAATTACTATTGCTACTACTACTGCTACCATTAATAGTACAACTACTACAATTACTATTGCTACTACTACTGCTACCATTAATAGTACTACTACTACAATTACTATTGCTACTACTACTGCTACCATTAATAGTACTACTACTACAATTACTATTACTACTACTACTGCTACCATTAATAGTACTACTACTACAACTACTATTACTACTACTACTGCTACCATTAATAGTACTACTACTACAATTACTATTGCTACTACTACTGCTACCATTAATAGTACAACTACTACAATTACTATTGCTACTACTACTGCTACCATTAATAGTACAACTACTACAATTACTATTACTACTACTACTGCTACCATTAATAGTACAACTACTACAATTACTATTACTACTACTACTGCTACCATTAATAGTACAACTACTACAATTACTATTACTACTACTACTGCTCCATTAATAGTACAACTACTACAATTACTATTGCTACTACTACTGCTACCATTAATAGTACAACTACTACAATTACTATTACTACTACTACTGCTCCATTAATAGTACAACTACTACAATTACTATTGCTACTACTACTGCTACCATTAATAGTACAACTACTACAATTACTATTACTACTACTACTGCTACCATTAATAGTACAACTACTACAATTACTATTACTACTACTACTGCTCCATTAATAGTACAACTACTACAATTACTATTGCTACTACTACTGCTACCATTAATAGTACAACTACTACAATTACTATTACTACTACTACTGCTCCATTAATAGTACAACTACTACAATTACTATTGCTACTACTACTGCTACCATTAATAGTACAACTACTACAATTACTATTACTACTACTACTGCTACCATTAATAGTACAACTACTACAATTACTATTACTACTACTACTGCTCCATTAATAGTACAACTACTACAATTACTATTACTACTACTACTGCTACCATTAATAGTACAACTACTACAATTACTATTACTACTACTACTGCTCCATTAATAGTACAACTACTACAATTACTATTACTACTACTACTGCTACCATTAATAGTACAACTACTACAATTACTATTACTACTACTACTGCTACCATTAATAGTACAACTACTACAATTACTATTACTACTACTACTGCTACCATTAATAGTACAACTACTACAATTACTATTACTACTACTACTGCTACCATTAATAGTACTACTCCTACTATTGCTACTACTAGTACTGCTAAGAAGAAGAAGAAGAAGAAGAAGAAGAAGAAGAAGAAGAAGAAGAAGAAGAAGAAGAAGAAGAAGAAGAAGAGCTTTTATTTGTACACGGAACATTAGTGTTCAATATTAAAGCTTATGGATTTTATATGGACAAGGATGTTCTAAAACATGTTTCTAATGTCTGTCTTGATTGGCCGGAATGTTGCTACAATTATTGTAATATTAATAAGGAATCGTTCTGTCCATTATGATTGTCTTATATTAGCAACCATCTAACACTTTCAAACATATCGTCTTTTAAAATAATTCTATAATTGTGTGTTCATTGCAAATCATAAAAATACTATTTGAATTTATTTAGAATGTTAATAGGAACTGGGGGGGGTAAACTGTTCATGAATAATTATAGCTAGGGCATAACCGACTTTTGATCCGGAAATCGGATTCCACCGGATAGTATGAACTTCCGATTAATCGGAGTCGGACAAGGCAGGAACGACCGATTCGGATAATAAAAATAATAAAGTTGAATTTCTATAGCACCGTGTCTAACACTGCGTGTCATTCGATAGTGCGTTAATAAAGTTAAATAAGAAGTCAGAAAAGTCCAATATGGTCAACACAACCACGCTGTGACACAATCTATTTGAACCGACGGGTGAAAACCGGAAATGAAGCCGGATATGGTAAAGTACTAAGTAACATGCTAGACACGGTAAAACCAGATACCAGAAACTTGGAAACGGAAGATGAAATTTTTTAGAAAAAAAAAATACGGATTTAGCATTTCCGATTAATTGAATCGTATCCGGAATCGGAAAAATTTCATGCCCAAAATCCGGAATCGGAAATCGTTAGAAAAATGCTAATCGGTTATGCCCTAATTATAGCAATTAGTTTTACTTATGTATTGGTGTCTCCTGAGCATTTTGTAGCATTGAAAATGACGCTCCTTTAAAATCATGCCTTAGAGTATTGGTGAAAACCCAGTTTTGAATCTGGAAGACTTCAGGTATCGATTTTACAATATAAACCAAATCTGAGATGACAATATCATGACTATATATATAACGTTTGCATAATCTTCGATAAAATATATTTCATATACATTTTATATTTTTCATTATGTCCGTAGGGTTTCTCCTGAGTACACATATTGTTACATATTGTTCATGCAGATGAGACCGCATTTATGATTTACAATGACAACAATAATTTAAAAGAAGGCTGTCATAAGTATTTCATACGTAAATTATAAAGTATTCGAGATTTGATTTATCAAATGCAATCATTGTTCAGCCATAAATTATGATCATACGTCTCTCATTCGGTTCAAATTCCTCCACCAATACATGTGTTGGCTATTTGTTGTTACGCACTGTTAGCATTGGTAGCTTTACCTAAGTATGTATAATGGACTGCTTATCAATCGAATTATTCGTATGGACTGCTTATCAATCGAATTATTCGTATGGACTGCTTATCAATCGAATTATTCGTATGGACTGCTTATCAATCGAATTATTCGTATGGACTGCTTATCAATCGAATTATTCGTATGGACTGCTTATCAATCGAATTATTCGTATGGACTGCTTATCAATCGAATTATTAGTATGGACTGCTTATCAATCGAATTATTCGTATGGACTGCTTATCAATCGAATTATTCGTATGGACTGCTTATCAATCGAATTATTCGTATAGACTGCTTATCAATCGAATTATTCGTATGGACTGCTTATCAATCGAATTATTAGTATGGACTGCTTATCAATCGAATTATTCGTATGGATTACTTATCGGTCAAATTATACATGAATGACACACTAGCATCAATTATTTGCCCCAACCAATTTTCTGGTGTTTGTTAAAGAAATGTATCAAGAGCATATGCTAATTTTTCAGAGAATGGAATAATAGGAAGTACGTATTGGCTAACTTGATAAATAGAAACAGCACATTTTGAAGAATATTTGCTACGTCAAAAGACTACATTTCAGTTTGATAAGTATTTAGTGAAAACTAAACTTTATTTTGAAATGTGTCAGCGCAAAGTTCTCGAGATCTTGACTCAAATTTTTAAATACGTTCCAACGTAAATTCTTATTCAAGGTTGATATCCTTATTAATTCAGATTGATACAATGAAAGAAATGAGAATTAACTATCCTTAATGTTGATAGCCGTATTAATTCAGATTGATCCAATGAAAGAAATGAGAATTAACTATCCTTAATGTTTAAAGCCTTAATAATTCAGATTAATAATATGCAATAAATGAGAATTAGCTATCCTTAATCAATGTTGACAGCCTATTAATTCAGATTGATACAATGAAAGAATGGAAAATTAACTATCCCTAATCAATGTTGATAGCCTTAATAATTCAGATTAATACTTTCAAATAAATGAGAATTAACTATCCTACTTCAATGTTTATAGCTTTATTAATTCAGATTAATAATATGCAATAAATGAGAATCAGCTATCCTTAATCAATGTTGATAGCATAATTAATTCGGATTAATACTTTGAAAGAAATGAGAATTAGCTATCCTTAATCAATGTTGATAGCATAATTAATTCGGATTAATACTTTGAAAGAAATGAGAATTAGCTATCCTTAATCAATGTTGATAGCATAATTAATTCGGATTAATACTTTGAAAGAAATGAGAATTAGCTATCCTTAATCAATGTTGATAGCATAATTAATTCGGATTAATACTTTGAAAGAAATGAGAATTAGCTATCCTTAATCGATGTTGATAGTCGAATTAATTCAACTTAATACCATGAAAGAAATGAGAAAATAACTAAACATGTTTACACTTACGATACATTATAACACACTTAAAATAAAACATGAATATGATTTATGTAACATAAAATCTACAGATAAGATATTCTTTGATACAATCAAGATAAAATATGAAATGATTGATTTGTGTATAAACATCTAAGACTTTTTACACTTAAGAAACAACGTGACACACTCAAAATACAATATGAAAATGATTTATATAAAAATGTTCTACATTTAAAATATACTATGTTACACTCAAGATACAAAAGTAAATGATTTGTGTACAATGCTAAACATTTCTACTCTTAAATATATGATACACTTAATAGAAAATATTAAAATGAGTTGTGTACAATGCTAAACATTTCTACTCTTAAATATATGATACACTTAATAGAAAATATTAAAATGAGTTGTGTACAATGCTAAACATTTCTACTCTCAAATATATGATACACTTAATAGAAAATATTAAAATGAGTTGTGTACAATGCTAAACATTTCTACTCTTAAATGTATGATACACTTAATAGAAAATATTAAAATGAGTTGTGTACAATGCTAAACATTTCTACTCTTAAATGTATGATACACTTAATAGAAAATATTAAAATGAGTTGTGTACAATGCTAAACATTTCTACTCTTAAATATATGATACACTTAATAGAAAATATTAAAATGAGTTGTGTACAATGCTAAACATTTCTACTCTTAAATATATGATACACTTAATAGAAAATATAAAAATGAGTTGTGTAAAATAGCAAAGCTTTTCCACGAGTAAGATGCAATATGATACGCTAAAGATAATACAATAAAATGATATATGTTAAACAAAAAGTAAACAATTCTATGTTTCAGACATAATATGACATTTTAGCGTTTAGATATCCACTAAAATAAACGCTTTTTTTCTTCATCTCCTGAACATTTCCTTTTTCGGATTTCAATTTAAAGTCTGTCATAAAAATCCTAGTTTTATTGCAAGGCATTAAACCAATGGTTAGCAATGTTATTGCACGAAAGTAGCATTCAACAATTGCCATGGATTATATTTGCAGGAAGGTAACATTCAACAATTACCATGTGTTAGATTGCACAAAAGTAGTATTCAACGATTTTTAGCAGGGATGATTTTGCATGAAGGTAGCATTCAACAATTGCCATGTGTTGTATTGCATGAAAGCAGAATTCGAACATTACCATTGATGTTATTGCACAAAGGAATCAAGCGACAGTTACCTAGAATTTTATTGCACGAAGTGAGCATTCAGTAATTACCAAGCATATTGCAAGAAGGTAGAATCCAACAATTAACATGGATTTTACTGCCCGAAGGTAGCATTCAAATGTTACCGTTGATGTTACTGCATAATTACTATTGAAATTATTGCAGGAATGTAGCATTTAACTGTTACCATTAATTGTATTGCACGAACTACAATCCATGGATTTTATTGCAGGAAGGTAGTATTCAACATATACCATGGAGTTTATTGCATGAATATAGCAATGGACAATTACCATTGCTTTCATTGTACGGATGTAGCATTAAACAATTGCCATGAATTGTATTGTCAGAATGTAGTATTCAACATATACCATGGAGTTTATTGCATGAATATAGCAATGGACAATTACCATTGCTTTTATTGCACGGATGTAGCATTAAACAATTACCATGAATTGTATTGTCCGATATAGTATTCAACATATACCATGGAGTTTATTGCATGAATATAGCAATCGACAATTACCATTGCGTTTATTGCACGGATGTAGCATTAAACAATTACCATGAATTGTATTGTCCGATATAGTATTCAACATATACCATGGAGTTTATTGCATGAATATAGCAATGGACAATTACCATTGCTTTTATTGTACGGATGTAGCATTAAACAATTGCCATGAATTGTATTGTCCGATATAGTATTCAACATATACCATGGAGTTTATTGCATGAATATAGCAATGGACAATTACCATTGCTTTTATTGTACGGATGTAGCATTAAACAATTGCCATGAATTGTATTGTCCGAATGTAGTATTCAACATATACCATGGAGTTTATTGCATGAATATAGCAATGGACAATTACCATTGCTTTTATTGCACGGATGTAGCATTAAACAATTACCACGGAATGTATTGCACAAAGGCAGCATTCAATAAATACCATGGATATGTTTAAAAAAGGTAGTATTCAACAGTTAGCATGACTTTCTTCGGACGATGATAGCATTTAAAAATCAGCATGGTTGAAATTTTAAGAATATAGTATTAAAACATGTCCGTGGATTTTATTACACGAAGGTAGCATTCAATAGTGAAAATGGATTTTATTGCAGGAAGGTAGCATTCGCCAATTACTATGGATGTTTTCTGCAAGAAGGTAGTATCCAATAATTATCGTGGATTTTACTACACGAATGTAGCATTCAACAATTCACATGGGTGTTATTGCAAGAAGGTGGTATTCAACAACTTCCATGGATTTGTTTGCACGAATGCAGTCTTCACTAATAACATTCAAGTTTAATTTAAGAGGGTATATTTCAGCAATTTCCAAACATATTTCTTGCAAAAAGGTAGTATTTAACGGGTTTTATTGCACACAGGTAGCATTCCACAATTACAATATATTTTATTGCAGGAATGTAGCATTTCACAAGTACGACGAATGATTTTGTAAGAAGGTGATAATCAGCAATTATCATGGATTGTATTGCGCGAACGTAGCATTCAACAATGGAATTTATTGCACGAAGGAAGCATTCAACAATTAAGTTAATATTTAAGGGAGAATTATACAAGTACCATGTATTTTAACAAGAAGGTAGAATTCAACAACTATTACGGATTTTATTTCATGAAGGTAGCAATCAATATTTATCTCGAATGCCATTGAATGTATTACACGACGATATCATCTAACAATTACCTTTTAGTTTATAGCACGAAGGTAGCGTTCCACAGTTAACATGGGTGTTATTGAAAGAAGCTAGTATTCAACAATTTTCATCGATTTTATTGCTCGAAGGTAGCATTCAACAATTACATTACACTTTATTTCATGACGGTAGAATTCAATAATTACCACTTTTAGCAAGAAGGTACATTCAACAATTACATGGATTTTATTGATCGAGCAATAACTAATTATTATGAATATTATTGCATGAATGTACAAGTCACCAATTACATTAGATTTAATTTCAAGACAGAGCATTATATAATTACAATGCCATGGAATTAATTTCCAAAAGATAGTACGCAACACTTATGGATTGTATTGCACATAAGGAGCATTAAACAATTAACAAGGATTTAATTGCACATATGTAGCATCAAGATATTACTAAGGGTTGTATTGTAGGAAGGTAACATTCAACAATTACTATGGATTTTTTGCACAAACATACCGTTAAACGATCACCATGAATGGTATTGCACAAAGGTAGCATTTAACAATCCCATTAGATTCATATTGCACGAGATTAGTATTCAACAATGATCATGAATGGTTTTGCAAGAAGGTCGTGTGCAACAATTATAATTATAAGTTACTTCATTTGTATACGAAAATCTGAACGAGTGTTTTGAATTGAAATACTGCACGACATTGGCAGTGCAGTATATCCGTTTAACAAAATTTCCTCATATTTACCCATACAAATGCTTTAACCCGTAATGCTGATGGCCCATTTAATGCTGATGGCCCATGTAATGCTGATTTTCAGAATTAGGAATCTAGATATTTTGGATGTAAAACAATAAGTATATTTTTGCCACTCTCATTACCAGCTGAAGAAGACAGTTTATACCTTGTCACATGCATGCTATTTGTAAGAACCATGCCTGGCGTCTATAACCAGCCGAAATCCGAAACATTTTACCAAAAACGTTGTGGCAAAGCAGCTCGTATGTGGCAGTCCAAGAAACATCTGCTTTAGGTAATTCAGTTGGATTTATTTATGCACAGACAAATATAAAAGATCAATTGAGTTGGCGTCTGCGTCCACTGTTTGTTTACAATAAAACATAGTTCTTTTATGAGTGCAATATGAAATGCGCGCGAGTGCAGTGTTGTAAAATACAAAACGATTCTGACAATGTAAAGTTAACAGCTACACAACGAGATAATAAAAATGAATTTTATTGCAAGAACATAGTATTCAACAATTTACATGGTGTTTATTGCACGAAGGTAGCATTCAACAAATAACATGGATGTTATTGCACGAAGTTAGCATTCCCTTATGACCAAGGATTTTATTACACGAAGGTAGCATGTAACAATTTCCGGGATAATATTGTAAAAGACAGTATTAAACAATTGCTGTGTATTATAGTTCACGATGGTAACGTTAAACAAATTAGTATGGATATAACATTAACCAAAGCAAGCGTAAATCCAATTGAAACCTGAGGGCTCTACCTCAAGCTAAATTATTTCTCTCAATACACTAAGGTTAGCATTTATTGAAAAAAGACTAGCAGACCCATTAAAAGTCACCCATATTATGTCTACCTTTGTTATAATTTATTGTTCTACACTTACCAATTTATATTGCGATTAGCAATCCATTGTGTGTATGCATCTATCTATGTATGCTATATTGACTGTCCTTTTCCCTTTTATTAATACACTGCTATAATTGTTGATAATATTTCAGTTATTTAAATGAACTGTGCATGAGAGAACTATCATTTTGATTTATTTCTTTCTTCTTTCCTTTCTTCACTATTTATTTATAATATTTCCAACTGCTCTTCGTGTTTTCTCGTTGGTTGATGCTGGGGTAGTATTTAGGTTCATTGCCTGTTTGTGCTATTTCTATGGTGTTTTTATGGGTTTATGGATATCTTTCAGCGATATATATATATATATATATATATATATATATATATATATATATATCGCATGACTACATTAGCCTATACCAAAATCTCAACCCAGAGAGGTCAAACGGCATTGATGGATAACCACGCAGAGCTTTCGACCACTCGGCCACCCTAGATCACTGCTGGTTTTGTTTTCTTTTTCTCTATTCGATGTGAAAATAACAAAAAGTTAAATATAAACCCAAATAGACTAATTGCTGCCAACAACGTACGCTTGAAGAAAAGTAATTACTTGTTACCTTGTACTTTAAAAAGCGGTAAAGAAAAGAAATGACTGCACATGGAAATCTTCAAATAAGAATTTATGAATGAAAAGATATGTATTCACTGTAAAGAACCTCTAAACAGTTATATATCTGATTAACAAATAAATCAATCTATTTCTAGTCAAAGAACATGTAGTGTTAATTTTATAGTGTTAAAGCAATCTTTCTAATTTGTTTTTGAAGCTCTCAAGGGACTTTATAGTCTTTAACGATCTGATGATGTCGATCCTATCTTACGGACGGTACACGAAATATTGAATATATGATTTAGTGATACAATATCAGAGAAACAACTAGGCCTAATGTATTCCCTTTTGACTTTTACCGTCAATTAGATATTAAATTAGTTCCCTCTCATCCATATCACGCTGGAAAAACATACATAATTCCTCGAGCACCTTAGTTTAAGACTTGAAATATATTATTATATATTCGACATATTATACATATGTATTTATATTGTTTGACAATATATTAAAAGCAAATACAGCCAATCAAAATTCAAAATTACACAATTGTTCTTCTTTGTTTGCTTTTTTTTTAGAAAGTATTCCTGTACATAGGTAACTATAGGTGAGAACCAAGCTCAACCAACCCATGAACAATCCTAGGATTTCTTTCCCTCCAAATATGTGTTGCTGTCTTTATAAAGGTTTTAAGCAGGAGTCCTTTGGATTTTTCATTTCAATAGTAGTATTAAAGGCCGCACAACAATATGAAAACGAAATATTACGTGTAAGAACATACTTATATATATATATATATATATATATATATATATATATATATATATATATATATATATATATATATATATATATATATATATATATATATATATATATATATATATGTGTGTGTGTGTGTGTGTGTGTGTGTGTAAATGTTTTTAAACTAGGTTAAGATACTTTGTACGAAGTGTAAAAGAAAATGATAACGGGGGAATGTGTATGTCATTTTTATATATATATATATAAATGGATCGTAGCAAGTTCAGTGAAAAGACAGAACCATAGTTGGGATGTACTGCTATTACAACTCTGTCGTCATAAACTAAGTAACAGACAGAAGCAAAATCAACAGGTTTTGTAAATTTGTAAACCTTAACAAAAAATTATTAAAGTTATGAATGAATTAATGAAAATGTGAGAGAAACTTACAATATCCAAACTATTCTTGAAACAGTTTTGTTTAAGGCCAAAATAATGTTCCGCATATATATCAGAACCGAATATGTACTGATTTGCCATATTGTCACGTGCTCAAACCAAATGGCCTCACATAGAGAGATCTAGTTAATCTAACCGTGGCACATGTATTCCTTTAATATTCTCATGTACCACTATGGCGTCGGCGTTCGCCTGACTTAGTATAGTGGAATACAACTCAGGGAGCATGCTAAGCAGAAATCCAGGCTACGCTCGGAACTCCCTTAAAAAATTTTCGATAGTTCCAAAATAAATATTAATCGAATGAGCACCTTCTATTTTCACTGAACAGTCCAAACACATGTTTTTTCCTCTCAAAAAATATATAAATACAACACCAAATACATGTGCAGACTTGATGTTAGAACAGTAGCAAAAGAAAAAAGAACAAAGCACTGCCCATTCCTAACTACTTCTATAATAGGCGAAAAGTTCCAATCTGAATATTGTCACTATTACCAATGTGAGCAATCATAAATACCCAACACCGTAGAAGAATTCACATGAAATAAACAATGCAATGAAAATTAACTTATTTCATCAAAGGAACAAACTGACCGACATGTCCAATGTGAAAAAGCATTATCTCGTAAACATATTTACTAATTATTGTATTAACAGTAACTGTCTAGAGATATGTAAGCATTTATTTACAGATCATTTGCGACTTATTTTCCTTACTATCTTAAAATAAGACAAAATCTAGCTATAGTTTATCACTAAAATGGACAGTCAGGAATACAAATTACAAAGATTTGACAAATCATATCTCAGAAGTTGCAAATAATATATTGATATAAACTTCACATACGCGTGTCATTCCTTTTTAAAACAGTCCAGTTTATTAGTAGTTTGGTGATATCATCGTACAAACGTGGTATCGTTTTATGTACGAAACGACAGAGTTGGAGACATTCTTTCATACAGTATTCTCTCTCTTTCTTTCTCTCTCTCTCTCTCTCTCTCTCTCTCTCTGCCTCTCTCTTTCTCTCTCTCTCTCTCTCTCTCTCTCTCTCTCTATATATATATATATATATATATATATAAACATATGAAAATGACTGATAGAGAGATAGATAGACAGACAAACAGACAGGAAACAGACATATAGACAGACAGATAGATAGATAGATAGATAGATAGATAGATAGATAGATAGATAGATAGATAGATAGATAGACAGACAGACAGACAGACAGACAGACAGACAGACAGACAGATAGATAGATAGATAGATAGATAGATAGATAGATAGATAGATAGATAGGTAGGTAGATATATATGTAGGTAGGTAGGTAGGTAGGTGGGTGGGTGGATGGGTTCGTGGATGGATGGATGGTTGTATATATAGACATATAGATACCTGTTTCACGATGGCACAGTCTCAAAATAGATGGATTAATGGTCCTATGAATCATTGCAAAATGAAAATATATTGATATAATTATTTGAATTTGTTTTTTTTTTCTAAGAAGGTTTATGTTATATTGATACAAGAATTATATGCAGTAAATTAACGTATAATAAAGCCATTTTTGAGTTGAATCGTGTGTAATGTTTCATGTTAACGGCAAAATGAGGCATATAATCATTTGCGTTATGTTGATTTAACTTTTTGTATCTAATAGTCGGTACAGTTTGCCTATAGTGTTTGCACTTTTATATTTTTTACATTATAACATGTGAATATATCACTGTATTTGATTCTGATTGGTCCAAAGAAGCTCATGTCATTGTTGTGCAGTATTCGCTTTACTGATTGGATGCGATCGCCTTTTGGAATAATTGCTTTCAATTGACATTTTGGACGCCATTTGTCAACTCGTCTAGAGAAAGTAAAATGAGGAAGAATAATATCGGATCTCTTAAACTCGACAATTAAAACTCCGCAGAATCCACCCCAAATACAAGCCTGGTTTAAATGTTAGTAATGTCCCATAAAATGACATCTTTCCTCCCTAATGTAGAAGAAGTGTACCGTGCTAAGTATCTCAGTAGGTTCAGAATTCAACTCGATTATGAATTTGTGCTAAGTCAAGGCACGGATTGAAAAATGATGTAAGAACTAACTCAAGCATATCCAATAGCTGTATCAGAATTTCAAAATATCGAATTTCTCATATCATGAACATTTAGCATTCAGATCAATTCGACATTATCATTCAACGCATTAATGGCAGAACGTAGCAGAATATTCTTTGTTGGCTTCTGTTTTTTTACATGACATTGTATAAACAAAGTCCTGTCCTAAACAAATCTTGTAGTCGCTGTACACGTTTAGACCTATTCCTGTATTCTTTATCTCAGGCTAAGACATATGAAAGTCTTTCACTTAGCAGGTGTTATGTTTCATCAGTGAGTCAGTTTAGAAAGCTGAGGCGGCCACATTACATATCTGATTGTGCTTTGATTTCATCGAGCATTTGTGAGGCTAATTTAATTTTATATTCAGACTACCCAAACAAACAATTGTTATCGTTTTATGTCCACCTTTAATTATGTGTTCTCTTAAACTTGATCCCAAAATTAATATAATTATCGGGTAAAAGAAGAACCCTTCCTTTCTCATCAGGCAACAAGATATGGAGTCCACTCCCAGTTCACTCTCTAATTTGCGGCGAATATATTTCCAATTTCAGTCTTACTTTTTCTCGATATAGAGCAAATTAATATACGAAATCAGTATTTGATCAAACGTGCCATTAGAGCCACATTAGGGTTCACAATAAAAAAAAAATATTACACAGTTTTGAAAGGCAAAGCTCTTCTTTCTTTGATGTTCATCACCAAATTTCGAAGTTTTGTCATCAAATCAGCCTGTATCGAGATTCTTTTTCCTTGTGTGCTGCTAGACCGCAAGACCTGTGGTTTTGATCCTGTGCAAACACTACTTCCCTGCTAAGACACGAAACTGGTCCTTTTTTATTGCCTTTTTCTATTAATGGCACTTATTCACGACACACAAAAACTAGACAAGTTTCTGTCAACTTGATGGCCTTTGATTTTTTTTAAAATATTTTCTTGAATTGATCGACTACCGGCACAAAATACGTGCAATTTTGTACACCATAGATGATGACCGAGATCATAGTATATCGCAGAGCATTTCATATTTTATGATAATTCTGTCCACACGCTAACTTTGCAATAATGTCTAAAACCGTATAAATGGAACACATGCTTTTGTACTTTCTAAGATACATGATCTGATGATTTTCATTTGTGTCATTGCTTTTGGTAAACTCCAGATAGTGGATGGGTGGTTGGTGTTAATAATATTAGCAGCACACCTGAGATATTTTTAGAATTTATATTTGTAATGACACTAGACTGGATCCATCACATGTACAGTCAATTATGACGCCATGACTGTGTCTTTTTTTTTCTTTTCGGATAGCGTTAGCTGCATCAATATAGTTTTTTCTCTATGGGCATATACGCTACTTTTTCACCAAGGACACAATCGCTCCGGTGGCAAAGTGGTTAGAGAGTCCGCCACTTGGGAGAGGTCGTGGGTTCGATCCACTGCCGAGTCATACCAAAGACTTGTAAAAATTGTACTAACAGCTGTCTCGATTGGCTTTAATGTTAGGACATGTCAGCCTGGTGTCAGGATAATGTGACTGGGTGGGACATCATGCTTCATGTCTTCTGCCTGATACTACTCTACAGTTTAAGACGAATCTGTGAATAAATGACAATTATTGTATATGCTTTCTTTTCCTAATGTAAGATTAACTACATGTAAGCAATACACTTTAATACAAATAATCTCTCAGAGATTGATTTAAAACCTATAGGTCATATCATTAGATGTCGTCTGCACTCCGCACTCTATGCACCTCATACTTCAGAACCATATATAGCTAAGTCATAAATTAATAATATCCCAGATTACCAACGTATTAGGTGATGCTTTATTTAGAGCTCCAATAAGTCGGTGCTCAGATTTAATGGTATTTTCCAAATTTAGTTTCATATCAATGATACGGATTCGTACGTATTATTTTTACTGATTTACAAGAGTTTGCCACACACCCTGGAACACGATCTGGAATATATCAATCTGCATTAACACAAATATAATACATTAACAGAATCATTAATACGTATAACTGAACTTTCCCAAATAAAGTAATCATTATATATATATATATATATATATATATATATATATATATATATATATATATATATATATATATATATATATATATATATATATATATATTGTACTGTGATTATATTATGGGTCGGCGGATTAATGCACTCACCGCCTAACTTGCATGCACTAACACCCACAACGCCTATACCTTTTCGTTATGCACATCCCCTAAAAAATAACACGGCATATAGCAGTAAATAGAGAAATTCGAAAAGATATATCCCAGGTAGCAAGGAAAGTGATATCGGCTGATTATTTAATAGGACGCGAAATTATATATGGATAAAGAAGATTACCATATAGGTAGCTATTATTTAATTTCTCCCATACTGAGATTCGAACATGAGTAGTAGGGGAGAGCAATCATTGTCTCCAATTTAATTGTCAACATTCCTCAAGCAAAAACAATCTTACACAAAGTCAAAATAATTTAATATAATTTTTCATATTTGTTACAAAAGATAGAAAACTGAAAATACTGATGGCGCCAATTTATCATTCTGTTCCCTGACTCTTGCTCTAAATCGAATAGCGTTTTTAGCTCAAGTGTGAATATAAGTGGAGCAAATTAGTCATCAAACCTGATTACGCATGGAACTTAGAAATATACAATGCAATACAAGCGTAATTAGTTTAGTCGTATTTAATATTAGGTTATCCACGTATTATACAAATGTCGTCTTTCAGCAGATTTTCTCAGATTATTGCTGATGCAACCCATTTTTACTAAGAGTTGACACGTTCTCTTCTCAACGTAGCTATGAATAGACGTTTATTGTGAAATAAAGAAGATTATTGGCGAATAAGTCATATGCTAAAAATTACCCTTATAACACTCCACACCTGATTATGCGGGCCAATGGAAGTGATATTTTCAGTATAAAAAAATTATTAAAAAAATACAATAAAATTCTTAATTTTGTTAGCTGTATTAATAATTGTAAGCTGTGTTACCTCTAAGGTGTGGAAAGCATGTTTTTCCAAATATATCTGGTTCGTCACCGTGTGCTTCATTACGAAGTTGTCCATATTACAAAAATGTGAAAAAGCAGGTGAGTTGCATGTCTTATGTGGACTTGCTGTTGTACATAAATGGGGTCAAACAGTTCACAAAATCTCACAAATGTAATTTATAACAACAAGTTAGCTTATTCCAAATCAAATCTTCTCATACATTACGGATACATGTATCTCCCGCTAATAAATCGGTTGAAATAGAGGTGAATGGACAAAATGCGGAGATCTGAGTTGTATTCAGAAGAAATAAGTATCATATATAAAGAATGAAAGTTAAACAAGTTAGTGTTCAATTTTAATGGATATATTTTATTTCGTGATATATCAAAAGTATGTAGTACTTTATCTTATTAGATTTAAAAGGATTGAAATGTTCTTTTAAGTACACAAAATGGATCAGTTAGAATGATTTCAATTATGATATTCTCATTCCGTTCTCTGTTAACTTCAGATTGTCAGAATCGCGTGTCTAGGAACTACTTTTCGTCGTAAACAAACAAGGGACGCTGATGCAACAGACGCTGGAACCTAAGATATTTTTCATGAATTCAATTACTTTTGTTTTTTTAGTGTGTTCTTGTTAAGCCTTGGTAGAAACGTAAAATGAGTATATAATATAAATATTGCAATATTTGTGACAGATAATATGAACTCGTTTATCCTTCATAGTACTACACGCAAAAAGTCGTGTAGTATTGTTTTAAAAAAAAAACTCGAGTATCTTTTCACATGCAGATGCAATAGCCTATAATTCCATCGAATCAGATTGTTGTTTAGTTAAGCTTGTAACGTCGAACTCTTATTAACTGATTCAAATAAACATCCAAAATATCTATTGATCTTAAAAAGAGGTTATTGTAAAAACTTCTAATTTGAATAAGAAATTGATTTTCTTTTCTTTTCTAAGTACATTTATAAACCAGTAATCATTCTATTTACAAAAGAATTTTTAAAAATATGTTTTGTGGTATTTTACCCTCTTCAATCCATTGGGCTTAACCTAGAAGTTCAGTAACTAGATTTTTTTCTCTCCATTTTCATGGATAGTAATCGAGTTATCGGGTCTGTAACCTAATGTGATTTTTATTTATGATATTACTAAGACTGTTAGACATTCAGAAATAAGTAGCAAATCTAATCCACGATGTTTGTATTGGATTTATTTTGCCTCAAGTCCCATGGATATGCACAAGAGATTCTCCCACATATGCACCCCCGGCCCAAGTCTGTAATAGTAAACAATATCATGATACTCCATTATGTTCTTTGAGCTTTCTCTGGATTTTGCATTATTCGTGCTCCTATATCCTTCCAAAGTAAGATCCAATACTGAATTGAAATCAGCACATATTATATTCATCGGACTATTATAGGCTCTTTATCTGCTTCGTCCAGTCTGTCAAAAAGTTAAGATAAACTTGAACAGGTATATTCCGATTACAATGGATTAATATTTTAAACTTAACCCTCTCGTTTCTTTCTTTGTTTCAATTAAAATGTTATCTTGTTAATGATCATTATTATACTTATTATTCTAAAATTTGCCTCATGTGAGTTAACAATACATGTATATCATTGAAACTTTGAAACTTTTCAATACATATTTCTCGCCATGAAACTTTTCAATGCATTATCCTTCGCCTTGAAACTTTTTGATGCATATATTTCGCCTTAAACTGTTCAATACATATTTTTCTCCTTTAAACTTTTCAATGCAAATCTTTCGCCTTGAAACTTTTCAATATATAGTTTTTGCCTTGAAACTTTTTAATGCATATCTTTCGCCTTGAAATTTTCAATAAATATTTTTCGCCTTGACATTTTCAATGCATGATTTGCGCCTTGAAACTTTTCAATGCATATCTTTCGCCTTGAAACTTTTCAATGCATTTCTTTCGCCATGAAACTTTTCAATACATATTTTTCGCCTTGAAACTTTTCCATACATATCTTTCGCCTTGAAACTTTTCAATGCATATATTTCACCATGAAACATTTCAATGCATTATCTTTCGACTTGAAACTTCTCAATGCATACTTTTAGCCTTGAACCTTTTCAATGCATATCCTTTGCCTTGAAACTTTTCAATGCATTATCTTTCACCTTGAAACTGTTTGATGCATCTATTTCGCCTTAAACTGTTCAATACATTCTGTTTCGCCTTGAAACTTTTCAATACATATCTTTCGCCTTGAAACTTTTGAATGCATATATTTCGCCTTGAAACTTTTCAATACTTATTTTTCGCATTGAAACTCTTCAATACATAATTTTTGCCTTGAAACGTTTTAGTACATATTTTGCGCCTTGAAACTTTTCAATACATATGTTGCGCCTTGAAACTTTTCAATACATATTTTTCACCTTGAAACTTTTCAATGCATATCTTTCGCCTTGAAACTTTTCAATACATATTTTGCGCCTTGAAGCTTTTCAATACATATTTTTCACCTTGAAACTTTTCAATGCATATCTTTCGCCTTGAAACTTTTCAATACATGTTTGCCGCCTTAAGACTTTTCAATACATGTTTGTCATCTTAAACTTTTTCAATGCATTATATTTCGCCTTAAGACTTTTCAATACATGTTTGTCATCTTAAACTTTTTCAATGCATTATATTTCGCCTTAAGACTTTTCAATACATGTTTGTCGCCTTGAAACATTTAAATGCATATCTTTCGACTTGACACTTTTCAATGCATATTTTTCGCCTTGAAACGTTTCAACACATATTTTGCGCCTTGAAAATTTTCAATATATATTTTGCGCCTTGAAACGTTTCAATACATATTTTAGCCTTTAAACGTTTCAATGCATATCTTTCGCCTTGAAACTTTTCAAATACATGTTTGTCGCCTTAAAACATTTCAATGCATATCTTTCGCCATGAAATTTTTCAATACATATTTTGCGCCTTGAAAATTTTCAATATATATTTTGCGCCTTGAAACGTTTCAATACATATTTTTAGCCTTTAAACGTTTCAATGCATATCTTTCGCCTTGAAACTTTTCAAATACATGTTTGTCGCTTTAAAACTTTTCAATGCATTATCTTTCGCCTTAAAACTTTTCAAAATATGTTTGTCGCCTTAAAACTTTTCAATACATGTTTGTCACCTTAAAACTTTTCAGTGCATTATCTTTCGCCTTGATACCTTTCAATACATAATTTTCACCTTGAAACTTTTCAATACATAATTTTTGCCTGGAAACTTTTCAATACATATTTTTCGAATCAGGCCAACGTAGATGTAGTATTTTCCAAACTATAAAGCTTCCGTCTGAATAAACAGAATATTTTATGACAACAAAATCATTTTTTGAAGTGAGAATGATCGATGCGATGTGATGCAATGATGGTTGATACGGTAAACCTTAGGCACAGAGTACATGTTTACCCTAAATTATCACTTTCAGAACTAAACATAACAATGTTGCGATTTTTACGTGGAATTGGATTACTGGATTGTGAAATTACCACATTTACAACAGTGCATTAATGACCGGGTATTTGCAGTATCTTACTGGAAAAAAATAGACTTGTACAGAAGACGTAAACAAAACAATTGAGTCCAAAAATGGCCGCCAAAAATTTTCATTCAAAACCACACCAGCCATTCAACGTTTCCCCATTATCCAGCCATTCAACCAAACAGTACAGATGGTACTGCACACTAGTTTCGATGGTTTATTTTGGACCAATCATAATCAAATAAAGTGATATTTTAACTTGTGGTAATATAAAATATATGAAATTTCACCTACTATAAAAAAAACTGTACCTACTATGTGATAAATATAAATATTGTTCTTTAATAATGATATGATACGGTCATGATTACCGTCTCCTGCTCACTGTTCTTAGTTTGTGTTTTAACCATGTCAAACGACAAATTTTCTACTAAATGA
The DNA here is from genome assembly GCA_030141615.1 of Unio pictorum. Classification (NCBI taxonomy): domain Eukaryota; kingdom Metazoa; phylum Mollusca; class Bivalvia; order Unionida; family Unionidae; genus Unio; species Unio pictorum. Next base: position 7,415,081 of record JARLTB010000221.1, read on the forward strand.
CAGGTTGAATATCACGAGCCAGCTTCGGTAAATAGTTGTAGGAACAGCTTTCACACTTTAAACAACATCTGGATTAACCATACATGTATTACTCGCTCATCGTAATCAATAGAGTCGGCTTATGTGGAATGCTTGTGGTGAGAAGGAATGCAATGAGCTTAATGTGGCTATTGTTATCAACGTCTGAATGGAAACTTTACCTTTACAGGCACGCTGTAACATATTGTATGACCCTTAAAATAAACGAAAAGTTAAGAAATCGTATATCCCCTCATGGATGAACTTCTTTTCATCCGATATAGCTGGAATTCAAAATGCAAATCCAGAAAACATGATTTCCTGCGACTGTTAGTAAAGGCGGATATTGATTAACCATCTTCCTAACGAATAGTTTCAGCCCTCTCTTCTCAATAAAAATACATTATTTTTAAATTAGCATATGTGAGTTACTCTGAAAATTTGACATCACTACGGTACGTATAAGCGGGATAAGAGATATGTACACACCGATTCCCGTGTTATTCCTTTACCTGAAGAAAACATTCACTTGTAATGCTTAGATTGGTCCAATATGTCCCAATGGTCGCCTAAAGCGAGAAAACCATCGTTTCTTTAGGAAAAGCCTTTTTAATACTGTACATGACTTTATTATAGAAGATTTGCCTGGTCACGGTGGACTTTTATAACTGTTGCAACCAGGTGACCGAGAGGTCCCCGAGTGGGCCAGTGGTCTAGCGCTCTCCATTATGGATCACTGCCATCTCGCCTCTGTCTGCGTGGGTTCGAATCTCAGATTCGGCAAATGTGGATATGTGAGAAAGCTTGCCAGTAGCTTCTCGTGGGTCGGTGGTTCTTTCTGGGGGGGGGGGGGTCCGTGTTTTTCCTCCACCATTAATACTGGCCGCCATGTATAGCCAATCGTGTGATGAAAAATGGTGATAAACCCTATAAAAAACAACAACAACAACCAGGTGACCGCTGTTTGAATGCTACGATTAGGTCATGTTTACAGGGATAAACGTCAAAATGCAATGCTGCATTATTTTAAGTATGTGAATATATCTGGCTAGTATTCCGAAGTTTGCAAAGATGCCTCATGTAAATACCGATAAAAATAATTTTGATGCTTACTTCCAAATCAATCGGCCTGGGAGTGTTACGCTCGTTATCTAGCTAGATAACAAAGAACGTGCTCCCAACTAATAAATTATACTACTGAAATATTGTGACCTATGCTACTGAAATATTGTGACCTATACTACTGAAATAGTGTGACCTATACTACTGAAATATTGTGACCTATACTACTGAAATATTGTGACCTATACTACTGAAATATTGTGACCTATACTACTGAAATATTGTGACCTATACTACTGAAATATTGTGACCTATACTACTGAAATAGTGTGACCTATACTACTGAAATATTGTGACCTATACTACTGAAATACTGTGACCTATACTACTGAAATAGTGTGACCTATACTAATGATGTGTCCTATACTACAGAAATATTGTGACCTATACTACTGAAATATTGTGACCTATACTACTGAAATATTGTGACCTATACTACTGAAATATTGTGACCTATACTACTGAAATATTGTGACTTATACTACTGAAATATTGTGACCTATACTACTGAAATATTGTGACCTATACTACTGAAATATTGTGACCTATACTACTGAAATATTGTGACCTATACTACTGAAATATTGTGACCTATGCTACTGAAATATTGTGACCTATACTACTGAAATATTGTGACCTATACTACTGAAATAGTGTGACCTATACTACTGAAATAGTGTGACCTATACTACTGAAATATTGTGACCTATACTACTGAAATAGTGTGACCTATACTACTGAAATATTGTGACCTATACTACTGAAATATTGTGACCTATACTACAGAAATAGTGTGACCTATACTACTGAAATAGTGTGACCTATGCTACTGAAATATTGTGACCTATACTACTGAAATATTGTGACCTATACACTGAAATATTGTGACCTATACTACTGAAATAGTGTGACCTATGCTACTGAAATATTGTAACCATCCAGTTTGCCTTCATGGAGAATTATATTGATTTAAGAATTAGAAGATTGATCATACCTACCGTCTTTACTCGCCTCTTATTAGCTGAGTCAAATTGCCTGAAGCATAGATCCAAATCGGACATAGCATAATGGACCTTCAGGTCGTGGTATGTATTGTTTGTTCAACTAACTATAACGCATTATGCTACGGCAGATCTGGGTCTGTGCGGTTTACAGTCAGGGTCGTTTTATACTAGAGTTTATACAGTATGTACCATAACCTGGATACATTAATAATAAAACAAACAACAGCACCGATATGGACTAACCAGTCTGGACAGTCCTCGTTAACAAACTTAATTAATAAATCGGATATGACCCTGGGACAGGGAGGTTGGCCACCCTCAGAAACTCTGTCTGCTCTAGTCTGGCAGTTTTTAAACGCCGGATGAGCCCTATCTCTGCTGATCAAGCCGAAACACTAGTTTCGGTTTCGCCACCGAAATCGTTTCCTTCAGCTTTTGCCACATTACATCATCTTGAGGGTGCCAGTGACCTGTTTTGTCATAACTTTCAGCATTCCTCGTTACCGATGGAAACATTTGAACACAAGATGAACATCAAATTACACTCTAACAGCAATAGCTGGAGATAACACGCTGTCTATGGTGCTGAATTTAGCCGCATGCTGAACTTCAAAGCTGGAAGATAGCGAAGTATATATATATATATATATATATATATATATATATATATATATATATATATATATATATATATATATATATATATATATATATATATATATATACATATACATATACATATACATATACATATACATATATATATATATATATATATATATATATATATATATATATATATATATATATATATATATATATATATAGTTATATAGTTATAACCCAGCACGTGCATCTCTTCAAAACATACTAAAGGTATGGTTTCAATTATACAAGTCTACAGAATAAATGTTGTAAACTAAAGGCATTAACAAACTACAATTCCAGCAATGAAAAGAACGTATAAAAAGTTAAATTGACGTCACAATGACCCATAACATGCACGATATAACAATGATGTCAAAACGTTCGGTTCACCCGTTCAAAATGTATCATCAAGGTTAGGTAAATAACGTGTTTATTATTGGACGATTTAATCAAATACCTTTATAGAATCATCAGAGGATCATTCCTACTTTGTAGTTTAACCGACGTCACAATGACTCGTACCATACACGATAGAACAGATCCGATCGTAAATACTTTTCTTTAAGAAAGGATGCTACGCAAAGGACTTTTCTCTATGTTAACCGCTAGACTCAGATAATCCGTGTACAGAAGGATCATCCAACCAGATGTGATTGTTTACATCTTTAAACAAGTAAGTTCTTAGATTTTTCTATCGATGTGAATTTGATAATTTATTATGAAAACATGTGGTGATGATGACAATGTTATTTACATTAAATAAAGTCTCATCCCTTTTCAGCTGTTGAAACAGAAAAAACAAGTATAAATATTTTCATTATATTGACAGGTCAGTAATGTCCGAATATTTCCGTCTTATGACTGTAACCCTTTGAGAGCATGTTCGTTCAATGAGACCTATAAGAATAGCAAGGACGTCTATGTATGTGTGTATGTCTGCTTCTCAACTGAAGAGTCAGAAATACAATGTAGGGATTTAAGTCCTTTCTTTGACTCTGACGGTATTTGAAAATCGTTAAACCCACTGATTAATGTTATGCAAACAGACATTTGGTCATTTAAAAACATTTGGATTTGTGCAGATTTTATCGTTATAAATTTACATTATTTACTTTGCACAGCCATACATCTGATATCCATTATTATCAGAGAGAGAGAGAGAGAGAGAGAGAGAGAGAGAGAGAGAGAGAGATGGATGGATGGATGGACGGACGGACGGACGGAGAGAGAGAGAGAGAGAGAGAGAGAGAGAGAGAGAGAAAGAGACAGAGAGAGAGAGAGACAGAGAGAGAGACAGAGAGAGAGAGATGGGGTGGGGTGGGTGGGGATGGGAATAGGGAAATCGAATGCAACCTAAATCAATTCACAGATCGATCGACATTTTCAAAGATAGTTATTGATTTATCATGATTAATAGCATTTGGATACTTTGACAATTCCATAAGTGATGACCTGGACTCAGTTTCAGTAAATATCTGATATATTGCAACCATAACAATATTTTATATCATCTTGCTTATGGCATTTTGACAGTGTTAGGATTTGTCTGTAAGATAGGTATATTTATACCTGCGTTGACAAAAAAAAACTTATTGTAATACCCCCACGCCTTATTCTTGAAATAAATTTGTTCAACTTTGAAGAAATACTTCTTTCTTCATAATTAAAGCATTGCGTTTTGAGGAGAATATGGGATGTTAATAGTGTGCCTTAGACCTTGATATCTGAATAAAGTTAGGCCATACAAAAATGTTCCTATCCAAGCAATATAAAATAGGGATAAATCTCAATTTGTCGACGAGTTCTCAATAATCCCAAGTAGTGTTTTAGTCCAAAATACCAATGGGCACTTGGTAATTCTAATGAATAATTTAAATAAATAATTCTTCTAGAATTATTTCTGAACACAACGATAAAGTCTGACGCTCGATTCTCAAAGACTGATATGAAAGAGGATCCCTTAAGTGATAAATAAACCTCTATGTACAAACTCCACATAACCTACGACGCAATAGATTGTTCTTTCTTTACTGCATTTTCGATGTAAAATCCCATAAAACTGTCATGAAGGTCGCTTCAAGTCTTAGATCGTACACAGGTTTAGGCACATAACTCAAATTTTAGTAAGTATTTTGTTTACATGGAAGCATAATAAATGACAGGTGGGCATTATTCCCACAACCCTTAATTATGATAAAAGGCATGCACGTCCGTTATATAGATAAACATAAGGCGGTGCTGCGATTGACCTATTTTCTTGCATTGACAGCACGTACACTAAGTAATCTGAAGGCACACATTAACTAGAGTGATTCTGATTGTCTACTTCAAAGAGAAGAACCGTGGATCCTGTCTAGAATCGAAATTGTATTGTAGATTGGTTATTCATCTAAAAATGCCACATAACATATTTTACGATAGGTAGCATCTCTTGTAGATAAACGTAAGTTTTAGGAAATCAAAGACTCGGTAATATAAAAAAAGTTATATCATCGTGGCAAACATCTTGTTGGTCTGTCTGTAGTCCTACGTGTGATTAAATGCTAAGTCAGGAGAGGTAACCTGTCATGTTGTATGGACTTCACATGTAAATGAAGCAGCGCGTGCTTCTTCTAGGCCTATGTCATAGTAACCCACCTTTAGGGTACTGCGTGTATGAATACATGTATATTTCACGGTATATATTTTGAACAGTGTTCAACAATTGGAAGTTTGTTATGAAATCGGAAACGGTTGAGATTTTGAAAAAAAAAAACAAAACTATTGAGTCAAGAGGCTGGTCCCAATCTCTGCTCCAGTAAGGTAATATTGTATACCTATTTAATAGAAGTACAACAGTTTCGGAAAACATTTATTTCAAACAATACAAATAACATGCATCGTATTTTAGTTTATATTGCGCGTGTTAAGAACGTACTTTTGCCGCAGTGGGAGAGAATTCCATGATATCATGCATTTTCGGTCAATATGACATAAGATGCATACTGTTAGCTGCTGGATAAACCATTTTATCAACTGTCTGATATATCGCATAGTTTCCATAATTACAATATTAAAGAGATTTCAGACACAGTACAACATCCTCCCTGTGGTGCGTGTTGCCAGTGCAAACGACTTAACATAATACCACACCCTCTCTCGCGCTCTCAAGTATATAATAACTGTTGAGCTCTCCATAGCCAAGATATCAGGAGCCCCAAGAGAGTGTGGTTCAGCGAGTGGACATACACTTTTCTAGACTCTGGGTTACCCGGCACATTTCGGCTTTCGTCGTTTGTTTTAGGACGTCCAAACAAAACCTGGGGAAACGCACCTAAAGGGAAAACATAGCATTCAATTCCTTAAGGTACAAAAATGATTATATGTCAGTCAGAGACAAATTTTGTACAAATTTAGTAAATGTTTCTCATCTCCTCTACGTCATACACATCGTGAAGTCATTATCCCAATTACGTCAACGCTCTCTGAAGAGAAGAGATTAATACGCATCCGCTTTATGCCAAAAACAAATCTGCAAAGAGGCGTTATTTTGCTTTTGCTGTTTTCTCTACAGAATGGTATTTGCAAATTATCTGTGCAGGTACAGTTTTGGCTAGGTCAAGCCTAATACTGCATATATTATCATGAGGACCCGAATGGTTTCAAGAGCTCGGAATTGCCAATTACCGACATCTCACTTCTGTACTCGTGTGTTCGAGTCTCGGGTTCAGCCAATGTGGGTATTTTACAAAGCTGTCAGAAGCTTCACATGGGTCGCTGGATTACATGGGTTTTTACTCCATCACTTATATTGGCCTCTATGTATTGCCTTGCGGTGAGAACTAGCATTACATCCACCAGCAAAACAATGACAATAACAACTACAAACAATAATAATTTTTCTCAACCGCTTTTGGAGATATTTTGGTCGTTTATTCGAAACATCAGAATGATATATTAAACGTGAGAGATAATTAGAAGTTTTTATGCCAAAATTTATCTGAATGAGCATTGCTTCTAACTTGAGAATAGAGAAGGATGAGTTTCCAAGATACTACTGTGCATGAAGCATCATTACGGTTTCTTTTCCGTGATTTTAATGGTATACATTCTCCGATAAGTTTTATGAGCATATACATAAATATATATTTTCCCCCGCTCAGTCTTCCATTGTTAAGAGTTGATATAATTTTGTTGTTGATAACTGCGACAATATATTTTTAATAGATAGCGATAGATATAACGATGAAAATAAAAGTCATTTCAAGTGATACATTTTGCATCATCGAAATTTATTTTCCAGATATAATGGAGTTTTAGAAGTTTATTCAAACTTTTTTAAATAAATGTTTTTAAGCAAAACTTTCAATTTCGTTGTTGGATGTAAGATTTAAGTTATGTATTTTTTAAAAAAAATGAAACGTCATTGTAACTATTTGACTAAAGTAAAACAAAAATAAATGTAAAAAGAAATGTACATCTGCGAAGAATAAATGGGGCGTTTTGTGAAACAGGAGGGTGCGACTCAATGAAATATTATAATCCTATGAATAATGTTTAAGTAGGAAACCGAACAGCTAGCTGCAAGGGCCAATTGGCGCCAGTGATTGTAAGAAAGCTTTCGTCTTGCAGATACAATGAAGGAAGAACGGTAATAAAAACTGCCATACGTTCAGACATAAATACGTTATTTGCCAATATTGTCTGGTTATAAAGATAGCACATGTTAAATACATTTTCCGTATCAGTAACAGCATTCCCTGATTTTAAAAAGATACGATGTAGAAGTAGGCTTTTGGAGTAATTAAAATCAGCTAGTTATAACTTTAACACTGTTTAACGAGCTTATCTGTATGTGCAGGTCATATCATATATAACATGCGCAGTGTGTTAAAATATCACAAAAATTCCTTCACTATCATGTTATTACATATCGAATTTCTCTAGGATAGGAAAACACTTAATACCAAGGTCACTGACATTGCAAAAAGATATGCATGGGAATGTGTGTGTGTGTGTGTGTGTGTGTGTGTGGTAATGAAATTGCTCTATTTGCGCAACGCAATAAGAATTAAAAACGCAATAAGAATTAAATGAGATGTGCGTATCAGTTAAATACGCGTTTAGCATTGTGACATGTCAACAGTGATGGCTGATTCGGAAATGAATCTTTCAATAATAATGTTAATTATTAAAAACGCAAATAGGAAGAATATTATTTTGATGTTTCCTCACCCTTGCATGAATGTTTGGTAAATCATCCACTGTAATTATTGGTACCTAAAAGTTAAGTATTAGTACAGATGAGTTGCGGACGGCAAGATAGTTATATCCTTTGTCAAACAAATGATCTTGTGATACTCTATGTAGTATACGGTGTTGATGGATTATCGATTAGTTATTAAGCTTTACTTATCAATCTACCTTTACGGTGGCCTAAGGGTATCGGCATGGGGTGCGGGAGGTCGCTGGCTCGAACCCCGGCTAAGTCACACAAAAGACTTTTAAACAAAGTACTACCAGCTGTCTCGCTAGGTGCTCGGCATTAAGAGGTTAGGATATGGGGATAGGGTGGGACATGATGCTACATGTTTTTGAGTTGATACCCCAGTGGTGGGTGGGCATCATTATAAACTCCCAAACTGCCGATAACGAAACGATATGACTGCATGATTGTTAAATCTACGTTAAAAATCCAAATCTCTCTCTCTCTCTCTCTCTCTCTCTCTCTCTCTCTCTCTCTCTCTCTCTCTCTCTCTCTCTCTCTCTCTCTCTCTCTCTCTCTCACACACACACACACACACGCATGCATATCACTCAATGCGTCAGAAACTATGACTAAAACCTGCTACTTAAAAATAAAAAGTTGAAATCAAAATTGTCTCCCTTTTGAATTCTCTCTTATATGGGTTGGGTCGGCATGACGTCACGAGCTTAGCGACCTACTTTCCGCCATATTGCCGAGGTGAAAACAATCGCTTAGTAACAGTGCAGTAGCGTTAGTTATGTTCGATATTACAAACCGTTTTTGTTTACCTATATTTTGTTTCTTATTTCTATTTTCTGTTCAGAAATGTTACATAGTCTTCTGTACATGCAGGATTTAAAAACCATATATGTGTTTGTCGAATATTTTTTAGACGTAATATATTTTAGGTTGATAAGGTAGGAAGGAAATCTAACTCGGGAAATGATACCACCATATAGTGCAGACTACATTCATCATCTGTCCGCTTATCAATACTCTTCACCCCAACAAGTGCGACAAAACTACACAATCTGATTTATATTTTATATGGTAGAGTACAATACATGGTCAACATCGTTGACCAGATTCTATTACTGTGATAAGACGTTAACCGTCAAGGTCCTGATTATAAATTCGTAGAATACTACGAGTTAGCAGGTCATATCTTTAAAGAAAAACTGTCAGTTCTTTCGGTCGATGTTATATTACAAAGACTCTATACATAGTTACGAAAATGATATTTTACGTCGGCTTTGTCTTACCAAGAGAAAAACTGTGTTCTTTTGTGGGATTTGTTTTGGTATTTCTCCTTTTGCTTGTTAGAGAATTTTAATGACAATCGACTTAGAAGAAAAAAAAAAAGAGAAGCATATTATCCGTATCCAGATTTCACTAAAATTTACCATGAACCTCTCATTTTGCTAGGCCTACCCCTACTCCTCCACTAGAATAGAGGGTAAACTCACTCAAGTTCCCAAACGTTAACGCTTGCGTTCATGTTGAAATGCTTTACGAATGACCATGTAAATACTCCCATATTTCCTGTCTTTACACATAAAAAAATACTTCTATATTTTTGTTACCTTTACATAAACATGTAAAACGTACATAGGAAAATGCAAAGAAGGACGGCAATGTTTTTCTTCTCATTTCAATACAAAATGAATGTAGATTATTTTTTAAACTCGACTCCATCACCTTAGATTCTCAAAACTCTCAAGAATATGCTTTTCGACCCTGACAGACATGCCAAATCAATTCGTTTTTTTACTTGCCTGAAGTCTGGAATTTAACATGCGCCAAAATATTTCTGTATAAAATTTTGAATTAGCATATTATGTTGTTAAACTTTCATGCCGATAATTAGAGAATCCCCTTTTCTTGCTTCAGCGAAAATTGCATGTCCAATGCTATCTTTTACAAAATGTCTTAGCACTAAAAAAATCTGTCAAGTTTTGCGTGCTGTTTATTTTTAAAGTAGTTGGTTTGTTGGTTCGTCGGATAGATCGATGGACGGACGGACATACAGACAACCATAGATAGATAGATAGATAGATAGATAGATAGATAGATAGATAGATAGATAGATAGATAGATAGATAGATAGATAGATAGATAGATAGAATATTTAATTCTAATCATTAATAAATGCTGATACTATTATATTTTGCCAGTGTTTCGACCTTCAGTGAGAATAAATTAATGTAGATTATTTTTGAATATACAGTAGGTTTGTGAATTAATTTATCATTCCAATACCCCATCCAAGTCTAAAAGTAGTCAACATATGACTGTTTTAAAAAAGGACAGTTTTCGGTTTTTAAATTTCCGTTTTTATGTGTATGTGAATTTCAATTAAAACCTGCTAATTACTGCAGTATCCTGGTCGTTCTCATGATTAAAGAGATTAAAAGAAATGGCACACAATCAGAGTAGTCAATCATTTAAAAGAACAATTCAGGGTGGGCACATATAGTTGGCTCGTATGACATATATTTAGTTTGGATTTTGCATTATAATGGCAAATATGAACGATGGAGTGTCAAGGAAATAAGCGTGGCTCGGTACGATTTATAATCTGCGGAATATATAAACGACGGAAAAGCTGAGCGGTTAAAGGTAGAATTTTTAGCTTATTTGTTTATTTTAAACCTATAATAGACACTTGTACATTTATGTAGTTATTGGCGAGAAAGAAAGGACGTATTTGGTAATTTAGGAAGAGTTTTTAATTATTTAAATTTTTTTTTTACATATGATGGTTTGTGCAAACACCAACACTGCAAATCTTAGGCATATCTTAAAATGTGTAAATGTTCCCCACACGGCACACGTTACTCAAGTAACTAGAACAATGGCGGTTGTTTTCACCTCGGCGGTCGTAACCATGCACTGAAAATGCCCGGATGTGAGAAAGTGCCCGGATTTCCGACCCAACCCATCGCCTCGATCTTTGAAATCAATAATCGTGATATACAAATAACTAGAGCAAAGGTGTTGAATATTTAACCTTTGGCCTTTTGTTATTACACAAGGTGAATACTAAATATGCCAAACAGAATATTATGAACACCGGAAGAAATATTCCAACATTGTATACGTAAACCCGCTTTAATAGATGTTAGGCAGTATGATTTGAAGTACATTCAATAGCTTCGGATGTTAATCTTCTTTATCTTATGACAAACTGTTCCACGATTGATAATGGTAAACAACGTTATTGTTTGAAGGACATTTTAGAGTTTATAATTATTTTTCCTATATTTTCTCAACATGTATTTCTCAGATTTTGAAATTTCCAGTGCCTGCAAATTCTAATACAGCATATGTTAATTTAAAATACCTTCAAAGATGAATTCACAGGGAAATTCTTGACAATGATTATCCAGTGCAATTTGAAAGGACTAAACTATAAACTAATCAACGTTCACTTGTTCAGCCTCATTACTTACTGTTCGCTGTTGCCGATAGAAACTCAGATAACCAGATTATAATAATCATACTCTGACGAACAAACAATTACCTATAATAAATTCCAAGAATGTCTAGATATCACCACCAACATAAGAGAGGAAAAAATGCTATCAAATAGACTGGACAACATTCATGGGTACTAAACCGGAAGTAATAATTGATATCTCACTCCGTATACTCATCTAATGCAAATAGTCCGATAAAGTTCCATTGATTGAACCGAAGTTCAAATGAAGCAAACCGTTGAGCACATAGTGGGCTTGTATTTTTTAACGTAGTTTATGCCCGTCGTTAAAGACGGCTGACAGGATGTACATGTAATCATTTTATTTAATCCTTGTACTCGAGGGAACAAAGAAATGGTTCTAGTTGACTAATTCTCGGTCTGAATATATTATCTTTGTTTAGAGCGTCTATTGGCTCGCAGACAGTTTCACCTCAAGGTCAACCACAATTTGAATTTAGTTGAATTCGGAAAACATATTGTCATATGCTAACAATAAATGTACCAAATCTGGAAGTTTTTTTTATACTAAATGACAATATTTTCTAGATTTATTCAAACTGTCTTGCGCAATAAAAACAGAGGCTCGACATTCTTGACAATTTTGCAGCTAACAGCTTGTCGTAGCATTGAGATTTCAAACAAAATGTCACAAGGGAAGCACACTACTTTTACAATTCCAATTTGCTGTTTAAGATTACAATATCATTTTTATAAAACACTATCAAAATGTATTAAATTAACGTGTTTTAACACATGACCCAATACCCCAATTACCCTACTTATAAGTAACATTTTATAGGCGAGGTAAATGCCCCCGCCCTTATGTAAACAACCTAGCCTCCAACAAATACATACACATACACACCTCCTCCCACCTCCTCACCTCCTCATCCATCAGATATGTATTGGTTATCAGCTAAGCTTCATATAATTAGACCTACCAGTTTTCTTTTTGTAGTCATAAATTTGAAATGTTCACTATATGGCACGTCCTTATCTTCAAATGCAGTCATTATCAAATACACTTTGACGTAAGATGCTTATAATTATGGAGAATGCCAATAAACAGTTCAAATTAAATACACATAACAGTATCACACTACTTTTTCACTACACCGGTAATTTGGTAATTTCTCTCAACATTACTGGCAAAACCGGTTTTGATTTGAATTAATTTTCATTATTTATGGTAGCTTATCATTACAAAATAGTTGCATTTTGTAACACATTAATTTCGAATATTACAAATTTGATTATATTTATAAACATATAAACACATGTACGGCACGCATTGCATATGCACATCCTTGTAACCGAACAAGATGATGTGAAAGATATTCGGGCCAAATTAAACTTTAGCAAACATTTTGGATTAAAACAAGAAGAACATATTCTTTGTGTGTTCAATCAGTGCTTGTGTACTGGCCCTCTGTAATAAATATTTCGCTCGGGTGTTGGTACGCATTCAAAGCTTTCCTTTCTAGTAAGTACAAAATTGTAGGCTTCAATGTCAGTACTTCTTTTTTTGTATCGAGAAGTTCTCCAATGTCCGCTTGGTGTCTTTTACAGGGTGTCAGCTACAATGCAAACTTTGTATCATCGCAATTTGGTGAGAGATTTTAGATTGCAACTTCAACAACAATTACAATACCAAATTAATCTTCTACAAGTTACTGATAATTCTCGTTTCGGGGTGGGGAAACTGCTAAATTTTGTTAGCCGAAATAAACATTAGTAAAATCTAAAGTAGTGTTTCTTCTAAACAAAAGTGTCACGGATATTATACGGTATTCCTCTGCTATAAATGAGAGAAGTATGTTTTTCAGGTATTTGAGAACCAGAATTTAAAAATTAATGTCCAAACCTCTATCGCAGAAAATCTGATTATTGGTTCCTAAAATATAATTACGGTATATCGTAGTACGTATCGCGGCCTGTTCTGAAATACTCGATATACAGCGTAAGAAATTCTTTGTGGAATCCAACTCTATTACACAGACATTATTGTTGATTCTGGAGCCGTCTATTTTCTTAACCAAAATCTATAACAAGTTTTTTACATGGAAGATTTTGTCGTCCACAGGTAAGTGGATCGTAAAACCCATTGATACATCATGCTCTAATGTTCATTTCTTTCTTTCTTTCCCTCAATTCAGTTCCACCCGCACCGTCTCATACATTCACCACCCAATCCTCCAACCCGAAACACCTGGTGTTGGTAACAATCCATGAGTGTTTCCAATCGCAGTAAGGTAAATACCGAAACTAAAAATATATTCCGTTAAAACGGTTTTTAGCATCAACAATTCAGACATAGAACCCTACTGTGAATTATCTTCAGACAGATGCATGTCGGTACAAAACAAAATGTGTCAATACATTCGAATGAAAATCACATAACATCCCCTGTGTCTGTAACATCACACTTTTAACAGTATTCTCATTCAACCTAAAACAAACATGTTTCGCAACTAATGGAGAATTTATAATTATGCCTTAACTATTGAGAATAATGCTTCCTCATTAAACAATTTGGAGTTATAAAATGTATTTTAATTAAAACAATGTAAAATCATAGTCCATTGTCTCTCTTGTTAAAATGCGGAAATAACTGGTAGAATTAAATACATTAACAATGATGCAACATAAATGAAATCCTGCGTTCCTTGCTGACATAAACAAACAACATAAATGGAATCCTGCGTTCTTTGCTGACATAAACAAAACAACATAAATGGAATCATGTGTTCTTTCCTGACATCAACAAAACATTATGGAATTGAAAGAACACGCTAATGGTAGTGGTATTGATCTCGTAGACCAAGGCATAATCAATGGAAAAGCTGAAGAAATGACGCTCTTTATTAGTAAAAAGGCAAATTTATATTTTTAAGAAATGAATTGCACTTTAAAGGATGGGAAATGAATGTTCGCGCTAAAGATAAAGTTCTTTGGTTTAATGATGAATGCAGAGTACAATAAGAAACTTTATGAAATTGTTTGGATGGATTACAATTATTTTAAATAAAATGTAAATGGAACGAATCACAATAAGAGCCAAAAACGCAAAATGTTTCGCAGAACGCGCAAATTACCTTACAATAGATTAAGAGGGCAGAAATTGCATGACTTACGATCTTGCTATCCATGTGAATAGTGGAATCGTTTTAAAAGTCCGTAACGTTCCAGTTCGAAATACTTGGGATTTTAATAATTGTTTTTGGAACTCGCACTAGACATTATCTCATCTCAATTAGAGCAGAGCATCATCCAAAAATCGAAGGTAGAACTGAGTATTTAGGCGAACCGATGTTTTCAGAGTTGATTCTCCATTTACAATTAAAATTCTTAGCTGTACATTTTTAAACAATAATATAGCACTCAATCGTGATACAGATTTAATGAATACATTATTGTGTAGTTGCTACGTTTAGCTATTTGCACGTTGAAATGTTCTAATAGGATGTTCAGCAGTGGTATTTATCGTTGGGATTAAAACAATGGTCTTTATGTTAAATATTGTTTTATATATTTAATTGGTGTTTTATCTGAGAGAGAGAGAGAGAGAGAGAGAGAGAGAGAGAGAGAGAGAGAGAGAGAGAGAGAACATTGCTTATTTGAATACGAAAAGTTCTCAGTGGTATATTCAATCAAGGACTCTCCTTGTTGGCCATGAAATATTATATTAATATCGATGCATGATCTAGTAATAAAATGAATAATAAGCTAGTTGGCTCCATTTTTATATCACAATTTTTAAAATACGAACATTATCGTGAAAAGAAAACGTTTGTGTTCCTTTAGTGACATGATTATGTAGAAAAAGTCATATGGCAAAACGATAATAAGATAAGTTTACTGCTCAGTGCAGTCATGTGTAAATGACTTAATGTGCATACCATAACGATTATTCTCCTGGTTTTCTTCAGGGCGAACGCCTCTCTCCATTTCTGTTTTCTTAAATCAATAAAAGAGTAGGGTATCATTTTAGAAGAATGCTTTATATACCTTTATTGTTTGCTGACAATTTGATGATTTTTCAAATGACAGCAAATTACTATATAATATGCAATACATGCGTAAATATTAGTAAACAAAGATTATAACTTTTACTGAAAAGTTCAAACATGAATAACATTTTGTCTCAAGCTGTCCTCAGTACCTCACAAATAAAACATAAAAATTGTATGGATCCATATTAATGGCAAATACATATTATGCCATAACCATTTGAAAATTCAATAACTTTTTGAAAACTCTCTTTTGGAAATGTTTGTGTAAACCATTCCAACTTATAATATGCTCTCTCTCTCTCTCTCTCTCTCTCTCTCTCTCTCTCTCTCTCTCTCTCTCTCTCCTTTTGTTAATAATAAAGACGTATGTTAATGTTTTTAAATATAATTTTATCGACAAGATCAAGGTCACTGTGGTTCGTAGAAGAGCAACTGATTTTGTCATTTTTAGGGGATTGGGGTTGGTAGGAGAATTCTTCCAATACCTCTAACCCTAGTCAATATATGCTCATACACATTGACGGACGGCAGGCATCTTGATTTGTGGATTAAAAGATCAATACCTATAGTGTTCGTGACATGACTACTGTGAGGATATTTTTTTTGCAAAATAACCTGAATTTAAAACAATATAATTACGCAATACCTTGTAATCGATTACCATTTTAGAAGTAAATTAACCAGCAAAGTTTGTACCAAAAGATTAATGATCAAAATCACAGAGAACAAAAGAAGGAAAAGTAACTTCTAATTTTCATTCTATTGACTTCATGGATGATTTGTCCCAAGATCACGAATAGGACTTGCTTATATGGAGTTAGACGTCATGAACGAATACGAAGTAACACAAATATTATGGGTTGTATGTATTTAGCAATATAAGTTGAGATTTATTCAGCAACCATCATGAAGCGATTACATTTGATTTAGAACGTAAATTGTTAATATAGTGATCCGCGGGTCCAATATAATGGTATTAAATATTCAACGAAAGGAAAATGGTTTCTGCAAGATGTATGCAGTACTAATAAGCACTTGAAAATAGTGCAATGTCCTGTGCACTGTACTCCTTTCTACCAGTACACTATTTTGCACTGTACTTCTAAATACCAGTACATTATTATGCCCTGTACTCCTATCTACAAGAGCACTATTGCGTACTGTACTCCTGTCTATATGTGTACTAGTTTGCACAGTACTCTTGTTTACCAGTGTCCTGTACTCCTGTCTACCAGTGCACTGTTGCGTACTGTACTCCTGTCTACCAGTGCACTATTGCGTACTGTACTCCTGTCTATATGTGTACATGTACCAGTTTGCACTGTACTCCTGTTTACCAGTGTCCTATATACCAGTGCATTATTGTCCACTGTACTCCTGTCTACATATGAGCTATTGCGCACTGTATTCCTGTCTACCAGTGTCATATTAAGCATTGCACTTCGGTCTTCCAGTGCACTATTGTTCACTCTAGTCCTGTCTACCTGGGAACTATAGTTCACTGTACTTCTGTCTACCAGTTTTATGTTATAGCTAATACTGGCAAAAAATTTCAGTTCCATAAATAATTTAACTAGCCTTAATTACTTCTCCTTTATCCAATTTTTAAACGTTTAAACATTTTAAAAAGTTGTTGCATTTAACCCAAAAGACAAATAAAGAATATCGAGTTTATGAATATTATACTATATCTGTTTTAAGTAACGATGCAAGGTTTAGTTTTGGTTTAGCTATGAATAGTAATATCGAGGTGTGTGTGCGTGTGTGTGTGTGTGTGTGTGTTTTGATTTATAAATTAGCTTTAGCACGTTTTCAGTGTATATCGCGACTATGTCTGCAGTGTGACAGTTTATAGTGATGTCTAGCACTGGGGCATCATTCGGTAGAGATGTAACATCGTGTGCCAA